>OZ018320.1:218835520-218918020 GCA_963969495.1 Ceratothoa steindachneri
ATATTTTCTAACATCCAAACTGCACCTCTGTTTTTTTAATTTTTAAGTGGTGACCCTTAGCCCTATTACTACCTTCCAACTAAACTAACTTGTTAAAATCCAATTTATCCATCCCAGAACAGTTTTTCAAAAGCACAGTCATATCTTCCCTCACACATCTTCTTTCAAATGAGAACATATTTAGTACCCTCAGTCTATCTTCATATTCAAGGTGCTTCAGGGAAGGCATTATTTTTGTTGCCCTCCTTTGTACTGACTCTAGCAGGTTGATATCATGTCTAAAATGTGGTGACCATGATTGTACACAGTACTCCAAATGTGGCCGATATACGAGTTGTAGAGTTTAAGTATGACCTCCTTACTCCTGTAGCTAACATTCGTCTTAATGTATCCTGACACCCTATTTGCTCTATGTCTTGCCTCAATACACTGCTTCGAACACTTCATTGACCTATCTACTACTACGCCTAAGTCCTTCTCTCTCTCTCTCAAATGAATTCAGCCAATACCCATCCATTTACATAGCTAAATTCCCTATTATCCGTTCCCATGTTAAGAACTTTGCATTTTTTAATGTTAAAAGTCGTCTGTCACTTCTGAGCCCAAGCTAATAACTTATTTAAATCACTCTGCACTTTAAAGCTACCCTCAACTTCTTTGACTACTGCTGCCAATTTAGTGCCATCAGCAAAAATTGACACTTTGCTATTTACAGCTTCCCCCAAATCATTTATAAAAACTATGAATAATAAAGGTCATAGAAGGGATCCCTGTGGTAGGCCACTGATAACATCCCTCCACTGTGACCTGACCAAATATTTAGTACAACACACTATTTCTTATCTTTCAGCCATTCAGCTCTCTAATTCAAAACTTTCCCACATACGAGTATCCCATACATTTTTAATTTGTGAACCAGTCTCCTATGTGGAACCTTATAAATAGCTTTGCTAAAATCTAAGTAAATTACATCAACATTATCTCCCTAATCTAATAATCCCTAAAATCCAGTAAATTTGTTAAACACGATCTATCTCTTTTAAACCCACGCTGAGCATCATTAATTAACCTACCACTCTCTAGATGGTCGGAAATTCCCTTCTTACCTATCTTCTCAAGAAATATAAAAACTATAGAAGTTAAGCTTACATATCTAAAGTTATTCGGGTCCTCTTTGCTTCCCTTTTTAAAAATTGGCACTACATTTGCTAATTTCAAATCATTAGGTATTTCTCCAAACTCTAGTGATCTAGTATATATCTTTTCAAGAGCTACTGCAATACTATCTACACCTTCTTTGAGTAACTTAGAATGACTGTTGTCTGGGCCAGATGACTTACTAGTATTTAACTCCAATATAAGCCCTTTAATTATTTCCTTGTACACATCAATGGTATTCAACACTACTTCCCTTGACCTAGAATTATTATCAATTAATCTTTCTGGATTCTCTTCTGTAAATACCGAAAAAAAATGATCATTAAAAATATATACTATTTCTTCATCACATTCTTTCAAAACCCCTTCATATCTAATAGGCCCTATTTTATCACTGTTAGATTTGTTATTAATTCTATAATAGCTAAAGAATTTTCTTGGATCTTTATTATTATTTTGAGCTAAATTAATTTCTGCCGCCCTTTTGCTCTTCTTAATAATCTTGTTCAGCTCATTTCTGGTCGAGCTATAATGATTTAAATTGTCAAAAGTACTTTCTCTCTGTAATCTCTGGTATGCCCTTTTCTTCTCAGAATTTTTTCTAGTTATCTCCTGATTCCACCACAATGGATTCCTACATTTCTTCCTAATAGCCTTCATTTTAATACACTGCTCCTGGACTATGTATAATATACTCTTAAAAGTGTCATACATTTCATAAATATTCTTACCACTGATTTCTATATCCTACCTAATCTGATTTAGCAAGTTGCGCACTGGCTTCATACTTGTGCGTTCCGTAATTTTGTTTCTAAATACTGAATTATTGTACAGAATTTAGCGCGTGCAAAAGAAGTTTCCTTTATTCACACCTTTGATAGTGGATGAAGACGCGTCCATTACATCCAGTATGGAGAGATTTCTGACTCCCCAGCCCAGGAACAGGAACGCCAGCGGCGCAAACAAGAAGTCCCTGGGCTCCCAGCACAGCGACCAGGCGGCGTCGGTCAACGACATCATGGGGGGCGTGGAAGACACCCTGACCTTCCGCTCTCGCGCAGAGAGAGCAGGATGTCGCTGAACTGGAACGAGTCGGCTGAGAGCAAAGCCACAATGGAGACAGACAGCTCCAGCCTCAGCAAGGAGAACAGTTGGAGGCACATCGCCCTGTTCTTCAAGGTCGTGGATAACAACAAGGCTACCTGCACCAAGTGCTCAAAACACAAAATTCAGCAGGGAACAACTCCAAACCTGAAGGCGACTTGAAATTTATTTTATTTAATAATTTATTTAAAAAATTTTTGACCAGGATTCATAATTATTTGACAAAGACTAAACAGGCTAAAAGTGAGCCATTTATTTTTAGTTTTTACTATATGAATTTTAATTTATTTTTGTTTTTACTTTTTAGATACACTACCAGAGGTACCCCAAGTCCACGACCTCAAGGCAGCTCTCGAGGGCGCCAGCAAACGCGGCCGCCACAAGTCCTCCCAGGACGCGGCCGCGACCAGGAGGCAGGCCAGCATCGAGGAGAGCTTCAAGGAGAAGTTCTCACAGAAGAAAAAGTCGACCTGTACTATAGGTGAGTAATTTTCATTTTTCAAGTTAAAGTATCAATATATTTTTATTTTTAAAACTATAAAACTCAGTTTAGAAACTGAATGATTGAATAATATTAATAAATTCATTAAATTGAATATAGATGGTTTAAACTGTTAACAGTTTTCTGTTTTTACTTCTTAAACATGTTTTAACAATTTATATGTCTCATACACTCATATAAAAATGATATGATGAATAAAAAAATCTTGGAATTTTAAATGTATTCTAAAACTTCTAATTTTGCTTCAGGTCCTTCACTGGCTGCATGAAGCCTACCTCAGAGACAGACAATGAACACAATAAGGCCCTGTGGGCGTACGCCTGCCCACAGTTCAAGGTCCCCTCTAGGCGTAAGCTCACCTGCGACAAAAGGGGGACGGGGGGACCAGGCCAAGGCTGACCTGACGGACCTCCTCGCCAAACAGGAGTTCATCGCCACCACGGCCGACAGCTGGTCGGCAAGCAACAGGGACCGCCTAGGGATGACGGTGACATGGCTGGACAAGGTCACCTTCAAGAGGCACTCCGCCGTCATCGGGATTAAGGAGATCACCCTGAGTCAGACGGGGACCTACCTGGCAGAGGCGATCTACGAGCTGCATGACGAATTCGGCATCAAAAGAAAGGTGTGTAAACTCTAAGAATTTTTGCATATTTGTCTTTGTATTTGGCCAGTTATCCAGCAAAATTCTACATTTTTACTTTGTAATACTGTATAAATTTGATGTTGTAGTCTGCGTGAAATATGTATGTATGTTTATCGTTAATACTTTGAAGAGAACTGAGGGAGTCTGTAAAAATAACGAAGTGAGACTATTATCGTATTGACTTTGGAATCATACTTCAAGTTCATACTGATAAATTAAATTAAACTTTGTTTTAAGACTTATTTTGCATTTCAGGTTGTCAGCACCACCACTGACAATGGCGCGAACTACATCAGCGCCTTTAACCGCAACATCGTGCGGGATGCCGAGCAGCAAGGAGAAGACGTGGCGGACCGAAAGATGGTGGACCCAGAGGTGATGCACACCAGCACCATCCTGGTAGCAGACGCCCTGAAGGTGGCGAACCAGCAGGAAGAGGTGGTCCAGCTCCCCAAGCATCGCCGCTGTGCGGCACACACAGTGAACCTACTGTCCTCCAGGGATGTGGAAAACGTGCCCGGCTGGACCACCCAGCCCAGGCCGGCCTTCATCAAGCCGGCCGCTAAGGCCCAGATCGTGTAGAACTCCCAAACAGAAAGACAGTGACCACCAATGACATTAAATCCACTCTGGGTAAGAAGCTTGTTACCCCTGGCGTCCCTGGGTGGAATTCTAGCCACGACACCTACAAGTGCCTTCTTACTGAGGTGCTTGACTTGGACAAGAGGAATAAGCTGAACCAGATCTGTCAGCGGCAGCACCCCCACCCTCTGCTGCACATCACGCAGGACGACGTGCAGATCTGGTCGGAGTACGTCAAAGTGACCGACCCCCTCGCCGCCTGCCTAGACGTACTCCAGGGCGAGGAGAAGGCATACATGGAGTGCTTTCTCCCCCACCTCCAAGTGCTCAAAGACTCCCTGGAGGCGCCGTCGCGCGACGACAGCATTGTCCATGCCCAGAACCTGGTGGCCCACCTCCTCCACCAGCCTGGAACAAAGGGCTTTGATGGCAGGTTAGTCATATTATGATATTATTATTTATTATTATATTTTATCGCAGTGAGTTAAAACTTAATAATTGATTTTTACTTCTTATATTACATTATTATTAAATGATTATAATCCTTGTTGGTCAAATGATTCATTTGAAATGAACTAAAATCAGTGTAATGAAATTTAATTTTTCAATTGACAAATCTGATGTGCTTTAAAATTTGTTTTAAAACTTTTCTTCTACTGCAGGTTCAGCCACCTCTTTGTGGACATGGACCTATTGATGGCTACGGCGCTGCACCCCCACCACAAAATCGCCACGGTCAGGGCCATCTGTAGGAGACAGGACAATGAGGTCTACTGCGACCTGGTAAGGGACAAGCTCACCAGGGACTTTCTCGCCCTCGTCCGGCCTGACGAGCACCTAGACCCTGCCCTCCAGCAGGGACTCCAGCCAGGGTCCAGCAACACGGACTACCTGTTCGCCATGGAGGATGGGAAGCAAGAGGAGAGCCTCGAAAAGAAGGTCAGAGGAGGTCAACAACTGGTCGAGGAAGTCGCTGAGGGGGAACCCGGTGTTCTCCTCCAATCTCTTCCTGCTCGAGTTCTGTGATACTTGGGTAACACTCTTCCTCAAATATAACACGCCGCTCCCGAGCTCCGCCTTGGTTGAGCGCGTGTTCAGCTATGGGTCGGACATCCTCAGGCCTAAGAGGGCGGCCCTCGCTGCACCGAACTTAGTGACACTCGTCTTCATGAAGGGCAACCTCCACCTCCTCAAGAAGGCCCACGAGGTGGAGGGGTAAGACGATGACTAAGCTGGCGGGCTTAGAGTAGAGTAGAGTGGAGTGGAAAAACTGATGGTATAATAATCACTCTATATGAAAAGATAGTAGAAGGTAAAAAAAGTTGGTGAAAAATGGGGTAGGGTTGCCCTTGTTTTAGGGGCATCGCAGGCGTTTTTGTTTTCGTTTGTTGTCTTTTATGTTGCAGTTGGTTTGTTTTATTTGTCGGGTGTCTCTGTGATTGTGTCTCTTTAGTGTTCTTCTTATTGTTTGTCTTTATCGTGTTGTGTACTTATTTTTGTTGCGATTTCGAGCATTCGAGCCTTTTTTAGTGCTCGATGTTGTTATGCACTTCGCGTTTGTGTACTGTTTACGTAGTTCTTCTTGTATTCTTGTATGTCTGGTGCTTGTATGATGGTTTTATTTTGTGTTTATGTGTATATGTGTTCTATGTGTTCCTCGGTGCAGTGTTTTGTGCTTGGGAAGCGTCGATTTCGGGCGACCTTCCCCCGCAATCTGGCCGGGATGTTGATCCTGCCGCCAGTTCTTCTTATTTCTGGGATTATATCATTGGCCATTGTTGACCAGTTTTTGGGTGGCGATATTAATGGGCTCCAGTCTTTGTCTTTGGTGCAGTACCCTCTGCCGAATCTGCTCCCTTCTCCTCGTCTTGTTGATGCAGAGGGTTGCTGAATTCTGCACTCGCTGGAGTCTCTTCATAGTGGTCTTGTTGGCCATTTGAGTCACTACTGCAGGGTAGATGAGCTTAGCTCGGATGAACATCAGGTATAACTTCCTGATGTTCGCCGAGCTAAGATCACGGAACCTATATAGCTTGGGGATCTCTCTCCTTGCCATAGCCTGCCTCTCCTTGTAGTGACTCGAGTATCCGCGGTCGGAGATCTTTAGGCCCAGGATGGTGCCTTCGGCGGAGTAGCCGTATCTCCTCCCATCTATTATGATGGGCCACGTAGACTCTCGGCTCAACGGGAGAATCTTAAACTTCTCCCGGTTTGTCCGGATCTTCCATTTTTGTTCATATTGGTTGATGTTACAGATCTCCGCAATTGTGTTGATTGCCTGATCCCTCGCTCTCCTGACCCTGCTCGGGACGATCTGGGTGACATCATCTGCATATTGCAGATACATCGTGTCCCGGTGTATAGGAGCAGGGAGGTCGATGGTAAAGACCAGGTAAAGCAGGGGACTCAGGCAGCTCCCCTGGGGAACGCCCGCTGTGAGTTCGAATTCAGGTCCTTTGTGCTCTTCAATCATGATGCATGCCCTTCTGTCCATGATGAAGTCACAAAGGATCCGTTCCAGGACCGGGTTTAGCTGGAGACCGAGTATTTTGTACTGTAGTCCGCTCAGCCAAACCTTGTCGAAGGCCTTCTGCACGTCCCTCATCACGATGTCCACATATTGACCCATTGCTCGGCAGTGAGCGATCTTTTCGGTTAGGAGCGCCAGGGCCGTTTCCGTGCCCCTTTTAGGTCGAAACCCATGTTGTTGGGGGTTATGCGCTCCTAACTCATCGAGTTGACTTTGTAGCCTATTAGCTAAAATCTTCTCGAAGATCTTGCCGGAGAATTCTAGGAGAGAGATAGGGCGATAGTTGGCCACTTGGTCTGGGGGCTTGTTCCCCTTCGGAATAAAGATGATTTTTGCCACCTTATATCCGTCGGGGAAGTAGCCTGTATTCAGGGATGCATTCATGGTGTTCACCATGCCCTGAATAATTTGCCTTGGGGCATTCACTAGGTTATTCTTAGTGAGCCCAGACCATCCTGGAGCCCTCTGTTTGAAGGACTTTAAGGTATTAATAGTCTCTTCAACAGTGATCGGGCGTCCGTGGTCAACCATCTCTCTCTCTCTAGAAACTTGAGGTTGTGGGTGGGTCCTATGTAACATCGGTCTGAGTTCGTCGAGCAGTCGGTCTTCGAAGTCCTGGTCGAAGTCGTCGTTTTCCTCAGGTGAGATTGCAAAGACCTGTTTCCAATGATTTCTGAATTTTTCTTCCAGAATGTCCGGATCTTCTATGATAATATCGCCATCCTTGATCTTTATTCCTGGCCTGGGAGGCAATCCCCTAAGTCTTCGGACGCTGTTCCAAAAACTTACAGGATTAGTCTCCCGGTCTAGTTTGCCTATGATATTGTCCCAGATTTCTCTCTGCTTTTCGAGGATAGTGTTTTTCATTTCCTCGCTTAGTTGTCTCATTCGGGCTGCCCTTTCCCTGTTCGGGCCTGTCCTGCCGACTTCCTCATAAATGTCCCTGTGTTCCCTGGCGATATCCCTCATTTCATCCGTCCACCTAGGTTGCGGGAGCATTTTGTACGAGATTCTGGGCACGCATCTCTCGTCGGCTTGAGTGAGGAGACCAGTGATCTTGTCGATCTCCTCATCAATTTCCTCGAGATTAGCGTCGCTCAGGTCAGCTGGTTGATAGGTGCTGAGCATTTCTCGGTACAACTCCCAGTTAGCTTTCGCGTAATTTTTCCTAAGTGTGACGGGCTTGAGTATAGGCGCAAGCGAGATGGTAGTGATGATCGGGATATGATCGCTCGGGACCACAGGTCCTGGGGCATTGGCTATATTGAAGGGGAATTCTGGACTTGCTAACACTATGTCCGGTTTTGACACCGAATTATGTGTCACGAAAGTTGGGAAGTCTGGTCCAACTCTCTGGAGATTCTTCCTATCAAGAAGCAGCTCCAGGTTTCGTCCTCTTGGATCGACCCGCCTGTAGCCGGATGCTCGGCAACAGGCGTTTAGATCTCCGCCCAACAATGCTAACCTTTTGTGCCCGAAGAGGGTATAAAAGTTGTTAATCGGCAGGTATTGTCTCCTGGGCGGCTGATAGGCTGCCGCCACTGTAAGACCCCCAACCAGGGTAGGGATTTCGATAGCCACGAATGATTCATCTAAGTCCGGAAGTGTTTTGAATTTTATGTTCTTCTTGATCGCGATGGCGCAGCCATCGTATCTTGTTTGTGTATGATTTTTTTGTATGATTGTGTAGTTATGGATTTTTATTGTGTCAGTGTTTGTGTTTATTTCATGTTCTGAGATGAGAATGATGTCTGGGTCTTCTTTCCGGAAGATATTCCCGTAGAGAAGTGATTTTCCCTTCCATCCATTCACATTCAGTGTAAGTATTTTTAGCGCGTTGTTTCTGTTCTCCATGTTTTTCTTGTATTTGTGTGTTGGAGTTTGTTGTGTTTAAGTGTAATGTGTTTTTCCGTTTCTTACTTTTTTGAATTCTGCATCACTTAGGGTGATGCAGGATTCTTTGTGTAGTTTTACGGCGCCTTCTAGTATTGCCTCTTCTACGTCATTTTCTTTGTCTGTTGTTGTGTAGGTCCATTTGTAAATTTTCTGGTGGATACCCTGAAATATCTCCTTGGGGGAGAGTCTTTGAGGGTATTGATTCACCTCACTCGTTATGATCTTAAGGTCAATCTCCTCTCCGTCGTACTTGTAGGTACGCTTCAAGGTTTTTGACCTACTTCGCGAGCTAACAGGGCTTTTGGTTGCCCTGTCTTCGACCTCTTCAACTTCAGACTCCGAAGACGATTGACTGGTTAGGTTTCCTTCTGCTTCTTTCAACCTTCTGGCTGCTCTTTTTTCCCTCTTTTCTCGGCGTTTCTGTGCCTCCAGCCTAGGGTCAGCCCTGGTGGGATTGGCTTTTGCCGCTGGGGCTTTTGCCTCCTTTACCAGACGTTCAACCTCTCTTTCCTGGGGAAATGGAGTCGCCGGTGCCTCGGTAGTCTCTTTTGGTTGAAACTGCAGCTGCAGCACGTCACCCGATGGGAGGTCGTCCGGAAACCACATCTCAGCCATGCCGTTTTTCTTTAGCATGAGATTGAGGGTTTTCGCGAACGTCCCCGGGTTGGTGAGATTATTCACGTGCGCGAATAGAATGCACGTGAGTATCTTTGTCAAATTTTCATTCTCAAGTTTGAGATATGTTTTCGACAACTGCTTGCTTGAGGTTGAAAGTGGCGAGGCTCTTGATGCAGCAGCTTGAGCATAGGAGGTGGAGCTCCTTATATTTGCCTCATTCTTTTTCATCTTAATTATTTCTTTTTTCTTTGGGCATGACATAGCCATTGCCCCGTGGTTAAGTCCACAGTTAGGGCATTTCTCCGTGGTGGCCCTACATTCACGCCAACCGTGGCCTTTCCCGCTACATTTGGAGCATGTGGCTACCTGTTCTCTGCAATCCTTTGTTGCATGTTGCTCCATCTTGTAGCACTTGAAGCAAATTAGGATTGGGGTAAATTCTTCTCTCTCAATTTGGTCTGCTGAGACTCTTGCATTGAAGAGGAGAAGCCCCCTTTCCTTGGCAGTTTGCGCCATCTTGGTGTCACTGAAGATCACCTTAAACACGTGTTGGTACTCGGTGTTGTCCCGCCTATTGCGGAACTTTAACACCTCCACCACGTTGGCCCACGGTTGATCTCTTCTTTGATCTGCTCCTTTGTGTGCTGCCCAATCCATGGATCGAGCTGCCTGCACACCACACTTCTGTGTGCCTGTATCTGAGGGGGGGTGCTAGGCTGGAGGCCTATTTCCTTAAGCACCTTTTGACCCTCCTCCGTTGTCAGGGTTTCCACATCTGCCTCCTTCTCGCAGACTGCAGAATAGCCGACTGGGGTATCTATCAGCCTCGGGATACCCACACTCAGCTTCCCAAAGACCGTGGCAAGCACCGTACCTCGGTCCGGTTTGGGGTGCCCACCTATGACCCTTAACGGGACTCTTGTGGCTGGGTGGGCCGCCATTTTAGTATTTCTGCAGCCCCTCTGTCCAGGGGGGGGGGGGGGATGCAGATCTTTTTTGCTTAAGTGTTTGTTTCTGTGATGTGTGTATGTGTGTTTAAGTTCGTATGTGTATTAGGTGTATGGTTTATTACGTTTTTTAACCTTTGATGGAGAGAGGCCCCCCCCACGCTCGCCGGCCGCCTGGATGAAAGTGAGAATTGCCTTTTTAAATGAAGGATGATGATGGATGGGATGAGTCCGGGTGGGATCCTCTCAGGGGTGTGATTGTATGGCGGACTTATTGACAACGCCGCCCCCCCCGAGGGTTTTGAATCGCGACCGCTCCCCAACATACCATAGAGACGGTTGTATGTCCCTCTATGGTCCTGGAAGGGGCCTTCGCCGTAATTGGCACCGAAGGTTGCAGTCCGTCCCTTGTCCGGAATGTTTCTGACATTGTCCTCTACTGTGGGCTAATCCTCAAACCAGCTTCTTCCAATGCCCCTAATTATGGTCAAGCAACTGCCTGACATAGTTGGGACGAAACGTGAATGGCAATCTCACTTCACATCTGACGGTGGTTCACGCAGGAGGGTTGGCCGAGGACTTAAGCAGTCATCTGCTTAAGTTGGGCCGCTGTAGATAAAGATGATGATGGTTAATAGGGAGTGAATGATGATGGGGGGTGGGGTGACACCAGGGTATAGCTCTCTTTCTTAATATTTGGCCCTAAAAATAGGAACCAAATTTTTGAAGGCGTGGGCAAAAATTGCCCCAAAATTTTCCTCCTTTGCCAAGCAAGGAGATGAGTGCCGCGAAGTATTTCTGCCCAAGATTTCCGATCAGTCAGAGTGGAAAACTTTAAATCGTGTATGTGAGAGTATGCAGATGAGGGGATAGAAAGGGTGTGTGAATAGATAGCGGAAAGTAGACCAGTGGTGAAAAGAGAAAGAAGTGTGGTAGGGTGCAAAGTGATGCTAGAGCCTGGTGATCAGGCCTATCGCTTTCAAATTTATTTGGTTTGTGGTTTCGTTGTTGTTTTTATGGTTTTTTATACATATATATATATATATATATATATATATATATATACAGGTATATATATAACATATAGTTTGGCGTTCAAGCCATTTGTCTTTATTGCTAATATTTTTGTTTATGCTATGCGCGTTAGCTGTTGTATTTGTAAGTTGTTAATATTAACTTACCGTGTTTGTTTTAGTATCTTTTTGTTTCTTCGTAATTTTGTAGTGTGTGTATTTAGTGTACAGTGTTTCTTCCTGTAGTCTTGTTTGGTGATTTTTGTCTTCTTGTGTAGGATTCCTTCTTCGGTAGTTTGTCTTAGTTGGTTAGTTTTGTCGATATCGGTGAATTTTGTCAAAATCGGTTGGTTTCATGATTGGTAGTTTTTTCTTAGTTTTGGGTAAATTGGCTCATCATCTAGCGTAGAACGGTACTTCTGCTCCGCCAGCTAAAATCCTAGCGGAGCTTGGAAATCTGGCGCGACATACTTCTCTTCTGTTTTGGTCAATCATTTGTACGATATCTTCGTCCAAACGATTGACCTTTTCCAGCATATTCCTTGTCCGTTCTTCGATGACAACGTTAATGGGGGTTAACCCCGCCTCTCGGTGCAGCTCTTCTTGCGATCTTCTTTCCATTCTGCGTGTACCTGTGATTAGGTACACGCATTTATTCTGCACCACTTTTAGTCTCCTCTTCTGTGTCTTTGAGGCACAGGAGAGGGCGGAAGCGGGGTAAAGCAACGTCGATCTAACTAGTGCAGTATAGATCTTCTTTTTGTTGCTTTGACGAAGATTTCTGAACCTGTACAGAGTCTTGACTGCAGCAGTGGCCTTGGTGATGCGTTCTTGGACGTGCTTTGCGTACCCGGTTGAGGTGATCTTCATGCCGAGTACGTTGCATTCATTGGTGTAGGGATATCGTCTATCCCCCACCCTGACGTCATCAAGTAGTCTCCTGCCTATGGGGACTACTTTGAACTTATCCTGGTTGGTACGGATTTACCACCGGGCCTCGTAGGTGTTCAGGTTTTCGATTTCTGCTGCCGTCATGCGAGCTTGCATAGGCGCATTCCTCCATGGACATGTGATTACCTGGGTGAAATCATCGGCGAATTGTAAGTTGAGGCAAGTGGGGTTTACAGGGACTGGGACATCCGCGGTGTAAATCAAGTAGAGAGTGGGAGACAGGCACCCCCCTTGCGGGAGGCCCGCATTGAGCGGAAACTTTGGCCCGTCCGTGCACCCTAAACTGATGTACGCCGCTCTCTCCATGACATAGTCACAGAGAGTTCTTTCTAAGCTTTCGCTTAGTCCCAGTCGTAAGATCTTGTACTGCATTCCCCGTTGCCACACCTTATCGAACGCCTTTGATACATCCCGACAAACAATGTCCACGTAACTCTTTTCCCGTTTTGCTTGGGCTAGCTTTTCCGTAATGACGTTAATCGCCATTTCCGTACTTCGCTTACTCCTAAACCCGAATTGGTGTGGGTTGTAGAGCGAGTTATCTTCCAGGTGAGACACCAGTCTTTTGTTGAGGATCGTCTCGAAGAGCTTCCCACCAAATTCCAGTAGTGAAATTGGTCGGTAGCTCTCCTTCAACTTGGGGTTCTTTCCAGGCTTGGGCAAGAAAATCATCTTTGCCGTTTTATAAGCGTCTGGAAAGTACCCCGTATTAAGGCAGGCGTTGAATATTCTTCTCATTCCTTCGATGACACAGGCTGGTGCCTTTTCAAAGTTAAGCTTTGTAAGCCCCGATTGTCCTGGGGCTTTTTGTTGGAATGAGCGAAGCGCGCCGAGTAGTTCTTCTTCTGTAATCTCGGCGGCTCCGTCGCGCTGCCTATCCACCTGGTGATGAGGGTGCGTCTTTTCTATTTCATCGTTAAGCTCGTCGATGATGTTGCTTTCGAACTCTAGGTCATAGTCTTCGTTTTCTTCTTCAGTTATACTGAAGATCTTTTCCCAATAACTTCGGAATATCTCTTCAACTTTTTCTTCCTCTTCTTCGATGTTTCCATTTTCTTTCTGTAGCTCGATCTTGTGCTTCTTTCCAGTTGATCCTTTAAGAATTCGGATCTTCTTCCAAATTCTTTGGGAGTTGCTTCGTGATCGATGCTTTCGATCGCATCCTCCCATCTTCTGTTTTGCTGTTCGAGGATCAACTGGCTCAATTCTTCTTTGATTTCTTTACTTCTTTGCATCGAGTGTACTGATGCATTCACGATGTTGTGTTCATACATTATCTTCAGTTCACGGTATAGTTCCTTCATATATTCGGTCCACTCGTAGGTTGAGATGGTCCTATATGAGGAACGAGGGATACAAGCCCTATCTGCGTCGATGATATGGTTATTGAGGTCATCGAGTGCCTCGTCAATCTCCTCGAGAATTGCCTCGTCCAGGTTGGGCGGATCGTAGGCCTCGAGAAGGTGTGCATACCGTGCCTAGTCTGCTCGTCTGTAGTTCTTCCTGACTACTGCTGGGACTTGTATAGGGTTCCTATTGATTGTGAGTAGGATCCCTATATGATCACTGCATGGAACCTGGACTGGTTCCATGTAGTAATTGAACGGTAGCTGACGATTCACCAGACAGATGTCTGGCTTTGTGGCATTTCGTTCTCTGACATAGGTGGGAAAGTCGGGGCCTATCCGCTGGGCAATATTTCTGTCCAGCAACAGGTCCAGGCTTCTCCCTATTCCATTGAAGGTCCTGTAACCGGATTCTCGGCATCTGGCGTTTAGGTCCCCCATTAGTATGGTGGGGGCTCTTCTGCCAAATAGGCCAGTGAGAGTGTGAATAGGCAACACATCTCTCCTTGGCGGTTGATATCCGGTTGCAATGACCAACTTTCCTAAGTCGAGCTCGACCTCAATCGCGAGGTAGGATTCTTCTAAGTTTCTTATCTGCTTGTATTTGATCCCTTTCTTTATTGCAATAGCGGCGCCATCGTACCGCTCTTGCGAAAAGTTCGTGATCAACACATCGTAGTTCCAGATTTTCATTTCTGTATTACGCGTGTCGATCCCGTGCTCTGAGATCAGTATGATGTCTGCATCAATTTCTCTGAATACATTTCCGTAAAGAATTCTTTTCGTCGTCCAGCCGTTGGTGTTGATTTCCATTATTTTTAGTCCGTTACGTAGCATGATGAGTTGCTTTACCTATGTTTCTTCTTCCCCTTTTTCGGTCTGGGGGCTGGTTGGGCGATTTTACTCGGCCCAGGGTTTTCTTTTTTCGGGGGGGGCTCGGGGTCTTTGACCTGCTTTTGGTTGCCCGCGTGCGGGTGCAGGGGCCCTCTTCGCTGTCAGATGAGGATGAACCATCCTCACTTCCAGCCTTTTCCTCTTCTTCTTCCTCTTCCTCAGTTTCCTCTTCTGATGGTGCTCCAATCATCTCGTCCAAACCGGATTTGGAGCTTTTGTTTTGTATGATGGAGTTCTTGAAGGCCTGTGAGCAATCGGGGTTTTCTGGCATGATTACCGCCGGGAGGTTATTAGCTTTCAGGAGCGCATTGAGCACCTGGTTATAACAACCAGGCTTCACTGCATTTGCCACATTTGCATGGGTTATGCAGATCAAAATTTTAGCGCTCAGATCTCCTGATACGCTAAAAGGTGCAGGTCCTGGTGCAGTGTTCGTCACTGTGTTCTTTTTGGCAGCGCTCGCATAAGTCGTCTCCTTTGCCTTTCTGTCTTCTTCTTCTTTTCTTCTGATAATTTCTCTGCGCTTGGGGCAATTAAGAGCCATCGTCCTATGCTCCCCTTTGCAGTTCATGTGCCGTATGATGATTACTCTTTATACCTCCCACTTTGACCGCTCCAATGCTCGCCCTCGACTCGATGTGTCTAGCAATCCCTTTGACTATTGTCATTCGCCAGCTCTCTCTGATACCCTGCTACATGTATATAATTTAACTTTATATATATTTGTAAATATGTTGCTGCTTACTTTGTATTTTGTATTGTAAGTCAAATAATAATAACTTTTCTTTTAAAAGTGAATTATATATTCGTCTTAATTATAAACTGGAATGAATTATACTTTATTGTATACTTTATTACACTTCATTATATAGTCGTCTTAATTATAAACTGGAGTGAATTATACTTTATTGTTTAGTGCCTAATTTAAAAGTCATGCAAGTGACATGACAATAGTATTATTTGAAAAGCTCGCAATTTGACCTGAAATTGTTCTCCATCACTGACTTGGCTACAGGAGTTTCGCCAGCCAAGTGAATACGGCTTTGGATTTCTGGCGTCGAGGACATGGTTAAATCTGAGCTAGCTTTGACACAAGCGTCACGAGTGTCTCCCTCTTGTCAGATACGCTGAACTTACCTCTGCGGCGTAAGTAGCTCCTATTCACGTACCCAATAACAACATCGCTATCATTTCTTTGCCGTTTTCAGAAGTACAACATATCTATTCTCTCCTTGTTCCAGAGCCACGGCGGTTGCCTCTTCCAGAGTAATGCCAGTAAGGTGGGGCACTAGTACCACGCCCCCCCCCTTCCTTATGGTCCTGAAACATCCAAGGATATTTATTATCCGGTTGGGGATCTCACCCACGATTCGAGAGTCGAATGGCGTAACTTACCTCCCTACTCATATTTACTGGATTCTAAAATATCACCGGACTGATAAAATAATAAAGCATACATACTAAAAGTTTGACTTGATAAAGATTCAGCAAATAGGGGGTTGACTACTTCTAATAGTTTCCTGATAAATGACTAGACCGATGTTGGAGAGGAATACCCTACCCAAGTGGTTGCAAGGGGCAACCCTTTCACAATTTGAGTTTGTTATCAAGACCCGCCTTACATGCGTTCTTGAAGGAACAACAGGTTAATAAAGATCTGAAAGAAAAAAGAATAGTGGGAGAGTTAAAGATTTGAAAATAATCTGAAAATGTTTTGCCCTGGTGATGAGGGCATCTCTCTCTCTTTCACGTTTGTTGTTTTTATTTTATGTCACCAAATTAATGAACGGTGTGTCTTCAGGTTTCACGGTTAGAGGCCAAAGGAGACGACAGATCGAGGTGTCCAGTGTGCGCATTATTGGATCCTTCCTACGTTTTAACCAAGTCTATAAAATAGCTCGCTTTTTGGTCTAGCGCGACCACTCCTAACATACGCAGCTATTCCACTCAAAGCCGCGAGTCACATGGAAGAGGAAAGCACAGCGCTTTCAGAACTCTGCCCTGAGATGCGCATGTCACTCTTTTCGATAAACACTCATGTCCACACTACACGAAAACAACAAACTTACACTACTAAACATATAGGTACATACACATCCGTTTAAAACGACACTTGGAAAACTCACAAGAGACCCTGCATACACCTAAATACATGTCAAACATTGGCGTTGAGATACCCAGCAGCTGTAGACTACCCACAACCAACACCTATCTACACATAAATTAGCAGAATCGCGTTCCCTTTACTAGCCCCTCATCCTTTCCACCCCAGTCTAACACAATACCATCACCACCATAATACAACAAACACGATGCATCGGTGTCTAGCCACCGATATTTAACTCTTCCTATCCACTCTAAAATTTTCCGTACTATTTTCTTCTCCTACTACCAGATCTCTGTGGTAACCACATTCATCATGCTGTTCTTCTTTCTATTCATCACCTGATCTAACCTATCTTGCAATCAAACCGGTTACAGACTTTGACGCACCAGTAACGCCCATCCTCTGACTTCCTGATTTTCAGGAGTCTAAGCCCGGACGAAAACGACCTCGGATTCCATACGAAGCGCGAATGCGACATCCAAAAGAGGAGAAACCTAGCCTTGCCACCGCACCAGTCACCCTGCCTCACTAAAAGAGAATAATTCATCACATCTTGAATCTCCTTTATGGGGACAATTACCGACACTAGATACCCCTATCCCAAACATCATCTATTATTACTGCCCGGAAAAACGTCATGTTTCCCCTAAAAAACTTAACGCCCAGCGTCACAATAGCTGCCGGCATTTCAGCGAAGAAGATTTTGACTTGCTGAAAACCCAAGTAGTAGCCCTAATAAAAAGGAATAACAACCTTCTTCAACACCTTATAAAACTTCTCACTAGCCACCAAACTCCACAAAATCTAAGTACTCCACCTAGGGAAACAAGATCAGCAGCAGGAAACACTCCAGAGCTAGCCCCTAAGAGAAGCCCAACACCCCTGCAAGCTCAACCCGAACCAATACAACTTTCACCATTAACACACCAACAACTACAACTCACCCCACCAGCATGCCCTCTCCAACAACTCCGACTTGTACGCACCCCCTCTGGATCTCTGTCACCACCAAGCTCTCCGCCGAATTCCCCACCTCCATCGTCTCCTGGCCCACCAACACCACCACCGCCACCCTCGGAACCAGACGACGAACAATTGGCGGTGGAAGAAGAACTCAGCAACACTATTGAGAAGGTGAAGGCAATGAGACTTGAAGACCGACCACACCTGTCCAGAGGCTGGTAATGGCTGACATACTCCTAACAGAACTCAACCAGGTCACATAGGCAGCGGGACTCTCTATTGGTAGAAAAGTATTCCATCGACCTGGCCACCAAAATCGAACAAATCCCAGAGCCTCCAAAACAACACCTGCATGGAAGCTCAAGCTGCAAAAACAACTTAACCTCTGCAGGAAGGAGCTGAACCAGATCGAGGAGTTCCTCACAGCCCCCAACTCGCAGAGACGACTGAAGAACACCATCAACAGACTCAGGGCAAAATACCACACCACCAACATCGAGGAGCTACGTAATACTGCAAGGAAGCTGGAAGGCTGCAAAATACAAGCAATTGCAAAGAGGATAAGACATCAGAAGGAAAAAAAGAAGTCGCAGGCACAGAACCACCAGCAGTTCAAATCAAACCCTAGAACGTTCTACAGAAATCTCATAAGAGATACAATCACTGTAGAGAAACCTACAGAAAAACAGGACCTGGAGAAAACTACTGGAAACCTCTATTTAAGAAAGAGGGAACATATAACCAAGAGGCCCAGTGGATTGAGGGCATTAAGAGGCTAAATGAGACCAAGCCCGCAATACCAAGACCAGTAATAACACCAGAGAAGATCAAAAGAAAACTGGCACGGTTTGCCAACCATAAGAAACCTGGCATTGACAGTGTCCCAAATTTCTGGTTGAAGCAGTTTACTGATCTCCATCGCCACTATAGCAACTGCTTCACCAGACTGATGAGTTGGGAAGAGGTCACACCAGGATGGCTTGCCAGAGGGGACACGAGTCTAATACCAAAAACAGAAGAGAAACAGCGTCCAAACTAATATCGACCCATTTGCTTTCTCAGTACCACCTACAAGCTCTTCATTGGCCTGGTAGCCGACAGCATATTTGACCATCTTTCTTCTGGCACGTACCTAGGGAAAGAACAGGCTGGGAGCAGAAGAAGATGCTTCGGTACCAAGGACCAGCTAATGATCAATAAAACTATCCTTGAAGACTGTAGGAAGAGGTAAAGGAACTTAAGCATGGCATGGATTGACTACCAAAAAGCATTTAACAGCGTGCCTCACTCATGGTTACTACGGTGCCTTGAGTTGTATAAAATCCATCCGGTAGTCAAGGAAACATTGACTGCTCACATACAGCTGTGGCAAACTACCATCACACTAAGCCACAACAAGGGGAAGATCACCATCCCCGATATCAGGATCCGTAGGGAAATCTTCCAAGGTGACAGCCTATCTCCCTTACTCTTTTGCCTGGCGATAGACCAACTCAGCAAGCACCTGATCAACTGCCGGGGCTCTTACAACTTAAGCCAGGGCCGCCAACAAGACCCAAACAAAAGAGTCAATCACTTGCTCTTCATGGACGACCTCAAGCTCTATGCAAGCTCTGACACCGACCTGCACCATCTCCTGCAGGTAGTACATGCCTTCTCCAAAGACATCGGGATGAAGTTTGGCTTGGATAAATGTGTTAAGTGCTACCTGAGAGCTGGAAAAAAGAGCCAAACTGAGAACATCCAGCTAGATGAGGCCAACAACATCCGGGACATATATGAGTAGGAGCCGTACAAAATACCTTGGAATTGAAGAAAATGACCCCATACAACTTGCCAAGATGAGGCAGAAGATTGGCAGAGAATACGTTCGCCGTGTGAGGAAGATCTATAAAACAAAGCTTACGAATAATAAAAAAATAACTGCCATCAACCAGCTTGTCATGCCAGTAATAAACTACAGCTTTGGCATCATAGACTGGCTACAGTTAAACATCAACAGGTTAGATGTAAAGACACGGAAAATTTTAACACTTCACAGGGTCATCTATAGAAACCAGTGTCTGCTAAGGCTGTACCTTCCCAAGGGAGAAGGAGGACTAGGGCTGTCTGAGATTAACCACCAGCATAGAGCCACCATCGTGAGCATCGGGCAGTACCTGAGGAGCTCCTTGAACCCCAGCCTCGCAATGGTATATGGACACCAAGAGACAAGGGCCAGCAAAACCACCTCCAGCACCAAGCTAGCCAAGATTTTGGACAGGGCTGTCTTACAGAAGAGGTAGAAGCACCTAACAAACCTGCCACGGAGATAGCCCGAGAGAGTCGGCAAAAATACACCCAGACTTTTAAAAGCAGGTGCCTCGAGGAGTAGGCAGGACAAAAACGTGCCACATACTTCCTTGACGAACTCTCCAACGACTATATTGATAAGGAAGGTTCCTTGTATTGACTCAAGAGAGGAGCCCTCCACTACGACCAGGAGAGGCTTGCAATGGCCGCCCAAGATCAAGGCCTGATAACAAATGCTTTTGAAAAGATGGCTGGTCTTAGTAATGACAACATGTGCAGGTTCTGCCGCACTGAAGTGGAGAGTGTGAGCCACCTGACATCAAGTTCCAAGGTACTCTTGGGGGACGGCTACTACACAACGCGACACGACGGCGTGTTCAAGTACCTCCACTGGACCATCTATAAAAAAACTGAGCATCCAGTGTAGCAGCAAGTCCTGGGAACATCTACCCGAGATAACTGTGGGGAATGAGACGTACACTATTCATTACGACCATGTAATCCCCACAAAAGCCACCTACCTAGAAAACGCAGGAGTCAAACCGTACATCGTAATATGGAACAAGACAGATAAAGTGGCAACCCCCGGTTGAGGTTAGTGTCCCTAATGATGGCAGCCTGAACAGAGCCGAAAGAGAAAAGGTGACCAAGTACCAAGGCCTCATGTGTGCCATGAAGAGAAACTGGACCCTAAGAGAGATCTCAATTATTTCAGCTATTATAGGAGCCACTGGGCTCATGAAAAAGAACTTTAAGAAATATCTGGCAAGTATACCTGACGACCCAAGTGCAAGAGAAATCCAAACAATTGCACTTAAGGGGACAGCTGGAATACTGAAAAGAGCTCTCGGATGGAGTCTCTAAAGTGGGTGAATGTTTGGCATTGGGAAAGATGCCCCATCGCCAGCTAATAGCCTAAAGAAAAGGTAAATGGTCTAGACAGACACTATTCTTCAGGTCGTCTACCGATGCTCTGCTATTTCAAGAACATGCGAAAAAGACACTGACAGAGAAAAACACCATACACTATTGCCAGACACTATCACTAAGCGTCATCAAATAATATGCTTATGTAGATCAACCCTCGCTGGCTAGAATTCATCCCCGAGGACTCCTCACCGAACTCAGAAATGAGTAGGGCGAGGAAGCTATACAAGAGCTATACTACAACCACACCAAGCACTGGGCGGTCCTCACACTCTCCGAGGAGACACACTGAACACGCTGCTTGACAAAAGTATCAAGGTTATCGGCACTCTCACATACGCACAAATTGAACATCATCATAACATACGCACACACCAATGCACCACATACCAAGCATAGTGGTGTTGAGTGGTAGTGGTTCTTTCGTCGATTTCTTGTAATAAAGTCAAACTTCTCACAACGCTTGCTTACTTTTCGAAGAGGTTCATGGGGTCATAACTCCTCATAAGACCAAGCGTGTTTCCCTCCGCACTCTACGTTGGGGAACAAAACCAAGCAGACAGGCGGTTATGGAGACGATATACGGCGTCCTAAATATCACTCTAATCCCACTAATCGACACCCCATCAAGCTTCGCGCCATTTGTTCATACGATGGAAGATGTGGAGAGACTCGTCTCAGAAGATGCAAGCAAAAGTTCTCCAAAAAATCAGGCTGGAGGCCTCCATCCCACAGGAAATTCTGGTACAACGCACAATTATTCTCCGACGCCTTGGCCCCTTCTTGAATGACAATTCTTGTGAAGAAATCAGGGTCGAACTGGAAAATAAACAGAAATTGGCTAACATCACAATAGTGGAGAAGTTCGGTAAAAGACAACTTATAGTCAAGATATTTTTTTCAAACATTGAGATGGCCCAAAAAGCAAACACGGAAGGCTTACTAAGGTTTTTACTTACGGATAGCACCTGAACAAATAGAGGCAGAAGAATTTATTCCTCTTGAGTGCTGTTTCCGGTGCTACGCCGTCGAGAACCACAACACAAGAGAGTGCCAGGCTACCGAGGTGGTCTGTTCCAACTGCGCAAATTCAGGTCATGGATGGAAGGAGTGCAAAAATGAAAAGCAGGAGTGAGTGAATTGCGGTGGGGATCATAAAACCTTTGCCATGAGGTGTCCCATTCGCAAGGAAGCACTAAAGGAAAAGAAAGGCTCAAACAAGAAAAGTAGTCTAGGAAAAAATCTTACGTGGAAGCAGCAACAAAAAAACACCACCCTGGAACAACAAACGGTAACTCCCAAAGAAAAACTACACAGACTTTGTACTTAGGCACGTCCGGAAACCCAAACTACTACACCGACACACACATACACACACCTCCATCAAACCAGCCATCAATCAACAAACCTAATCCCCAAACACAGTTGGATGGCCGTCGTGCCTACCACGGTGGCAAAAGAGATGTCGGAGAGCGACCCCCGCCTATACGCCAATATCCAAAACCTGCTTTATGCACCAAATGGACTAGGGCACATCGTCTTTGCCCAAACGGCGGAGAAGACCAGCTCTTCTCTCCACACAAGGGTGCACGAAACCACTCCTACCTACTACATCCTTCTCCAGATCTGGCCCTCTCGTGTTTCTTATTTATGATATATATGCCATTGAAAGTTCTAAATTATGTAGCAAGTGTGGAGCAATTAATAAAATTATTTATAACCGAGATGTTAAAAAATTGGAAATACTACTTAAATTTCCGAAAAAGTGGTCACAATTTTTTTTAATAAATATTTACGATCTTTATAATTCAGAAATTTTACGTAAATTTAATTTAATTATGGAAATACAATTTAATGTTAAAAGTTATGCTTTTAAAAAAATGTTACCTTTTAAACCAAGTTTTGTATGTAAACATACTTTTCGTTATACTTTTTTGTGTGTATCTTTTGTTATTGCTCTTTTTTAGTTATATTTGAACAGAGTTCAAGCTTTTTGTTTTTAATGTTATTTGTATATGTCGTAACCATTTGCTGTTGTTTTATGATTTATTAAATTGATACTTTTTAATACTTAGTAATTTTTTATTTAAATTTACTTTGTGGTGTATGTTGATTTTTGTCTTTTTCGTGAGTCATAATAGGATAGGTTTTTAGTCATATTTGGTTAAGATTTTCTTAGTTCGTGAGTTTCGTTATTTGGTATGAGTTTTATTTTCCGGTGTTAAACACTTTTCTCATGGGTAGGACGGCACTTCGTCAACGTTAGCCATGAGGCTAGCAGAGCTTGGAGATCTTGCATGGCTTGTGGCTGTTCTGTTCTGGTTAATCATTGAATGATTTTCTCATTCATTCCTTGATTAACCAGTTGCTGTGTATTCCTAGTCCGTTCATCGATGACTACGTTAATGCGACTTAACCCCGCCTCCCAGGGCTGCTCTTTTTGGCGTCCTTTCTCGCCTGCGTGTAGCGTAATTAGGTACACGCATTTATTCTGAACGACCTGTAGTTTCCTCTTTTGTGTTCTCGAGGCACAAGGGAGAGCGGAAGCGCGGTAGAGCAGTGTAGATCTTACATGTGCATTGTAGATCTTCTTATTGCTCTTTCGGAGGTTTCTGAACATGTAGAGTTGTGACTGCGGCTGAGGTTTGCGGTATTAGATCAGAGACGTGTTTCCGCACCCTTCGTCTAGCTTGTATTTGTTTTCCTCGATAATTTTCATGTTCTATGTAGGCGTATATGTCCATTACGTAGCCACAAAGGTTCCGATCAATCTTATTGTTAATTTCTAATCTGAGCATTTTATACTGAAATTTCCTTCTGCCAAAATTTGGCGAACGCTTTCGATACGTCTCTGCGCACGATGCCAATGCAGGCCTTATCTACTTTGGTCTCTAATTACACTAACTGCCATCCATCTCTGCTCCGATTCTTTCGGAATCAAAATTGCCAGGTGTTTAAGCAGTTATTTTGGTTTAGAAATCTCTTTAATGTATTGGTTATTATTTTTTCGTATACTTTCCCGATGAAATCTAACGGGGAAATCGGCCTGTAATTCTCAACCTTCGTGGGTGGCTTTCCAGGTTTAGGCACAAAAATCATTTTGGCCACCTTTTTTTCATCTGTGAATGTATCAAGTATTTAGGCTTGCACTAAAAACGTATTTAAGCTCCTCAAGTATGTTGTTAGGGACCTCGACATAGTGTATTTTTGTTAACCCAGATTTTCTTGTGGCTTTCTGTTTGAAACTTAAATCATTTTCTCAGTTCTTTTGTTATTATTACAGCAATCTTCTCCGTGATAATATTGATTACGATTTCGGTACTTCTTTTTTTTTCCTAAATCCGAATTGGTACGTGTTGTATAGGGAGTTCTACTCCAGGTGGGTGAAGAGTCTCTTATTTAATATTTTTTCGAAGAGCTTACCACCTCTTTCCAGTAGCGAAATTAGGAGGTAGCTCTCTTTCCTCTCTGGGTGCTTAACTCCTCTATAACTTCATGTTTGTCAGTTATACAAGATATTTTCTCAATATTCACGGATTATTTCTTCTTCCTCTGAATTTATGCTTCCACCTTATGTTTCGATTTCCATTTTCTTCGTTCTGTGAGGTGTTCCTTTGAATTGTCTTATCTTCCATAATTCTTTGAGAGATGCATCCTGATCGAGTTCTTCGATCGCATCGTTCCATCTTCTCCATTGTTGTTTCAGGATTAACTGCTTTAATTCTTCTTTTTTTCTCTTCACTTCTTTTTACTGAGACAATTGATTCTTCTTCTGATGCTCATCTGATATAATAATTTCAGTTCACGGTACAAAATCTTCATGTAATCGGTCCATTTGTAGGTTGAGATGGACTTACATGTGGATTTCGGGATACATATTCTATCTGCGTAAATTAGCTGGTTGTTCAGGTCGTCGAGTGCCTCGTCAATTCCCCCTCTCGAATTTCTCCATCCAGTAATGGAGGATGGTAATTTTTTATTTCATCGTATTGCCCCACAGTCTGCTTTTTTGTATTTCTTCCTTTCTATAGTAGAAAATTATATAGGGTTTCTATTTATTGTAAGTAGGATCTCTATATGGTCACTACATGGAACTTGGACTGGTTCCATGTAGTAGTTAAACGGTACTTGACAATTGGTCAGACAAATGTCTGTTTTTGTAGTACTTCTTGCTCTGACGAAGGTGGGAAAGTTTCGTTTCTCCCTCACTCCCTCTCAGTGCTAATTTTTATTTTTTACTCTTTGACTATCTCTCAACCTTTTGTATACCCGCATTCATACTAGTGAGTGTGTTTTTTGTAGGTCATTTTATGTCTTATGCGTGTTTGTGTCATTTGTGTAAGCGGTAGTTTTAGGTGAACCACGGTGTCAATAATTCCTCGGAGTAGAGCTTGGAGCTGGAAAACTGCTTTCTTCTGGTGACTTTCCCTCATCTGTATGTTGGGATATCAAGTACCTGAGCAATCTCGTTCAAGATATTCTCCCATGTCCTTTTTGCCAATAATATCCGGGTGGTCAAGTTGATTGGTGGCAAGGAGACTCTGCGGTAGATTTCTCTTTGGGAGATCCTGTCACATCTCCTTACTTTGTTTATGTACAGGGTCGCCTTGTTTTGAAGCCGCTGCAGGCGCTTTAAACGGGCCACAATTAAAGCTTGAGTCACCACAGTGGGGTATATGAGTGAGGCTCGAACATGCATAAGAAAGTCTCGATGATATTCGAGCTCAAGTTTCTAAATCTATGAAGCTTGGAAAGTTCCTGCCTTGACAGATTTCCCCGCAGTGCGGAGTGGTGACTGTAGCCGCTGATGGTAAAGCGAACCCCCCAGGACATTTCCTTCCTTGCCATAGGGAAAAATCTGTTGCCCTATTGTCGCATAGCGATCTTTCTGCGGCCAAGGGTGACGATCTTAAACTTAAGGCCGCTAACGCGAATTTTCCACCTATTCTCATATTCATTGATGTTTCGAATTTTGTTGGCTCTTTCGAGTGCCTGAGCCCTAGGACTCCTATATGTCCTAGGGATCACTTGCGTTACCACTGGAGGTATAACGCGTCCTCCTTATCGGAGTTGGCAAATCTATCGTTGTAAAGGGTAGGCTCTTGGATTCTCACGCTTTCCCTTTTTCATCATCGCTTACGGTGTTTATCGCATGTCGACCCGCTTCGAGGCTACCATTTTTGGGCTAAACTTCTGTAACTTACCAGTTTAAATTGCCTAGGGGAAGTGACTCATTCCGCCTCTCCCTTGTACCCCACTTCCCTTTCCCCCTCCAGACTGAAGGATATAAATGGGGCCGTGAGGCCTTTTAATTTATTCTGTTGCGACAATTCTGCCTGATTACTCCGCTGAATCGTTGTCCGTCACTTACCTTTGACGTTCATTTTGGAGACCCGTACTGGATTCCTTTGTGCAACGAGGACTTTCTGCCAGCGTTGTCGAGGCCCCTCTATCGGCTGCATCGAATAGTGCTCTTCCAGTTACGTTTGTAAGTGTTCTCCTTTGGGAAGCTGTTCGAGCTGGGCACGTGAAAGTTCTTCCCCAGTCACCTCGGCATCTCTTCTTTGGGGAATTCTGTCATCTCGAATTCCTTCTTTCAGATCGTTGGGCCTTCGAATCATCGTTCTCTGTGGTCCCGACGCCTTTCGCCACGATATCACCGTCTGTGGGGTTCTCTCCGCCGAAGACCGCCATCGCATTCATCCCTGTCGACTTGGGTCGAATTCCCTCATCGTCACTGAGCCTCTTTCGCCTGGGTTCCCGACGTGGGTTATTGCTTCACTGCTCTGGTATTAGGTATTTTTGGAGTATCTCTTTCTTCTTACGCCCCCTTTAAATTAATTAAGTGTTATTCATGTAACTTTGGGCCTTCGGGTAAGGGACGTAAGACAGAGAGGTTATTCCAGGAACACCTGTCACTAGAGTAGCGAAGCGTATTTCATCTTCAACAGCGCATGTCGTTTCGGCTTTAAACAATTTATGCACAGAACCCAATTTTGTATGCGCGAATATCTTTTTGGTTAAAACGACTTGTGGTCGTTCGATGGTGATAAGCATTTGTGACTTTTCTTATTGTCTGATGACCCCCGTATATTGTGTTAACGGTTAATTATTTCATTTTAATTTTGTTGTAAATAATACTGTAAATACTTTTTAGGTGTGTATTTATTTAACCCCTTGCGGATGCCTCATAATTTAGCACCGTCCTGATTAATTCTGGTGAATTTCTGGTAGGCCTTTAGATCCCTGGTCTTCTATAAATTTTATGTAGGTATTTTATTTGGGCTGTGTGAACCAGGTTCCGCCATAGCCTTTACAATCGTGTAGATTAGATTAAGGAGAAGGCTCAGACAGCTGCCCTGAGGAACGCCGGCCTCAAGGTAGAATTCGAGTCCTCCGTGACCTTCGATCATGATCTGGGCTCGCCTTTCCATGATGACGCCACAGAGAATTCTTTCCAGGATAGGGTCTAGTTGAAGGCCCACGATTTTGAGTTGTAGGCCTTTCGGTGAGAAGCGCGAGAGTGGTGTTAGTTCCGAACCTCTTCCGGAACCAGTGTTGTTGAGGGTTGTGTACGTCTTTCCTATTGAGTTGAATCCGAAGCCTGTTGGCTAAGATCATTTCGAGAATCTTGCTGATTATCTCGATGAGAGAAATGTGCCTGTAATCCATTAGCTGGTCCAGTGACTTGTTTCTCTTCGGGATAAAAATGATTTTTGCCATTATAAATCGGTCGGGGAAAATAGATAGTATTCAGAGCTGCATTTATCACGTTTTGGTGATGCCCTGAAGCAGATGTGGAAGGGAATGCACCTCTCGTCCGCTTCCATGATTAGGGGGGGAAACTATCTTATTCCTCATCAGTTTCTTCGAGGATTGCCTTGCTTAGGTTGGCAGTTCGTAGCTGTTGAACCACGGCAGAAATCGAAAAACCCACGGCAAAAATCGAAATATTAAACATCTACGAGGCCAAATGGAAAATAAGCACTAACCAGGAGACATTTAAATTAATCCTCATTGGGAGGAGCCTACTATCAGATGTCAGGATCGGGGATAGGCACTATCCGTACACTACAGGGTGAAATGTACTTTGTATAAAAATGACTTCATCTGGGTACAGGAAGCACGTCTCCGGTCGAATTTCGAAAGCCTCGGCCGCAGTACAAAATCTATTGATGTTTCGTAACCTCCGCGAAAGCAATGGGAAGATCTACAATACACTTGTAAGATCTAGGTATTTTCTTACATTAGCGACTCGGCCGTGTTTTTTTTTTCTTTAATCTCATAATGCTTCGTCCTTTGCTCCAAAATCTTCGTTGTACTATTTGTTCCTGAGGAACGAGCGTAGTGAGCAGGGGGCGACCCCCATAATGACAACCCATAGAACGGTTCGAAAGCGTCTGCGAGCCGTTAGTTTTATTTAGATATATATGAAAATCAAAATTGGCTGGCTTGTCTATCGTGACGTAATCTATGCCAAATTAACTATTTTTTTTATTTTGAGTTACGTGATGCAATGGGGGTTTTTTGGGGGGGAGGGGGCATATTTTCATGTTTCCAGAATTCTTTCATTCTTTTTCCTCTTCTATCTTTTTTAAATACTTAAACTTTAGTAATTAAATTAGAGTTAGTTTCCTCCCTCCTAGTCTAAGGAACAACAACACCTTTTGTTGGGCATTTAGTATTACCATGGCTTCTGCCGGTCAAATTACGCCCACTATTTCTTGTAAAAGTTGCCCAGTTACTTGTCGCGAAGTTATTAACTTAATTTCTAATTACTTTTTTCTAGCCCATAATATTCTTTGGCTCGACATCCTCTGTCCCCATTGTCAAAAACTATTGCCTATTCAAAATGATTTAACATTTCGGTGCTCTAAAATTGGGAGAGAAGAATCAACCGGCGAAAGCACCTGTTTGGCGAACTTTTCTTTTTCCATATCGCGCCTCCCAGTTTAAAAGATCCTTCAAATTCGTGAACGTTTTCACGCTTTCATCGTCGCCATAGCAGATCTATATAAACCCAAATAACGTAAGTAACCAATATCTTCAAATTAGAACGGATATTCATGTGCAGATGAACGAAAGATGAAACGCGATATCGTTTAATTTGGAACGAAATACAACATTACGAGTCCCTAATGTAAAAGATTATCAAGATCTACGCTGCTCTACCCCGTTTCCATCTCTCGTGCCTCGAGGCCTCAGAAGAGGAGACTACAGGTACCCTCAGGCGAAAAAGAAGAGCTCACAGGGAGGCGGGGATAAGACCAATTGAAAAACGAACTAGGAATATGGAGGAAATAGTTAATCAAGAAATGGATTAAGAAACATTGAAATGATTAACCAGAACTGAGGAGCCCAATCCATCCAAGATTCACTAGTTCCGGTAGTCTCATGGCTAACGGAGATGAATTGTCTTTTTAAGCATGTGTTTTACATATTCCCTAAAATTTTTAATGATTAATAGAATTATCAAAAAATATGCAATAAATAACACTTAGCAATTCTAAGAAGCTATTTATAAACTCAAGTGATATGAAGCTCTTGGATAAGAGCTTTTAAAAATTGCCTTAATTGTTGGTATTGCACAACAACCAGGCGGGGTATTGGGAAAAGTTTTCAACTAGCAATAATCGCACCTCGGTAAAACCTCATTGGTTACGATACTGCCACTGCGCAAAGCTAACAATTAGGATCGCAGATTCCATTAAGTAGTCCTCACTTACGTACATCGCGTTATTTAGGTTAGATTATTTTTCTCCTTATTCGAATTATTACTATTTAAAAATTGATGGCTTTTTTCTTAAAAAAATATATATAAAAATAATATGTATAAATTGAATACTTTCTTTATTTCAAGTATTATATATTTCGAAATATATGCATTTTCAAGTACAAAAACAAATTCGGAATATACACTAGTTACTCTTCGTACGTGTGTTAACAGGCATTCCTCAATTTATGAGTAACTTAAATAAAGTAAATTAGTAAAATCATCGGTGATACTTCAGTTTAGGGGGGCTGTTTCTGGGCTAACATTTTGGGCCTTATGATGTTGGACGTCAAAAAGCGAAGCCCCTCATTTTTCTAAAGTAACTAAAAATGTTAATTTTGGGGCGAAAATAGCCGAAAGTAGGCGACACTATCGTCTTTATTATTTCGATAAACGTGCAGAGCCGATCGCACGTTTATCAAAATAACAAAGACGATAGCGCCGCCTAATTTAGGCTATTGCCGCCAAATTGTTGTTTTTTTTTAAGTTACTTTGGAAATAGATTTCAGCCGAAATCTATCGGGACCAAGTTGCTTTTATGTTTCATTCAGACGCGCAAAAACGATGTTAAAAAAAACAAAAACGTAAGAACATTATTCTATAAACAATTACGATTATATACTGGGGGCTACGCCCCCAAGACCCCCGCAATTGATTGAAATCTCAGGGTCATCGCAGGGCGAGCTCCTTCACGAACCATGACTGGGAGCAGCGGCCAGGACCGGGAAACAGAGGAGGCGAGCGCGAGACGCAGATCTTCAGGTTTACCCTGTCTCCACCTTTCACTATTATAATTGAGCTGCGCTTCTTTTAAATGAGACCACGATGTAGAGAAAAGTCTATTAAATTGACCGATGAATTAACACAAGTCTTATTGAAGTCGAACAAAGCATATTGCAAGGTATCGTGCTATTTAAGTAGAAGTGCAGACATTTACTAAATAATAAAGAAAGGAAAAATACAAAATAACAAAACAAATACAACGCCGTGATTGGCCCCCTTTGAATCTACCGCCTGATGTCATAAGGCCTAGATTGTAGCCCAGAAACAGCGCCCCCTAGCGTGCGCCCCTAAACTGAAGTATTACCAAATCGTCTATTAATATTGCAAATTCCTTCAGGAAATAATATGGCCATTTCAGGCAAGATCATAAAATAACAATATAATTTCACGGATGACAAAAGCTAAAAGGGCTTATCAAAGGTCATCCGCATCTGTCAAAACCCACCCACAAAATGCATTCATAGGATTGTGTCAGATCATGCATCTACATTATACAATCCATAGGATTGTGTCCGATCATGCACCTTCAATATACAATTCGAACCATACACAGAAATGCGTCACAAACAAAAAGCATCATCATCAAGACTCGTCAAAATCCAAATCAATCGTAATATACAATAATAAAAAAACTGCATCCACAGGAATGAGTCCAAAATACCCCCTAAGGATTCAAAGATCATAAAAGATAGAAATAGGGTGTGATAGTAAGAGGGGTAAAAGAGAGAAAAAGTGGTATTTTAGTAAGAGAATGATGTGCCAGTACGTCTGGCTATGGCTTTCCATGCACTTGTATGGTGCTTCCGTGCATGTTATTTAAGCATTCGAGCCTTTGTTTTAATACTTTTGCATTTTTGCAGAGAGAGCTATCACTATTTCTTGGTCACTTAGTTATTTTGATGTAGTTTTATCCACTACTGATAATTTTATTGTGCCTTATTCATTTATCATCTTGTCCACTACGGATTTTTTTTTTGTCCACTACGGATCTTTTTATTTTGTAATAATCAGTTTAACATCCAATTATTCGGATATTTATTTTAATTGTTTTTCCGGTGAGAAATAGTTATCTGTCGAGCGGTTCCAGGTATTCTTGCAACTGCTGTTGGCTGCTGGCGAATCCTTGTCGGTAATGTGTATTCGGGTCGTCATTTTCGGGAATTTCTATATCTTGCATGACTCTTTCGGGTAAGTAATTATGCATGCTCCTCGATATTCTTGTCGCTCTTCTGTGCAACGTCAAATTCAGTGGGTATTGGACATTGGACATATAAAGTGAGGAATATAGTAGAAGAGGGTTTTAGTAGGAGAAATAGTGGGGAAATAGGGGAAAATAATAGGAAAGTGAAAATGAATAGAAGTATGAAAAACAGATCCCTGGTGAAAGGGTATCTCTGGCTTTCTTTGCGTTTTGGTTATATTTTTTTGTGACAATATATAATATATTATCGGGTAATGCGCTGGGCATTCAAGTCTTTGTAGTTGTAGATGTTTTTTATTCTCTACGTGGCTTGTTGAAGATTTTCATCTTCTTTTCTGGGTATTTTACACCCAGATTTTGGTTTTTGCTTTGTGTTGTTTTGTTTGTTAGTTGTTTTTTGTTTTTGGGGGGGCGATATTTCGCACAAAAATTTGGGGAAGTATTTAATAGAAACTAAAATTAACAAATGCTAATTTAGTAGCTAATTTCGCTTGGCTTTGTTCATGATTTGTGTTGTGAATTGGGTTTTTTACTTTAAGTGAACTTTGGGTCGACGTCAATGTCAATCGGTAGTCTGCTGCTTTTAAACGATATTGGTCGTCTTATGTTGTTTAAGTTTTCAAAGTCAATGTGCTCGAGCACAAACTCGAGAGGGAGGTGCCGGTGCACCTTGTCCCAGATTTTGGTTGCTCTGAGGTGAAGCTCCACGTTTATGGGGTCATCCCCAGTTCACCATGGAGTTCACTCTGCCTTCTCCCTTCTCTCCTTCGGGCTCCCGTAATGATATATATTGCCTTATTCTGGACTCTTTGCAGTTTAAGGACTTGGGTCTTGGAAACTACGTTTATAGGGATCGGGGGGTACAGGAGTTTTGAGCGAATGCACGCATTATAGATTTTAAGTTTGTTGGAGGTGCTCAGGTTTACGAATTTTAAAAAAATCACCCAAGTCCCTCCTTGCATTCTGTGTAGTTTTCGCTACATGATTCCTATACCCACCAGTCGTAATATGTAGTCCTAGAACCGTGCCCTCCGTGCGGTATGGGATGTGTGCACCCCCCACACGGATGTCTGCCAGTGTCCTTTGGAATAATGGAATTACACGGAACTTTGGGGCATTGGTGGATATCTTCGATCTTCTCTCGAAAGAGTTGATGTTTTCGATTTCCACTGCCGTACCCTGTGCCATGAAATTCGCATTCCGATAAGGCCCCATACATATCATTGTTATGTCGTCCGCAAATTGGACGTACAAGGAACCTTCAGTCAGAGGTTGGGGAAGGTCAATGGTGTAAATGTTATAGAGCAGGGGACTGATGCACCCGCCTTGCGGCACCCCCGCCTCGAGTTCGAACTCAGGGCCACTATAACCTTTAATACTCAAAAACGCCCTTCTCTACATCACGTAGTCACAAAGGATCCTCTCAAGTATGGAATTGAGGCCCAGTTGTAAGATCTTGTATTGTAAGCCTCTCCTGCATACTTTGTCAAAGGCCTTTTTGACATCGCGTAGCACCAGATTTACGTGGCGTTTTTATGATTTTACTTTTGCCAACTTCTCGGTAATTACGGCTAGAGCCGTGTCTGTTCCTTGCTTCGCTCGGAAGCCATGTTGTTGATTATTATGAGAATTGTTATTGTCGAGGAACGTATTTACCCTATTTCCCAATATCTTCTCCAAGACTTTCCCTGAAAATTCTAAGAGAGATATAGGCCTGAAGTTAGCTGGACTGTCCGGTAGTTTACAGGCTTTTGGAATGAATATCATTTTCGCTACCTTCCAGTGGTCAGGGAAGTAACCCACATTCAGGCACGCGTTCAGGGGGTAAAGTTAACCCTCCGTCCCCATATAATCTGCGTTTGAATACATTCAAGTTTGTACTGTATACCGTCGCAGATGGCAAACTATTCCAGTAATCTACCACTCTCTTGGTGAAAAAATATTTTCTAATATCCAACCTGTACCTCTGTTTTTTTATTTTTTTAAGTGGTGACCTCTAGCCCTATTACTACCTTCCAACTCAAATAACTTTCTAAAATCCAACTTATCCATCCCAGAACTTATTTTAAAAAGCTCAATCATATCTCCCCTCACACCTCTTCTTTCAAATAAGAACATATTTAGTACCCTCAGGAAAGGAATTATTTTTGTTGCGCTCCTTTGTACTGAATCTAGCAGGCTGATATCATGTCTAAAATGTGGTGACCATGCTTGTATACACTACTCTAAATGTGGCCTAACATACGAGTTATAGCTAACATTCCTGTTAATGTATCCTAGCACCCTATTTACACTATTCTTTTCCTCAATACACTGCTTTGTTGTTTTGTTTCGTTGTATAAGTTTATTGTGCAATAGCGTACATTTATACATAATCATAATACAAATAATAATAAAAAAATAAATCGATACAAATACAGTAATAGTATGATACAATAATATAAATACATGTAGTATAAGTGCACACATTACACAAAGCGGGCAGCCCCTCAGTGTTGGCGTGCAGTGAGACGTGGTGGAGCGTCCCACGCGTTTCTTATCTGCTGCAAGTGGGTGGCGGCGGTCTTCATCACCCGTCGCCCGGCTGGGCGCGGGCGGCGATCAGCGCGGAGAGGGTGCTGTTCTCAGCACCTCCAGCAGCTCGTTTGATGGGGTGTGGCGGACCACCTGGGCGGCTCTTGCCTCTCGCGCCCTCAGTAGGGCGCCTCTTACAGGGGAAGGGGCTGGCGCTCGCTCTGGCCTGAGGCAGGCGTTAGCTGGGCAAGAGAGAATGTAGTGCACCAGTGGGCGCCGGGAACGGACCGCCGCAGTGTTCGTACCTCCCTGGCACAAAGTCGGCGTGCAGCTCTTCCCGCGTGGAGTAGCCCAGCCTCACACGCTGTAGCAGCACGCCGTTCGCTCTGGGCGGCTGGAAGGATGCGTTTAGTGGGCGATAGGCTGTGGCTGCAGCATACCACGCCGCTTGCCGCTTGCCTCTTGATTGCTTCCCATTCTTGGTGCTGCTGGTGGGCGTTGTGTGCGGCCCTGTGTTTAACCTGCGCCTTGAGCTGCTGCAGGCTGGGGCGCACGGTCCAGGTGATGGTGGGGCCGTGGGCGGCTCGCTTAGCAGCCTCGTTGCCGCGCACGCCAACGTGGCTGGGAATCCAGTGGAGCCGGACACGCCTGCCCTGAGCTGCCAGGTCCTGTAGGGTGCACAGGATAGTGGTGGTGAGGTGGATGTTGTCCCGGGTGTGGTTGTGGGCGTGGGCGTGCTGCAGCGCCTGCAGTCCGGACCGAGAGTCCGTGTGTATCACCACAGTGGCCTCCCGGCGGAGCAGAGCGTGCTGGAGGGCGTACAGGATTGCTACCAGCTCCATCTGGAGGGTGGAGCAGTGGTCTGATGTCCTCCACACCTGCGTCAAGCCGCTCGTGACGAAGGCGGCGCCGGACCTCCCGCTGTCGAAGTCGACGGAGCCGTCGGTGAAGTACACTGCGCTGCCTGGCTCCGTGACCTCAGACATGGCCATGAAGGCGTGCTGGCGCAGCTCCTCGGTGAGGCAGTTCGCTTTGCTGTCGGGCAGCTGTGTGGCGGTGAAGTGGGCGGCGTGGGGGTCCCATGGTGGTGGTGGAATGTAGACGGGGTTGGGGGTGTCGGGGTCGCGCCACAGCCAGTTCCCTGCTTAGTTGAGGGAGTTGGTTGCTAGGCTGACGTTTACGAGCCACCTGTTGTTACGCAGGCACTCGATGCCCTGCGCTACAGCCATTCGGAGTCTCCTCTGCGCAACACCCTCCACTTTGCGCTGGAGCACTCTGGCCACCCGACAGGCCACAATGCAATCCACCCTGGCGGTGAGGGGCACCAGGCTGGCCTCACTCTGCATGACACAGGCAGTGCACCACCTGGGTGCCCCTAACATGGTCCTCATGGCGGTGTTTTGTATTACCTCCAGGCGCTGTTGCTGCTGCCGGGGCAGCGCTACAAGGACCGGTGCACTGTAGTCCACTAGGGAGCGCACTGCCTGGAGGTAGTAGAGGCGGAGGACGGGGAAGGTTGCACCAGCGCTCGGCCGCGTCATGGCCCTCATTACATTCAGCCGGGCCTGCGTCCGCTCCCTCAGGTGCGTGACATGCTGCGTAAAGGACAGCCGCCTGTCACCCACATTCGAAGGTACTGGTAGGAGTCGGTCCAGGCCAGGCCGACTCCTTGGACGCGAAGCTGCTGGTCAGCAGGTGTGCAAGTCTTGATGGCCATGGCCTGGGACTTCTCTGCCGAGATCCTGAGCCCTAGCTCTTCGCACTTGGCAGTGATGAGGTGCAGCGCTTCTTGGGCCCGCGCGAGCTTGTCGCCGCGCCCGGTGACGACGAGCGCCAGGTCATCGGCGTAGCTGAGGAGGATGGTTCCTTCCCGATAGGGGAGGGCGACCAGCTGTTCCATCAGCACATTGAAAAGTAACGGGCTGAGGATGCCGCCCTGGGGTGTCCCGTTCTCGAAGGTAAGGTAGGAAGACTTGTGACCCTGGAACTTCACGCGGCCTCGGCGCTGGTGAAGGTAGTCCTGGAGCCAGCCCAGCAGTCTCCCTCGGATGCCCTTCCTCACAAGGGCGGCTAGTATGGCGCGGTGGCTAGCCAGCTCGAAAGCCTTCTCGAGGTCAAGGAAGACTACGATGGTGGGCTGGTTGTTGGCGTGAGCCAGGAGGGTGATGAGGCAGTCCGCCGTGCTCACCCCCTGGTGTAGCCAAACACGTGGTGGTGAAGGCTTCCCACGCTCCACTGTAGGCGAGTCAGCACCATCTTCTCTTCTGTTTTTCCGGTGCAGCTCAGGAGGGAGATTGGCCTGAAGGTGGTGTGATCCTTCGGCTTGGGGATGGGCTGGATGTCGGCGTCCTTCCAGGAGGGCGGCAGACGGCCTGCCAACCACGACGCGTTCAGAAGGGCTAGCAGCGCGGCGTCCCCGGCGGGCCCAGCGTGCGACAGCATGGAGTACCGCACTCCGTCGGCTCCCGCCACTGTGTCACGTCCACGCTTCGCCCTGGCCAGCTCCTCGAGCGTGAAAGGCTGGTCAGTCGCGTGCGGCTGGCCCCGCACCTCCCTGACCTCTTCGTCGCACTGTGGGCGTAGCTGCTGCTGGAGGTAGCAGTTCGCCAGCCGATCTGCCTCTTGCTGTGGGCGTGGTTGGGCAGCTGGGACGGTCGGGGCGGCGCCTGAGGCCTTCCTGAAGCTCCCCCACAGCTGGCCGAGGGAGGTGTGTTGGCTGAAAGAGGCGCACCACTCCAGCCACTTTGCCTCCATGGCGCTCAGGGACACCTGTCGCGCGTGGGCTACCACGTCCTGCAGGAGCTGCAGGTTGATGGCCGTTGGGCGCTTCTCGTACAACCTCCTGTGGACGTTGACGCGGTTGTGCTCCCCGACTTCCTCGTTATAAAACCACCAGTCCGGGCGCCGGCGGCGATTTGAGGCTGTCCTGGGCATGGCCGCGTATGCTGCACTCTCTATGGCCGCCGTAAGGTCCCTCTCCTGCAGGTGCAGGTCCACCGGAGGCACATACGTGGACCACCATTCGTCCAGGGAGGCTTGGAACTTTGCCCAATCCGCCCTCCTGACGTTCCACTGGGGCGGCGGGAGAGGAGGAGCTGGTGGGGCCACAGTGAGGGTGGACCTGCCAGGTGGCGCCAGGCTGTAGGTCGCCCGACACCAGCGTGAGGTCAAGCCAGCCCTCTCGGACGTGCGTGGCCTCCCCTGTGTTCAGTAGTCGAACGGCAGGAACTTCTTCGAGCAGGTCGGCCAGGTGTCGCCCGGTCTCGTTAGTGGGTGACACAGACTGCAGCACGGGGTGGTGGGCGTTGGAGTCGCCCGCTACAAGGAGGCTGGAGTGGGATGCGAGGGAGAGCAGCTCCCCAACATCCAGCGAGGACCGCTGGCTCCTGTATATATTGTATACAGTGAGAGTGAGCGGCCCCAGCTGTAGCTCCAGTGCCAGGACCTCCACGCCGTCACCACAGTACACGGATGCGGCAATCCTCTTGTGCGGGATGGTGTTTCGTATGAGGGCTGCACAGCCACGCCCATTTCCGTCACCAGCCGAAAGCGAGTGGAGGGTGTAGCCTTTAACTCGCCATTCAAAGCCGGCGGGCGTGAGAGTCTCCTGTAGGAGAACCAGGTCCAGGTCTTCTTGGAAGACGGCTTGCAGCAGCTCATGTTTCTTGGGGCGGAGGCCCAAGAAACATGAGCTGCTGCCCAATCCGCCCTCCTGACGTTCCACTGGGGCGGCGGGAGAGGAGGAGCTGGTGGGGCCACAGTGAGGGTGGACCTGCCAGGTGGCGCCAGGCTGTAGGTCGCCCGACACCAGCGTGAGGTCAAGCCAGCCCTCTCGGACGTGCGTGGCCTCCCCTGTGTTCAGTAGTCGAACGGCAGGAACTTCTTCGAGCAGGTCGGCCAGGTGTCGCCCGGTCTCGTTAGTGGGTGACACAGACTGCAGCACGGGGTGGTGGGCGTTGGAGTCGCCCGCTACAAGGAGGCTGGAGTGGGATGCGAGGGAGAGCAGCTCCCCAACATCCAGCGAGGACCGCTGGCTCCTGTATATATTGTATACAGTGAGAGTGAGCGGCCCCAGCTGTAGCTCCAGTGCCAGGACCTCCACGCCGTCACCACAGTACACGGATGCGGCAATCCTCTTGTGCGGGATGGTGTTTCGTATGAGGGCTGCACAGCCACGCCCATTTCCGTCACCAGCCGAAAGCGAGTGGAGGGTGTAGCCTTCAACTCGCCATTCAAAGCCGGCGGGCGTGAGAGTCTCCTGTAGGAGAACCAGGTCCAGGTCTTCTTGGAAGACGGCTTGCAGCAGCTCATGTTTCTTGGGGCGGAGGCCCTGCACATTCCACTGCAGCACCCTCAGTGTGGGCACCGTTGCGTGGGCTGGGCTATCAATCCGCGCCTCCATCTTGGTTGTGGGCGTGCGGTGGGTGCAGAGGGTGTTGGGTGGGACCTCTCGGCGTGGTAGATAATAATGGGGGCTGGAGGGCACCCTCTGTGACGGCGGTTAACACCTCTTCGCGGAGGAGTGCGTCGAGGTCCTGGTCGGTGGGGGCTGCGGTGCCCTGCCGGCGGTCGAGCAGCTTCTTCACCAGCTGTACGACACACGCGAGGATGACGTCCACGATGGCTCTGCCCTCCCCATTCAGTCCCTCGCAATAACCTGGGGGTCCACGTCGAGACCCTGTCGGTGGTTGGGCATTGGGTAGCACAGTGGACTGCTCCTCGTCTAGGCGGGCGCGGTGGGCCCGACGCCTGTGTCCCCTCCTCCTCTGTGGCTTGGGGACAGAGGGGGTGGGTTGCTGGGTGGAGGTGTGAGCGGAGTTGCTGGCTGTGCAGCTACTGATACCCACTTTCGCTCCCTGCCTGTCCTCTTCCCCTGTCTTGACCTGACTTTTGCCAGGCTGTTCAGGGGTAGGGGTGGGTGGGAAGCCCACGCCGGCCTGTTTGGTGGTGGCGCTGGAACAAGGCGTCGGTTGCCTTGTTGCTGGGAAGGCCCACGTGGTTCCCCCTGCCTCTGCCACTCCCCCTCCTGTGTACCGCCCAGACGTGTGCCGAGCAGGCCGAGAGTCGCGGGTTGATGGCTAACCCACGCCCACCCGATTGGGGGTGGCGATGCAATGAACCGACGCTTTCTTCTTTGCTGGGTTGGGGGATATGAAACGTGGTTCCATCTGCTGCTGCCGCTGCCCCCTTGGCATCCTTCTCCTTCTCTCGGGGCACTTCGTGTTCCAAGCGTGGTGCCCCTTGGTGCAGTTGGGGCACCGTGCCTTGTGGTCTCGCTGGTCTTGAGGCGACCGATACACTCCTCCGTCGGGTGCGCTTGGCTGCACACGCCGCACTTGACGGAGTTTTGGCACATGGCCTGGAGATGCCCAAAGCGCTGGAACTTGTAGCATCTCACAGGCTCACCCTGATAGGGGCGCAGGTCGTAGCGGCCCCAGCTGCCCAGGTCCAGCTTGGGTGGTGGCGGCCCCTCGTAAACTACAACGATCTGCCTGGTTGGGACCTTGTCTCTGTGTGCGAGGAGCCGTGTGGCCGAGAGCACGTGGGGGTGAGCTTCGACGGCCTGGAGTTGCAGAGTGGTCGGATACCGTTCAAGCACCAACTTGTGCCTCTTCACTCTGGGGTCGAGCAGGATCACTCGATTCCCCTCCTCGGCAAGGCTGCGCAGCATGGCCTCCAACCCATCGTCTTTCGGGGTGAGGACGTATTCGCCGTTAAGAGTAGGGCGAATGACTATCCGCAGGCTAGGGTGTGCTCTCTCCAGCTCAGTCACAGCCTGGTAGGCACTGCTAGTGTTGCTCTGGTGCACCAGTTTAAACTTATGCCGAGGTCCTCGTCGGGAATGAGAGACTGTTACCCAGCCTGCCTCATTTTCCTGCTGGGCCTCCTCGGTCTGGGGGCTCTCGTCGATGACGAAGCGACCGCTTTCATCGCTGGGGGCCTCCTCTGCCTGTGAGAACTCCGTCTCCAGTGTTCGGGCGGTCCTCTTCGGCGTGGAAGTCTCGTTCGGTGAGGGTGGACTAAACCCATTCCGCGTTCGCTTCGCAGACATTGGCGGGGTGGCTATGGACGCCGACCCTTGCATCGTGGCGTCACTCTTGTTCGCCCATCAGCGCCAAGGGTGCAAAGGGGAGAAGAGACCAATGCCCTCTTATAAGCAGGACAGGAACAGGAGGTATCTCCAATCAACCCGTCCACGCTTCCTTCTGTCTCTTTTGAGAGCCACGGAAACAGGAGGAATCTCCAATCAGACCGTAGCTGCCCTTATGAGACAAACGAGGCAACCTTCTTGCTCTACTCTCAAGGTTAATAGTTACCAAATGGTAACATTCTTGGGCAATTAACTTTCGTGGAAGTGGTTATGATTCGTCAGCTGCTTGTAGTGTCCTCGTCCGCTGGGTCTTGGGAGTGTTCAGTCCTATCAGTGAGTGCCCTGCTTTGAAAACTTCAGTGACCTATCTACTACTACGCCTAAGTCCTTCTCATCCTCAACTTAATTCAGCCAATGCCCATCCATTTACATAGCTAAATTCCCTATTATCCATTCCCATGTTAAGAACTTTGCATTTTTTAATGTTAAAAGTCGTCTGTCACTTCTGAGCCCAAGCTAATAACTTATTTAAATCACTCTGCACTTTAAAGCTACCCTCAACTTCTTTGACTACTGCTGCCAATTTAGTGTCATCAGCAAAAATTGACACTTTAGTATTTACAGCCTCCCCAAGATCATCTATATAAACTAAAAACTATGAATAATAAAGGGCATAGAACGGATCCCTGAGGAACGCCACTGATAACGTCCTTCTACTGTGACCTCACCACATTCAGCAGAACTCTCTGTCTCCTGTCTTTTAGTCATTCTATTATCCAATTCAAAACTTTATCACATATCCCTTGTATTTTTAATTTGTGAACTAGTCTCCTATGTGGAAATTTATCAAAAGCTTTGCTAAAATCTAAGTAAATTATATCAACATTCTCTCCCTTATCTAATTGTTTAGTAACATAATCCATAAAAAAACCCAGTAAATTTGTTAAACACGATCTATCTCTTCTAAACCTATGCTGAGCATCATTTATTAACCTACCACACTTTAGATGGTCAGAAATCCCCTTTTTAACTATCTTGTCAAGAACTTTATAAACGATATAAGTTAAGCTTACCGGCCTAAAGTTATTTGGGTCCTCTTTACTTCTCCTTTTAAAAATTACCACTACATTCGCTAATTTCTAATCATTAGGTATTTCTGCAAACTCTAGTGATCTAGTATATATCTTCTCAATAGCTACTGCAATACTATCGACACTTTCTTTGAATAACTTAGAATGAATGTTGTCTGGGCCAGATGACTTACTAGTATTTAACTCCAATATAAGCCCTTTAATTATTTCTCTGTTCACATTAATCGTATTCAACACTACTTCCCTTCCCTTGACCTAGAATTATCATCAATTAATCTATCTAGATTCTCTTAGGCAAATATTGAAGAAAAATTATCATTAAGAACCTTTACTATTTCCTCATCAAATTCTTTCAAAACCCCTTCATATCTAATAGGCCCTATTTTATCACTGTTGGATTTGTTATTAATTCTATAATAGCTAAAGAATTTTCTTGTATCTTTATTATTATTTTGAGCTAAATTAATTTCTGCCGCCCTTTTGTTCTTCTTAATAATCTTGTTCAGCTCATTTCTGGTCGAGCTATAATGATTTAAATTGTCAAAAGTACTTTCTCTCTGTAATCTCTGGTATGCCCTTTTCTTCTCAGAAATTTCCTAGCTATCTTCTGATTCCACCACAATGGCTTCCTACCTTTCTTCCTAATAGCCTTCATTGGAATACACTTCTCCTGGACTATATTTAGTATAGTCTTAAAAGTGTCCCACATCTCATAAGTATTCTTCCCCTGAATTCTATATCCCACCTAATCTGATTTAGCAAGTTTCGTAATTTATTTCCCAGTGCTTCCCCGGCAGTCAATTCCTGGACCAAGTGATCATCATTTGAAAGAACCAGATCTAATATATTGGCACCCCTTGTTGGCTTATTAACAAATTCAGTGACAAAATTATCCTCAAAGCATTCTATAAACTTACAACTTGCTCTATCCCTTCCTATCATATTTTTCCCAGTCCACAGAAATGAAATTAAAGTCACCAAGACTAACTGTATCTACTTCACATCCTTTCCTTATTTCCCTGATCCTTAGCTCATCAATACAGTCAGTCTGTCCGGGTGGTATGTAAAAGGCTCCCCAGTGTATTATCCGATTTTTACTGACCCTAATATCTATCCACAGTGACTCAACTTCTTCTTGCTTTATAGAATTATTTAGATTTGAAGAAATGCTATTTCTAATATAAATAATCAACCCACCACCAGTCCTATCTCTCCTTAGACTAATGTACATATCATAACCCTGTAGTTCAAATTCACTCACGTTATCATTAAATTTGTTTACATTAACCCATGATTCTAATACACATATTATATCTATATCTTCATCAATAATATAACTAAATAACTCATCTTCCTTATTTCTAAGATGGTGAGCATTGGTATAAAGATAACTCACCCCTTCTATCCCTGAAGCACCACTTTTAGAATGTATACCTTCCATTCTATCTCCTCTGCATCTCTTTCCTTTTCCTGCCCCACCCTGTACTCTTATATTTCCCTGACCACTATCAGCAACTAGTTTTCCGCCTGCAAAGACCCAACGACACAATCTATCTCCTGCCACATCACGTCTACCCCAGCCCGGCTTAGATGGAGTCCATCCAATGCATACAGTGACTTATTCCCGTAAAACCTATTCCAAACATCTACAAACACTAATCCCGACTCTTCACACAGGCCATTCACATACTCATTCAGTCCAATTGCACAAGACAACCATTCCATCCACATACAATCTCGGAAGCACACCTGAAACAACGCCTTTCACTCATCCTTTCAACTAACCTTTTGTACCTCTCTCGTAACTCACATATACCCACCTTCTTTACATCATTTACTCCCATATGCGTAATCACAACTGCATCCCTCTCACACCCAGACAGCAGACTATCATACCTCTCAGACTTACACTTACACCAGCACCCGGCTAAAAACTCTTACTTCCTTCCCTTTGTCGCACTCAACTTCCTATGTAAATATCTAATCTGAGAGTCATACATCACAAGCACCTCACTCATCATCCTAGTTCCCCTAGGCCTAGCATTATCCTCCCTCCTGTTCTCAATTGAACTACAACTTATTTCACTTTCGGCCACAACCACATCAGACAAATCACTTTCAACCTCTTCCTCTCTCAGGGCATCGAATCTGTCAGTCAACCTAACAGGTTCCATGTCCCTCTTACTCACAGACCTAACCTATCTATTCTATCCATATTCACTCACATCAGTCACTTCTTTCTCTACAGTCCCTACTCTAGGCCTATCTTCCACCCTCCTGGTCCCAGCCACATTCTTCATGCATGCACTCGCATCCCTTTTCACTTCATACCAACTCACTTAATCTCTTGCACTCATCACGCAACCGACTCACCTCCTCTACCAAAGCCACATTTGCACTAATCATATAACACACTGGGCTTTCAGAAACATTTGCTCTTCTTTCAACCTCACAAAAATCACAAACTACATACACACTGCTTACATCAAAAGGCATACTCACTTCATCCAAAGCAACAGCCATACTGAGAAACCTTTCAAAATATAACTAAAAATTACTTTAGTATTATGTCTAACACTCAAAGTTAACTATCTTCCTGAACTTAGATATATTACACCGAAAAATCCAAAATGAAAAAACGTCACTGAATAGAGAGCTAGTTGAGAACACGTCCGATCGCTACCGACGCTGCCTGACTTGAAGTGCTTAAGAACGTATTTAATGCAAGCCTAAATGCGGGATATTTCCCTGATCGAACTAAAGGTGTCTAAATATTATTTTTGTGCCTAAACCTGGAAAGCCACCCACGCAGGTTGAGAATTACAGGCCGATTTACCCACTCGATTTCATCGGGAAAGTATACAAAAAAAATAATAACCAATAGATTAATTATATTGCTAAAGGAAAAATAATTACCCAAACACCTAGCAATTTAAATTCCGAAAGAATCCGAGCACGGAGATGGCACTTTGTGTACTAATAGTAAAGATAGGAAAAGCCAAAGTTGAAAAGGCCAGCATTGATTTCGTGGGCATAAACGTATCGAAGGCGTTCGCCGAATTTTGGCAGATGGAAATTACAGTATAAAATACTCAGATTAGAAATTAATAATAATATTACATAATGGATAGATACGCCTATATAGAACATGAAACTATCGAGGAAACATATTCAAGCAGGATTACCGCAAGAAGACTATTTGAGTCTTATATTGTATTCAATCTATACGGCGGACACGCATTCCTCTATTAACGAGAGATGCCTTAATATAGAATACGCAGACGACTTACATACAAAAGTGTTCGTTCGGCATAACTGAAATGGAGCTATGCAAGCAATTGAAATCACTGGAATCCGTAAACGACTACGAAAAGAAATGTAAGATCAAGACAAACATAAACCTTCATGCGTAGAGCGGGTATACCATACGAAGAAATGAACAGAATAGAGTAATTGAAGAGCTACTTGTTATGAGGGATGCAGAAATTTTTAAGGGGAAAGCGCGAACGCAGTCCCCTGCTACCAAAAATTACGCACTCGAGTTACCCACATTTGGGGTAATCGCAAGGGTCAACGCCACCGAAGTGCAATGGTGAGCCTCGCCTTGGGGGAACCACCTTTGTGATCATGGTATCCCCTGTGCCAGGTAAGTATGCTTAACTCGCATTCAAACGCTTATGCAATCAAATCCCTCGAACACATGCCGCTTTTCATCGGGAATTAATAAACTTTTCATTTCGCTCGCTTTAATTGAACATTTCTTAGAAATTCGAAAATAACTCACTAAAAATAATAAATAAAAATTGGCCAACTTGAATCCAATACTCTAACGGCTGAATTCGATAGGCTCTAGTTGCTTTTACCATCTTTTATCTTAGTCTTATTTATTTTTATTGCGATCGTCATTTCACCCTATCTTTTTTTTCAATTTACACATTTTTGCATCTGCTATTATAACAAAAAAATGCAAGTTTGAATGCAAGTTTAGCATACTTACCTGGCACAGGGGATACCATGATCACTAAGGTGGTTCCCCCAAGGCGAGGCTCACCATTGCACATCGGTGGTGCTGACCCTTGCGATTACCCCAAATGTGGGTAACTCGAGTGTGTAATTTTTGGTAGCCGGGGACTGCGTTCGCGCTTTCCCCTTAAAAATTTCCTCATCCTCATAAAAGTAACTCTTCAATTACCCTCTGTTGCATGAAGCTTTATTATTATTATCTTGATCTTACATTTCTTTTCGTAGTCGTTTACTGATTCCAGTGATTTCAATTGCTTGCATAGCTCCATTTCGGTTATGCCGAACGAATAATTTTGTATGTAAGTCGTCTGCGTATTATATATTAAGGCTTCTCTCGTTAATAGGGCAATGCATGTCCGCCGTATAGCTTGAATACAATATAAGACTCAAATAGTCATCCTGCTTGAATATGTTTCCTCGATAGTTTCATGTTTTATATAGGCGTATCTATCCATTATGTAATATTATTATTAATTTCTAATCTGAGTATTTTATACTGTAATTTGCCTCTGCCAAAATTAGGCGAACGCTTTCGATACGTCTATGCCCACGAAATCAATGCTGGCCTTTTCAACTTTGGCTTTTCCTATCTTTACTATTAGTACACTAAGTGCCATCTCCGTGCTCCGATTCTTTCGGAATTCAAATTGCTAGGTGTTTGGGAGATTATTTTTCGTTTAGCAATATAATTAATCTATTGGTTATTATTTTTTCGTATACTTTCCCGATGAAATCGCGTGGGTAAATCGGCCTGTAATTCTCAACCTGCGTGGGTGGCTTTCCAGGTTTAGGCACAAAAATAATATTTAGACACCTTTAGTTCGATCAGGGAAATATCCCGTTAGTTAGTTAGTTTTGTGTATAGAAAGAACAGAGAGGGACTGCTATAACACGGCAGTCGGGTAGTCAGAGAGGAGCGTTGCGGAAAATAATTAAGAAAGGGACAGCGAGAGTAGATAGGTCGGTGGCTATACACCGAAGCGAGGTGTTGTAATGAGGGTGTAGGTTATGTGGTAATTGACTGGGCGAGGGTTGGGGGCAAGTCGGGGGGGGGGAGGCTGACAGTCCATCCGGAAACGCGTTATTCACGATGCCTTATTGGTTTTTATGCGAAGAATAGTACGGGTGGCAGGTGTTCGTGGGCCGCGGGATATCGCGGCGCCATCGCGTACCTTCTTACATGTAGCGAGGTGTAAAGTGGGTCTGTGGTGAGTTTTCCAAGTTGTTTTGTAAGTCTGGTGTGAGCGTAGGTGTTGAGAGGAGTTAGTTTGTTGTTGTTGTGTAGTGCGTTCATTCTCAAGTACAGCGGCGAACGGCAAGCGCGCTTCAGAGCAGAGTTCTGAATGCGCTGAGCCTTTCGCTTCCAGGTGTCGCTCGAAGCTACGAGTGACAGTGGGGCGTACGTGAGAATGGGACGCACGAGTGCTTTGTATAAGTGGAGTTTTAGTTTTTTACTCGCTGGGTAGAACCTACCCAGCGATGCGTTTGTACGTGAGGCTCTTGCTTGTATTATGTTCTGGTGTAAGTTGAACCTGAGGGATTTGTCGAATGTTACCCCCAGGATTTTGGTGCACTGTGTGTATGCGAGCCTTGTTGGGTTTTGGTGGATCATGTTTGGTGTGTGTGAGTAGATTTGTAGGTTGTGCATGAAGTGATCTCTAGCGCCGTAGAGTGTCATCTGTGTCTTCTGAGGATTCGTGGCAATCAGCCATTTGTCCTCGTAGTCTGTCTTCTCGTCAAGTATTCTTTGTGCGTGGAGCGCGATTTCTTCGGGGGCCCGGCCGCTACCGAGAATGGTCTCGTCGTCGGCGTAGGCCACTATGTATGTGTGAACGCAGTTTTCTGGTGGGCGTGGGGTGTCGTTTGTGAACATAATGTAGAGTGTGGGTGCCAGAACGCTTCCTTGGGGAACGCCTGAGCGTGGTGTGAAGGGTCTTGAAAGGGGGCTGTTGTATCTGATGTGGCAGCGCCGTCCAGTGAGGTAGTGTGAGAGGAGCCTTCTGGTGCAGAGAGGTAACTCCGTGTTGTTTGCGAGTTTCCAACGGAGTCCCTCGTGCCACACCTTGTCAAAGGCTTTCTCCACGTCCTTACTGACGGAGAGAGTCTTTTGGTGTATCTGTCGTTTCTTCTGTATTCTGTCGCGTACGATGGTCACGGCCGCCTGAGTGGACCTGCCTCTCCTGAACCCGTATTGATGGGGGGAAAACCAGTCCCTCTCTTCCAGGAACTCCCGTAGGCGGCAGTTGACCATTCGTTCGAGTATTTTGCCTAGGTGCTCTAATAGAGCAATAGGCCTGTAATTGTTTGGGTGTTTGGGGTCTTTGTGTTGTTTATGAAGGAGTATATTGTGAGAGACTTTGAATATTTTAGGGAAGTGGCCTGAGGCTAGAGAGGCATTGAATAGATGTGTGAGTGTGGGGTATATGTCTGCGGGGAGGTTATGTATTAGTGTGGCTGGTAGGCCGGAGGGGCACGGGGGCGCGTTTTGGTGTCGATTTTATGTAGTGTTTTGTTTCCTCGACGGTGATTGGAGTGGTAAGTGTGGACGTATAGTCGAGCACCTCCATACGTATCAGGGGGGCAGGCCTCAGCTCATGAGCATGAGTCCGGCACCATTCCTGAATGTCCTGGAAGTGCTCCTGCGCATGTGGTTTTGGTGGGTTGTGGGTGTGTACTGTGTCCCAGTGGGACCTGAATGGGTCGAGGATGTCATTGGTGTCTGTGAGTGTGTGGTTGTTTATTTTCAGTGTTATTGGTTTGGATGGTTCCGTACCCAGCATCCTTTTCACGTGCTGCCAGAAGAAGGAAGGGTCCATGCAACGGGTGTCGTCCGCGATGCGGACGACCTCACGCCACTGCCGGTTCCTATCTAGCTGCACGCATTGAAGGATGCGGGCACGTAGTTGGTTGATGTTCTGTTGTCGTGGGCCTCTGGTGTAGTGGTTGTTGTACTGTGTGATAAGTCTCTGTGTGTGTATTGAAAATGTGAAGTGTTTTAAGCAGGTGTAGTTTTTGCGTGGTGAGTGTAGATTACGTGCGGTGGTGATGGTGTCTAAGAGTGAACACGAGTGGTGGTCTATTTGTCCTGGATTGGTGTTCTCCAGGTCGAGGTTATGTGGTGTGTTTGTGGATATGTGGCTCCTGAATTCAGCCCAGTTTGTGTTTTTGTAATCGTATATAGGTGATGTGGGGATGAGTATGGGGGATGTGGATATGATAAGGCATATTGGTATGTGGTCTGATAGTACGTGGGAACCGGGTGCAATGTGAGTGTAGAATCGTGTGGCGTGGTCGTTACGGAAGACCACATCCGGGGATGTGGTGCCCCCGCGCGAGCCGAAGAACGTGGGGAAGGCAGGGCCGATGTGTTCGCAGCGGAAACGCCGCAAGGCACCGGCCAAGTAACTACCCGCATTGTTCGTATTGTTGGAAAGGAGTGTCGGGTGAAAAGCGTTGAGGTCCCCCGCGAAGAAGATAGGTATGTTGTAATTTGAAAGGGCCCGGAGTGGGACTTTTAAGTTTAGCTGTATTCGTGGTGGTCTGTAATGTGTGGCCACTATTATGGGGCCAGAGCTTGTGTCTATTTTGCAGGCTAGAAAGGAGGTGTCGCGTGTGTTAGCGAGGGAGTGGTGTATGTTGCGCTTTACTAGGATCGCAGATCCTAGGTGCCGCGCCTGCGGGGATAAGTATGTGTGATAGCCTGCAATGCGGAGTCTGTTGTTGGGAGGGTGTAAGCTGGTGGAGTTCAGAAGTAAATATCCCGCATTTAGGCTTGCATTAAATACGTTCTTAAGCCCTTCAAGTCAGGCAGCGTCGGTAGCCATCGGACGTGTTCTCAGCTAGCTCTCTATTCATTTTGGATTTTTCGGTGTAATATATTTAAGTTCGGGAAGATAGTTAACTTTGAGTGTTAGACATAATACTAAAGGCTGAAGAAAGTAAGGGAATTTGATGGAGAAGAACTCAACATCAAATACTTCAGAACGGAAGAAACTTCCTTTCCGAAAAGCCCCAAGGTGGGGGAAATCATTGAAGGAGTGAAGACGGGACTACTGAAATGGTCCTATGATTCCCCAGACCGTGAAGGGTTGGTAGTAGCGGCGCTCATGGAGGCCAGGATCAAAATATACAGGCACTCCTGCCTCGCCGTAAGCGAAGTAGAGTTCAAAAGAATTCGGAACGGGAGAAACACACACAGCAAAAACCACTAATCGGGACAAACCAACACACACATACACAACATAACATAAACATGGAGAACACCAACAACACACTAAAGATCTTAACAATTAACGTCAACGGATGGGTAGGGAAACACATTCCTTACGGAAACATTTTTCGTAAAGTGGATCCCGACCTAATCCTCATCACAGAACATGGCGTTAACACAAACATGAACAGCATAAAAATACCCAATTACACAATCATCAGCAAAAACCATACACAAGAACGGTTCGATGGCGCTGCCATCGCGATCCGGAACAACCTAACATATAAAACACTTCCAGGTCTAGATGAATCATTCGTGGCAATACCTACCCTAGTTGGAGACCTGACCGTAGCGGCGGCCTATCAACCACCGCGACGAGATTACCTGACGATCCCTAACTTTTACAACCTCTTCGGGCGTGGGAAATTGACATTGCTTGGCGGTGATCTTAATGCCAGATGCCGTGCATCAGGCTACGGAAGCACCGATCAAAGGGGAAGAAACCTGGAGATGCTACTCCTAAGAGACAGACTCCAGAGGGCCGGGCCAGATTTCCCGACCTTCATAACACAACGTTTGGCAACAAAGCCGGACATTGTGTTGACATCCAAAATCTTCCCCCTCAACATTGTCAATGAGCCCGGACCAGTGGTTCCGAGCGATCACATCCCGATTCTCACTACCATCTCACTAGCGCCAATACTCAAGCCCGTTACACTTAGGAAAAGTTACGCGAAAGCTGACTGGGAGCTATATAGAGAGATACTCAGTACATACTAACCGACTGATCTGGGAGACGCTAATCTCGAAGAAATTGATGAGGAGATCAACAAGATCACCGATCTCCTCATTCAAGCCGACGAGAGATGTGTTCGCAGAATCTCCTATAAAATGCTCCCACAACCTGAGTGGACGGACGAGATGAGAGAAATCGCCCGATAAAATAGAGCAATCTATGATGAGATCGACAGGACAGGTACCAATAGGAAAAGGACGGTCAGAATGAGTCATCTAGGCATGGAAATGAAAGACATCATAATAGAAAAACAAAGAACGATATGGAATGACATCAGTGGGAGACTGGACAGGGAGAGTGATCCCGTAAAATTCTGGAATAACATCCGGAGAATTAGGGGATTATCTCCCAGACCCAGAACCCAAATTAAGGAAGGAGACGACATCATAGAGGACCTAGAGTCTCTCGAAAGAACATTTAGATCGCACTGGCAAACGATTTTCGCTATATCATCGGAGGAGAACGACGACTTCGACCAGGACTTCGAAGATCAACTGCTCCACGACCTCGGCACAATGATACATAGAACCCACCCCCATCCGCAAGTATCACAGGAAAGAGTGATGGCTGACCACGGATGCCCGATAACTGTAGAAGAGACCTTGAACACCATAAGGTCCTTCAAGCAGAGGGCTCCAGGCTGGTCTGGCATTACGAAAAATAACCTCGTAAATGCCCCATGGCAAATTATTCAGGGATTGGCAAACACGATGAATGCCACCCTGAATACAGGCTACTTCCAGGATGGATACAAGATGGCCAAAATAATTTTTATCCCAAAGGGAAACAAGCACCCAGACCAGGTGGCAAGCTATCACCCCATCTCTCTTCTTGAGATGCAGGGTAAAATCTTTGAAAAGATTTTAGCGAACAGGCTACAAGCTCAACTGAGCGAGTTAGGAGCGCACAACCCGCAAAAAGGGGCACAGACACCACCCTGGCACTCCTAACTGAGAAAGTAGCATTCCCCCAAGGGAACAGGTTCTATGTAGACATTGTGTTGAGGGACGTGCATAAGGCCTTCGACAAAGTCTGGCTGGAAGGACTTCAATACAAGATCCTGAACCTCCAGCTAGACCCAATCCTGGAAAGGATCCTCTGTGACTTCACCATGGACAGAAGGGCGTGTCTCATGATTGAAGGGCACAGAGGCCCCGAATTCGAATTAAAGTCGGGCGTCCCTCAGGGAAGCTGCCTGAGTCCTCTGCTTTACTTGGTCTTCACCATCGACCCCCCAACTCCGGTGCACAGGGACACGATGTATCTGCAATACGCAGATGACGTCACACAAATTGTCCCGTGCCCGGAGGGGAAAGCAAGGGCGCAGGCGGCCCGCACTATAGCGGAAATCAACAACATCAGCCGATTCGAGAGACGATGGAAAATCAGGACCAACAGGAACAAGTTCAAAATTGTCCCGTTGAACCGCGAGTTGACATGGCCCATCATCATTGATGGGAGGAGGTACGGCTACTCCGCCGAAAGCACCGTCCTGGGCCTTAAAATCACCGACCATGGATACTCGAGACACCACACGGAGAGGCGGAACCTGGCGAAGAGAGAAATCTCCAAGCTCTACAGGTTTAGAGATCTTAGCTCGGCCAACATCAGGAAATTATATATGATATATGTCCGGGCTATGCTGATCTACCCCGCAGTGGTGTCCCAAGCGGCTAATAAAACCTCGATGAAAAGGCTCCAACGTATCCAGAACACTGCCTCTCTGCTTATCAACAAAGTAAGAAGGTGTGACCGAATCAGGCAAAGCGTCCTGCATCGGAGGAAATGCTTGGAGCCCATCAATGTCGTCACCCAGAAACTGGGCAAAAAGATCTGGTCCACTCTAACGGATGATGTCATTCCAGAACTCCAGGGAGCAGGCGGCAGGTTGAATATATCCGCGTGGCTACGGGCGAAAGCCTCATGCAGAAGCCGGTTCCCGAGCACAAAACTCTGTTCACGAAATAATATCCCTCCAATATACACATAAAAAGCATCACAACACATCACATCTAGTCCCATACATTTACTCACGAAAAATGAGACTACAGACAACACTAAAATAGCATTGTCGGCAAGAAAAACTATAAAAGGCTTGAATGCTACAAATAACACTATTACACTAAAAGTCAAAAGACAGAGAAGAAGAAACAAAATACAATAAGAAGAACATTAAAACATATGAAGATACAAATAGACATTAAAAAAAGACACAAAATAACAACACAAATAAAGGAAAAATGAAATAGTATAAAAATAAAGTGATGCCCTTCCTACTAGGGCAAAATCCCCCCCCCCCCCATCTTTAATTTTTTTCACCCATTATATCTTCCACTATACCATCTCTCTTCGAAAAACTGAGTACATCATCATCGTTCTGTCAATTCCTCAGCAGCAGTTCGCCTGCCACTTGAGAAGTTAGTCAGCATGAGATTTTCCGTTTTAGTTTTGTCATGTCTTACGTCGTCTTACGTCTTGAAAAAGTTAGAAGTTAAAAGTAGATAGTTTGAGTAGAGTGGATAGTGGTGAAGTGGAATGAGTAAGGGTAGTGCCGTTTGCTGGGTGACCAGCCATCACTTGTATTTCTAGCTTAATTTCTATTATCTTATCATTTGTTCAATGTTAGGGGATCTCACGCCTCTATTATTCTTGTAAGGAAATCTTCTGTTCTGTTTGAGTTTTCGCATTTGTTGGTAACTATTTACGCTTGGTTTGTCTTCTGAAGGGACTCTTATGCTACCTACATATTGGTGCTGGGTTAGCAACATTAAGTGGTTTACCGCACTTGAAGTTTCCTCTATTGGTTGCCCTGTGGTATCTTGGGATTTCTATCTTCCTTTTCTCCTCGACATCCAGAAGCGTTTCTAATTTGTCCCATAATCGGACCGCCCTCTTGTGCAGGGATACATTCACTGGTTCCATCCCTATTTCATGGTGCAGATCTATCTGCCTTCTGCCTTCTCTCCTTCTTGTGTTTGTAATCAGCAGTACGCCGCTGTTCTGTACCCTCTGCAATTTTACGTTGTTGGATTTATTTAAGTTGTTTAGTATTTTTTTTATTTTTTTTTTTAAGAGCTCATCTGGCGACTGCCTACTTGGGCATTAGTCGCCGTATTAAAACTGGCCTAGTTCTAGGCTACTTTAAAATAAAATTAAAGAGAGAAAAAAAAACAACACCTCAAAAGGGAAAAAGGAAGCAAGCTGGTGCGTCGGGGAGAGGTCCTCCCGGCGCAGGAGCGTGCAACTAAAGGAAAAAAAACAAACAAAAAACAAAACAAAAAATGAAAAAAAACAAAAAAACAAACAAACCTTGCTTAAATAATAGGGAGAAGGCCGGCCTCCCCCAAGAAGTCAACAAGTCCACAAGTCAATGTGCACGAATCTGTCCCGAGCACAGGGGACAGGCGGTAGCGACCCCGCCCATCCCGGTACTGGGACAGGTATCGTGCGCGAAGATCACCCAGACTGGGACATTCGACAAGAATGTGCCGAACAGTCTGGGGGACGACGCAGTCGTTGCAATAGGGCGCAGGCGAGCGCTCCATCAGATAGCGATGCGTCACACGAGTGTGTCCGATTCGGAGACGACAGAAAGCAACCTGAAGCCGCCGCGGCATTGGGGGATAGGTCCATGGGAACAGTCGCGGCGCAAGGGCACGCAACTTTAAGTTCCCTTCGACCGTCTCCCATCTTCTTTGCCAAGCAGTCCGAAGAGCTGCCCGTATTCCTGCCATGCAGTCGGTGTGAGGAAGAGCGAAACGCTGGTCCGGTCGCAGAGTCCTCGCGGACTCTTTGGCGCCCTCATCGGCGCGCTCATTCCCCGCAATTCCTACATGTCCAGGAACCCAGCAGAAGATAATCTCGACATCTGCCCGGCTCGCCAAAACCGTGGCGTCACGGATATTGCGAACCAGGGGATGCGGAGATTCCAATGCCCCGAGAGCACTCAGGGCGCTTTGTGAGTCGCTATAGATCACAATCCGGTCTCCGAACCGGGCACGTCGCGTAATCTCCCGTACCGAGTGGTGTATTGCCACCAGCTCGGCCGTGAAGACAGACGCAGCGCCTGGTAGAGCCCCGCTGACTTCAAACAGAGGGGATACGGCGTGGAAGCCGACCCCCTCTTGGGACTTGGAGCCATCCGTATACACTGGCACGGTTCCAGCGTGACACGATGTATGCTCCAAAAAGGTCGAACGCAATACTCCCGGCGCAGTACAAGCTTTGGGAGCAGAGGCGTGGCGACAAATAGCCAAATGTGGTACCCTCCAGGGTGGCGTCCTGGGCAGAACCAGGGGCGCCACCGGCCCGAGAGCTATATCTACCTCTCGAAGGAGTTTCCTGGCCCTAAACCCAAAGGGCTTAGGGTATGACTGGCGTCTCTCGGCGGCATAGGCACCATCGAGATCAGCTGCGGATGCAGTGAGAGCTGTTGGCGACTGAGGGAGGCACCGGGCTCGCGTGTACAGGCGAGTGATGCACTGCACGCGGCGCAGAGCAAGTGGCATCTCCCCAGCATCGACCAACAGGCTCTCAATGGGGAAAGTGCGAAAGGCACCGGTCGCAAGGCGAAGGCCGGTGTGGTGGATTGAATACACCTTCCGCAATAAACGCTCGGCTGCGGATGCATAAAACTCGCATCCGTAGTCGAGATTCGAGCGAACAAAGGATCGATAAAAAAGTAAGGCGGTAGCCCTATCAGCGCCCCAAGCGCTGAACGTCACGGAACGGAGAATGTCCATGGCGCGGGTACAAGAGACCCTAAGGCTGCGAATATGAGCCTCCCAGGTGAGGCGTCGGTCGAATACAAGACCAAGGAAACGGTGCGACTCAACCACATCCAGGCGCACCCCATTAAGAAACAAATCTGGGTCGGGGTGAAGCCGTGGATGGCGGCAGAAGTGCACCACCTTAGTCTTGGCCAAAGAAAACCGAAACCTGTGCGCTTCGGCATAGCGAGAGACGCGGTTCAATGCCTGTTGGAGTCGACGCTCCAGAGTTGGCATCTGGGCCGCGCCAAAAGAGATCGAAAGGTCGTCCACGTAGAGCGTAGCGAGAACATCTTCTGGCAGCACCGAGGTGATGCCGTTGATGCTCAGGGCAAAGAGTGTGACACTGAGGACACTTCCCTGCGGGACACCCTCTTCCTGCTCCTTTGGGGCAGAGAGGGCTCCCCCCCCCCGTACGCGGAATCGACGATCTCGCAAAAATTCAGATATAAACATTGGGAGGCGTCCCCTCGCCCCCATCGTGTGGAGAGTATCCATGATACCGTATCGCCATGCGGTATCATAGGCCTTCTCCAGATCAAAAAACACCGTGGCGTAGTGCTGTCTACGAAGGAAAGCCTCGCAGACTGCATTTTCCAGTCGGAGCAGAGCATCCGACGTGGAGTGAAACTTACGGAAGCCGCACTGTGCAGAAGACAGATGGCCTCCGCTGTCCAGGAAATAGGCTAATCTAACATTTACCAATTTCTCCATCAACTTGCACACGCAAGAGGTTAGAGAGATTGGGCGGAAACCGGTCGGAGTAGAGTGATCTCTCCCCGGCTTGCGAAAGGCAAGCACAGTAGCGATTCGCCAGGAGTCTGGGAAAAGACCTTCCACCCAGATCCTGTTGAACAGATCTAACAGAAAGGCCATGCCTCGCTCACCCAGGTGTCGAAGCATGGCGTACGGGACATCGTCCGGACCATGGGCGGTGTCCGCGCACGAAGCGAGAGCGGAACGCCACTCACTCACAGTAAACTTGTCGTTGAAGGGTTCTCCGCCTCTGGAGGTAAAGTCCAGCCGGTGGCCTTCCGCGACATCACGACGTGCATTGAATGCTGGCGGAGCAGCATCACGGCTAGAGAATGCGGAGAAAGCGGTCGCTAAGGATTCCGCCACGGACGCGGGGTCCGAGATTGCGGTCCCATTCTCCTGGAGAACGGGAGGGGGGTCCTGCGAGAACTTGCCCCGAATCCTTTTGACTCGCTTCCACACCTCAGCTAAAGGGGTCTTCCCGTTAAGTGAAGACACGTATGCCCGCCAAGAAGAGCGGCGGGCGTGCTTCGAAATATACCGGAACCTAGCCCTAGCCCGACGAAATTCAGCGACAGTGAAATCGTTCGGGCGGCGCTTATAGCGCATGTAGGCATAACGCTTCTGTTTGAGGGCCGTCTCACACTCGGCCGACCACCATAGGAGTAGTCGGCGTGCAAAACGGCCAGACGTCCTAGGAATAGTAGTCAGGCCCACGGCGATGAGGTTGCCGGAGAATAACTCAACAGACTCATCTACCGACCTAAACTCCTCGACTGAGATAGAGAATTCAGTCATTTCCTGAAATGCAGGCCACCGCGCCCGCGCCAAGCACCACCGAGGTGGTCTCTCAGGCGGCAGTTGCCCTGAAAATGATATTTGAATGGGAAAGTGATCACTACCATGGAGGTCATCGACCACCCCCCAATCAAAATCAGGCTGTGCATCCGAAGAGCACAAAGATAGGTCAAGGCAAGAAAATGAAGCGGTTCTCGGACAGTGATGCGTAAACTCATCCACGTTTAGGACGCCCATCTCAAGCTCTTCGATCAGATCGGCAAGGACTTGTCCCCTGGGATTTATGGAGTAATCTCCCCAGAGAGGATGCCTGCCGTTCAGATCTCCAAGCAAGAGATAGGGCCTCGGCAACCGTGCCACGACGCGGCGGAAGTCCCCCGCGTCGAAGTCAGCTGACGGTGGAATGTACGCAGAAATGATAGTATACCTCCTATCCAGGTGCAGCTGCACAGCCACTGCCTGAAAGGAGGTATCTAAAGAGAAAGGAAGAACGGAGACATCATGCTGGGTGTAAACCGCGCATCCCCCAGCCCGGCCATCCCGCGGTGGTGGGGTCACAAGACCCTTATACCCCGGGAGGGCAGGCAGCGGGCACGCGCCTAGCATGGCCTACTGCAAAAAAATAGCTAACGGGGAACGGGACGAGACGAGCCTCCGCAGCTCCTCCCAGTTGGCCCGGAGTCCACGGCAATTCCATTGAAGGAATATGCCCTCCAGGCCTAGCTCGGAGGAGACGCGGGGGCCCTCCTCGAATGGAAGACCCTCACGGGAATGGCCGTACGCTTCCCGGGGGCAGAACCCCGGGCGCTGTTGGCCGGACAAAGCGCTGAAGGCGCTGTCGCCTTCGAGGACTTATTGGGGGAGGTTGGGCTCGCCATGCGAGTCTTTTCCTCCCTCCGCCTCGAAACCTTAGGCGGGCGTTGCGGCTTCGGAGGCGGGGGGGCCCTCTTTTTGAGGAACCACCATCTCCGAGCCACTCGCTCCACCTCGGGGCGTGGGCGAAGGGGCCGAAGCTGCTTTGTTGCTGTCCTTTCGGGGAACAGCTTTAGGAACCCCGGAAGATGGCCTAGCGACCATCTTCAGGGGTGTTGCCTCCTGTGAGTCTAACGACTCGGTGGAGGCGCGTGGCCGTTTCGCTTTACGGGAAACGGTCACGCTGGGGGAAGAGGGGGGAGCCCTGGTTTTAGCCGGGGCTGGGTGTGAACCCTTTTGCCGCCAGCTCTACCAGGGGAGCGCCCGGGTGTAGTAGAGCCCGCAGAAGGGCTCCGAATGAGCGCGGAAACAACCGTGCTCGTTGGCCTGGATGGGCCAGGAGCAGAGGGTGCTTTTCTAACTATTGAGGCATATGACGTCCGAGGCAGAGCCGGGCGCGCCAGGACCAAGTCCTTAGCCTCGCGGAATGAGAGTCGATCCTGGGCCTGAACGGCCAGGATTTCTTTAACAAGGAGATATGCACCACATTGCTTCGAAGAAGCAGGGTGCGGCTCTCCGCAATTGACACACTTGGCCACACACGATTTGGACTTATCGTGTGCGACCTTGGAGCAATTTACACAGACTTCGGGTGACCCCGATTTTGCACGTCTACATGATCGATTCGTGTGGCCGAAGCGGTGACAGTAATAGCACCGCCGCGGCAGTGGCACGAATGCCTTAACGCGGTAGCGGTACCAACCGGCACGCACCGACTCAGGGAGCTTGTCACAGTCGAACGTGACGAAGAGTGTAGGGGTGGGTCTCGAGGCCCCTCCCTGTTTTCTCATCACACGTTCGACCTTGACCGCCCCATGGTCGGCCAGCTCTAGGGTGATGTCCTCTATGGAGTAGTCAACGAGTTCCCTCGCATAAACTACTCCTTTCACAAAGTTCATGGTAGAGTGCGGCGTCACACTCACCGGGGTGCCATGAAGTGTCCGAAGAGCACATATCTTGGCCGCCTCGGCGGGATTCGCCGCATTCGCCAGAAGGCTCCCGTCCGAGAAACGGGTTACCTTCGGCTCTCTACCAATTGCACTAGCTAATCCTCTCCTCTGATGGATCATGTTGCCCTTGGACAACATGGTGCCATCAGTGGAGCGAATAACGAGGAAGCGCTTGAAGCCAGCGGGCTCGAAAACGCCAGGTAACCTCTGAATGAGGGGCCCCGATGTCATCGAGGCTCCGCCCTGTGCATTCTTGGTGTTAGTCTTAGTCAGGGGCTCCGCACACGAGGGGGTAGAGGGGCCGGATGTGCCGATCTTGGCTTGGTCGCCTACCAAAGTGGCAGCAGACCCATCCGTCCCCGCAGCCCCCGCGGATGGAGAGGAGCCCCGAGTCTTCTTCGTTTTTTTAGTATTTTTCTTTTTAGGAGAGGAGGGCGGGGAATGAACCCGCTTCTCACCTCCGCCGGCAGAAGCCCCCATGCCAGATGGGCCGGCCTCAGCCAGGTCCCTCTCCGAAATGGAGAAGGTCCTGGTCGTCGTAGGGGCACCTGTCGGAGGAGATCCCTCACCTCCTTTTACTGCCTCGGAGCCCTCGGCCGTTTAAGGGGGACCTTGCATAGGGGCGGATTCGGGTTCGGTGTTTGGCGCAGAGCCCGGATTCCCCCCCATGGAAGGCCCTACCATCTGAGGCTGGGTCTCCTCAAGGACCATGTCTATCACAGGAGGGGCCTCCAGTTGGCCATCCCCTCCCAGGACATCGCAGGTCCCCTTTGCAGTGCCGCCAGTCTTGTGTGGGGAGGCACAGGCCTTGACCCCAGCAAGGTTTAAAACTCTTGCCAGCAGGTCTTTTGAGGGAAGCGACCGAAGGGGCCTGGCTTCCCTCTCCCCCCTAAGGGGGTTTGCCCTACCGAGCCGCTTGCACGAGGGGCGGTCGGCAATGGGCTGCCTGCTGGCTTTCTTGGCAGTCCCCTTAGAAAGCAAAGGAGGGAGTGCCGTTGGAGATAGGGAGGTGCCCGAAACCACCTCCAGAGAAGGGGGTGAGGGGGAGTCCCCTACACCCGTAGGCGTAGGAGAGGAGTAAGCCTCCTCTCCGGTTAAAGAATTATGGAGGGTCCCTTGCGCAAGCACAAGGGGGGGGGGACCTCCATTTTCTCGGTGGAGCTGCCCGAGGGCGGCTCCGTTGATTTTCTTGGGGAAGTTGGGGGTTGGGTTTTTTTTTTTTTTTTGTCATACATGGGCATGGTGACCCTCTTTTTAATACGGGACGCAATAGCTCATCACCTCTCGCAGTTGCCCGCACTGCGAGAGGTGCTTACAAGCCCGGCAGAGCCAGGCGCCGCCATTCGGGACCACCCCTCCCGCCTGGTGGTCTGGCAGTCCTTCGGCATGGCGGCTCCACCTTGAACACGGCGTAAAAAATATAGGTTGTGAAGAGGAGAGGAAAAGGGATGTGAGGAAGGTATGGGTGGGGATGAAGCAGGTTGTTAAAAAAAACCATCCCGAACCGGAGCTGAGGGGTTAGGGAACAATGTCCCCTCCCCCCCCCCCCCCCCCGCCCCGATCCGGGGTGGTTGGCTTGAGAAGAAGGTCAGCATTCTACCCTGTGAAATTAGAGGCTGACCAGAGAAAGTTGTGGGAGAGGTTGTATGAAAAGCGACGAGTTAGGGAATAAATCAGGCTATCTGAAGGAAGGAAGAGAGGCTAAGCTGGGGCCGGACGGAGCGCTGGATCCCGTCAGCACGGCGGCCAGGATGGCAAATCGCCGCGCCCCTTACGGGGAAGTTGTTTAGTAGAATTGCAGGGTATAATAGCACTGACTTGCACAGAAGGTTGTATATTTTAGTTTTGTTCTTTGTATTCAGGTCTTTTAGCTGGTAGAGTTTTCTTAAGTTGGCTTTTGCTAGGTTGATCCTCTCGGTGGTGTGTTTTAGATATCCACTAGACGTTATCTTTAGGCCTAGTACCTTGCCTTCCTTTTGGTATCTATATCTATCCTCATTAATCACAACTCGCGATGTTTTCCTACGTCCTATAGGGATAATGGTGAACTTGTTTGGGTTTGTCCTTATCTTCCATTTCCTTTCGAAGTTATTTATATTCTCGATTTCTGCCGCTGTTATTCTGGCTGCTGTTGGTGGATGTCTATAAGGACTATTAACAATTATCGAGATATCATCTGCGAATTGGATGTATTTGGTGGTGTCGTGGATTGGATCTGGAAGGTCACCTGTACATATATATTATATAGCGTTGGACCGAGACACCCCCCTTGGAGGACACCTTGATTAATTTCAAATTCTGGTCCTTGATACCCTTCTATGTTAATATATGCTTTGCGGTCTGTGATGTAATCGCATATTCATTTTGTCAGAATCGGCGGAAGTCCTAGTCCATCGATCTTAAATTTTAGGCCTATCCTCCAGTCCTTATCAAAAGCCTTCTGCACGTCCCTCAGAACCATATCAGTGCAATTCCTCGCATGCTTGGTTTTGGCTAACGTCTCCACAATTACTGCCAGTGCCGTCTCGGTACTTCTACCTTTCCTGAACCCGTGCTGTTGACCAGGAATGAGATTATTGTCTTCTAGATGTTGGTTCAATCTCCTGCCAATTAATCTTTCAAAAAGCTTGGCCATCATTTCCAGAAGAGTTATCGGCCTGAAGTTTCCTGGTTGGTCAGAGGGCTTGCCTGGTTTGGGCAGAAAAATTATTTTACCTCTTTTCAGGGCATCAGGAAAATACCCTGCGCTTATTGCCGCATTAAAAATCTCCACTATTTTAGCAAGAAATGTATCTGGTGCTCTTGTCAGGTTTTCGCGGGTTATCCCTGAGATTCCAGGAGCTCTTTGCTTGGTCTTGTTTAGCGTACTTTTAAACTCATCAAGCGATATTGGGTCCACCCTTTGTTCCATCATAATCGTATCAGAAGCCGAGTGATTTGGTGTTATTTCTTCCCTGTTTCTGTTCATTTCATCTACTATTCTGAGCTCATGGTCGCGATCGAAGTCTTGGTTTTCCTCGGGTGAAATGTTAAAAACGTTGTACCAATGTCCCGTGAGCGCGGCCTCAATTTCTTCTGGTTCAAGCGCATCCACTCCGTTGTTTTTGATGGCTATTTTTGTCATTGGCTTCCTATTCCCTCTCACCATGCTGATTTTTTTTGCCAGAATTTCGTAGGACTTATCTCCGAGTCTATCTCGTCCACTATTTGATTCCATCTTATGCCTCTCTCCCTTGTAATTGTTATATTTAACTCCGTCCTAATGCTAAGGAGGCGTCCTCTATCTCCTCTTCCTGGGCCAAGTCGCTCTATCCTTTCTCTCAGGTTTAGGTAACTTTTCTCTAGGTCTGCTATTTGCGGCGTATACTGATGATGTGGTACTGTTCTGTATGCTGTTCTGGGTATATGCTTTACATCTGAGTCTACTAGCTTTTTCATCACGTTACTCAGTGCTGCATCTATTTCTTCCAGGGTCGCGTCGCTTAAATCTGGTTGCTGGTAGTCAGATAGGTCTTCGGCGTATCCGCGCCAGTTAGCGTTTCTAAAGCTCTTTTTAACTGGGCATTTAATCTGGATAGGGTCTACTGACAGTGTTATAACCACCATTTCGTGATCGCTGATGGTGGGAGGGCCTTTCTCTATCAGGTAGTTATATTTGAATTTAGGAGAAGCTAGCACGATATCTGGTTTGGTTGCTTTTCTTATACCGATATATGTAGGGAACTCCGGCCCGATTCTCTCAACAATGCCTCTTGCTATGAGCAGATCTACATTCCTTCCACTGGTATTTATACTAGTTGTGTATCCTGAGGCTCTTGTTCGGGCGTTCAAATCTCCCAAGAATATTACTTGATCGTTCTGTCCAAATACCTCTAAGAAATTATGGATAGGTACATACCCTCTCCTTGGGGGTTGGTACCCTGCCATAATTATTAAGTCACCGGTGCCCGTCTTAATTTTGATGGCTAAATAGGCTTCATCCAATTCCTTCAGTCTCGTGAATTTGATGTCGTTACGGACGGCTATGGCAACTCCATCGTAGATTATGTCTTCTGTAGTCTTGTAGATCGTAGTATAGTTGAATATTTTAATGGAGTTTATTTCCTGATTGATGTTGATTTCGTTTAATAAGATGATTTCGGGGTCAAGTTTAAAATATGAGTTACAATGCGCGTGTCTCTTAACATCCCAACCCGACACATTATGGCTTATTATTTTGAGCTTTCTTTTCCTTTACATTCTGTAACCTATTGATCGAGTGAAAGTCTTCTTTCGGCTTTCTTAAGTTCTCTTTCGCAGGGGGACTTAGTCCGACCACTTCTTTTCTTTTTAAACTCTTCTTTTTTGATGTTGAAACATATTTCTTTCAGAATTGTTATTCCTCCGCTTAACAGGCTTTTGTGGACTTCGTTGTCCGAATACGGACCTTCGAATTCGTATTTAAAGTGACCTTTCTTAATTCCTGCCATAATTTCCTTGTTGTTCCCTAACGAGAAGGGTCTGTCTTCGGGGGCATATATTCTCAAGTTGATGCATCTTTTTTCTTTATATTCCTGCTGGGATTGTTGGTGGGGTTCCTCGTACCCTGCTTATTCTGTTCTATAACCTTTGCTTCCTTTTGAGATTCGGAGGAGCTTGCCTTAGCTACTGGTAATTCTATATCCATTCCTAATTCCTCTTCCTGTGGTTGCCTATTCCTGAGTCTAGGATCTCTTTGTAACCCTGAGATGGTGCCAGACAATAGGATGGAGGGTTCATTATCACCTGGCTGTGCATGGGTCCCCGGCGCTGAGTACTTAATATTCAATACTTCCGCCGATGGCAGGTTGTCCGCGAACCACATAGGTTCTAACTCGTTATTGCTAAGCATCTGATTAAGTTCTTGTGAGTAGGTTCCAGGTTTCGCAACATTCATGACGTGAGCATGCAGTATACACGCCAGTATGTTCGAGGATTTTTCCTGTTTGAGCTCTATAATATTTTTTGATGGTACCATCTGTTCTGCCGTTGCTTTAGGCTACTTTAGCGTAGGTTAGGTTCTTCTTTTCTTCCTCAAGTCTTGCCTTCTCTCTTCTTTTCTTTTCGATGATCTCTTTATTTATGTGACAAGCCATTGCCATCGTGCGGTGTTTTCCGCCACAGTTGGCGCACTTTTTCTCTTGGCTCGTGCAATCTCTCCATGTGTGCAAGGTCGAACTGCATTCAGGGCATTTTGTTTCTCCTTTTTGGGGGCAGTCTTTAGATGTATGTTGGTCCAGGACGAAGCAGCAAAAGCAGGTGAGAACATTGATGAACTCATCACAATTAATCTAGTCTTGGGTTATTTTAAGGTTGAAAGCCAGCAGGCCGTTCTCCCTCGCCTTACGTGCCATGGTTGTCTCCCTGAATACCACTTTAAATACATGAGTGTACTCTTCATTGGTACTTTTATTCCTGAATTTCATGACCTCTTTGACTTTAGCCCAATCTTGTTTCTGCTCGATTTCATCTTTAATTTTCTGACGCCGTATCTTCCCCTATCCACGGATCAATCTGCAGACAGTAAATGGCCTTTTGGGCCTCCACTTGCGGCAGAACTTTGACTTCTAGTCCGATTTTTTGGAATATTGAAGTAGCTCTTTCACTGAGCAGTTTGTCCATGTCCTTTTCGGTTTGGCAGATGGCCACATAGCTGGCCGAGTAATCCAAGAGGCGGATAAGCACAATTTCTAGATCTTCGTATATTGGCTTGAAAATTTGAGTACGCTCGGGTTTGTGTGATCCTTTTATGGTCCGCAAAGGAACCCTTCTCGTCGAATCCATTCTTCTAGTCGAGCTTCCTCTTTTTCTTCATTTAGTTTTATAAGTAAGAAAGTAAGAAACGGGAAGAGCATAAAGTTAGAGTGCGGCTCAAATCAAGTTATTCTTCTGGCTTATTCCGCTAGCGTGTCGGTGAGACCTACCAACCTGCCTGACGCCTAGCCCTAGCAGTTTTTGCTCCACTCAACAAGGATCCGCCGCTCACACGGGTACTAACCCGTCCCGGGCTAAGCTTCGGTCTGCACCGAATAAGCCTCCCGGTTCAGATATGGCTGCTGCCCTTGAGTGTATCTATGGAGACTCAGCTTCCCTAACCGACACGCCCTAAGGAGAGGTAGGATAGAGAAGCAAGAGAGTATGTCGATCGTCAAGTCTTAGTAGTGTGATCTCCTCAGTCAGTCTCAAAAAAATCTTCTTTTCCAAAAGGAAACGGTAAACTGAGCTTGAATCAGTTATAAGTTTGCATCGCTGTCCGAAAAATCTTCGTAAGAATAATTTTCCAACATATGCTATCCAAAAGGCCTGTCATGTCAATGTCCAGGTTCAGACTTGGCAGTATTTCAGTTTCTATTTTGTCCCATGTCTTCTTTGCTTGCGATTGTACTAAAATGTTGATTGGTTCTAGTCCAGTTCTTATGTGTAGTGTTCTCTGTGATTTGGTATGCGTTCCCGTCTTCTTGTGTGGTTAATAATCAAGGAGGCTTTATTTTGTACCCTCTGCAATTAATATCAGCGTCTTGATCCCTGAAGTCTGGGTGATTATCGCTGGATATATAAGCTTGGGTCTAACGTAGCAAAGGTAGAGTTTCCTTAACCGCACGATACCGAAGACTTTCTTATATTCACAGGTTCTGATTAAGCGATAATTCTCAAAGTCCAGGTACCTTTGTATCACAGCACGATAAGAAAATAGAAGCAAAAAATTCTGATAAAAAACATACGTAGTCTGGACACAGCACAAAAACAGGTGAGTTGGGGTTCTACTGGACCCCACGATACCATTTACGTAAAAGTAATGATTTTTGATAGACATCCCTAAAACATGCTATATTTCATATTTTGTAATGAAATATCTATCTGTATATATATATATATATATATATATATATATATATATATATATATATATATATATATATATATATATATATATATATAACAAATATATATATTATAATGAAAGAATATAATCTAAAACACTATAATAATGCAACTTATTTTCAGACCATGGCGAGCACTTCACGGAGAAAGATAATAACAAATGAGGATATTCAGAGGCAACTTATGGATCTCGGTATAGATTCTGAAAATGAAGACAACCTACTATTGGAGGAGGTCTACGATAGCGATGAGGGCGATATGTACATTCCTACGTTCCTTCAGAATCTTCTGAAGGTAAGGAAGATTTAGATGATGCTTTCCTCCATGCACAATGAACCCACTATTGCCACAAATGGGAAGCCAGAGATTGTCAACTTTTATAATAAGACGAAATGTGGTGTAGACACTTTCGATCAAATGTGTGCAACGTAGAGTTGCAGGTAGAACCTAAAGATGGCCTTTCTGCATGTTCTACGGACTAATCAATGCAGCAACCATCAATGCATTCATTATCTACTCACGGTACCGAGAAAGCAGAAATGAGAAGGTCGGCATGCATCGGCAATTCATGCAAGAGTTAGCTTTGCAACTTATTCGGCCTTTGAGTGAGAATAGACTGACACAACCATCACTGTCAAGAGACCTCAAGAAAACCATTGCAAATGTGCTCAATATAAATATCCCTTCCAAGACAATCACTTCCCTGTTAGATGTCTAAAAGTGGCTTAAAACGCTGCGTATATTGCACAAGACAAGAAGATAGAAAGACGAGTGGTTTGCTATGAGTGCCAAAACCAGTGTATGGGGTACATTCTTCCCCATTGTGCCTTGATTATATGTGAACTCATAAGAAATATGGCCTCTAGTGGGTAGGGAAAAGAAAAGGATACATTTTACTTTTAGTTTTTTTCAGTGTCGTGTAAACATTAATTATAAAAAAGGCCTTAAAAACAAGTACAAGTGCATCTTTATTAGAAATAAGAAACATTTTACCTCATTTTTTTTAATTTTACGGAAAAAAAGAATAGCCAACTACAGAAAAGGACGAAAAAAATTATTTTGGTGAGTACACTTTTTTATGATTTTTTTACTTTTTTATGATTTTTTTACTTTTTTATGATTTTTTTACTTTTTTATGATTTTTTTACTTTTTTATGATTTTTTTACTTCTTTATGATTTTTTTACTTTTTTATGATTTGATGAGTTACATTAACAACAAATAACACAAATACTCTGCATTACCAACAAGCCTACCAGGTCTCACGTCATTATCTGTGATAATTACAACACTATTGGATCAAACTCATATTTATACTAAAATATGTCTATTTTTAAGTTTTTTATTTACTACATTGTTAATTGGGTATGAATTATAAAAGTAATGGATTTTTTAAATTAAAAATAGACTAAAAATACATAAAATAGTCATTAAAGTACCATAAAATTGAAAGCGAAGTAGCTATATATATTTTAAGTGTGGGGTCCCGTGGACCCCACGATACAAATTAAGGGTTAAGGAAACTCTACCTTTGCTACTAATTCGGCACCTTGAATCCAATACCCTAACGGCTGAATTCGATAGGCCCTAGTTGCTTTTCCCATCCTTTATCTTAGTCTTTTTTATTTTTATTGCGATCGTCATTTGACCCTACCTTTTCCCCCCCAATTTACATTTTTTTTGCAACTCCTATTATAACTTTTTTTTTCAATCTGTTAGTAATGTCTTCTCAATTAACCACTTATTTTTAAATTAAACAAACAATTCCCACAACCTTTGTACGTTGTATATTTTTTCATAATCTCCTCCTTGATTTCTTCACTTTCCTCTCCATCTTTAAAAAATGCTTAAAATTAAGCATTACCTAGACTTTTAAAATTAAAGTAATTTACTTTTAATTTATTTTTAAGCCATTTAGAATACGATATTTGATAATATTCATAATTCGAAAGCCTAGCGTTAGACTCGAATTAAAAGAGGATTGCAAGATATCGTTAGGCCTCTAGTTCTTAAACCATTTCTTGACTGCAGCATCTAAGCCTTATATAACCTTCCTTTAGCCCCCGGACCCCAAGATAGGCCGCGTTTCTTAGCCAGGTAATTTACCACGAAAGATAACTAACAGTTTCGTTTCCTTACCTTGCCACAGTAAACACGTTTGTCGCACAGAAATTTGACTGAATTATTTAATTTTAGAATAATGTCACACTTAAGACAGTTATATGTGTCTTTTATAATACCGTGAGCAACTAAAAGTGCCAGTGTAGACTTGCGATTGCACAAAATCTCGGTAAATAAACAATCGAGGTTGAGATCGCACTCTCCTTGACAGGCCGGCCAATATAACTAATTTAAACGCAATCGCCCGTATAAAATGCATTGTGGGTCTAGGCTTATCTGGCTTGTGATTCTTCAAAAATCCTGTCATGCCAGGTGGCGTATACGTATAGATTAGAAGCCTCTAAAACCCTAGGAATAGTATGTCATTTTGGAAAATAAATTATAACCAAACCTTTTGGACTCTTCGCGTATATAAATCCTGGCTGGCTCTTGGGCGAAGAAGAGTGAAAGGGAAGACGCCGATTTAATGTGGCAGTAGGTTACCTAAGCATTTTTTTTTTAAGAGTTCATCTGGCTACTGCCTACTAAGGCAAAAGTCGCCGTAATCACACTACAACTTAATACTAGGATATATAAAAAAACATAAAGTAAATAACAAAAATAAGTCAAACAAACAAGCAAAAAACAAAAAAAGAACAATAAGCAAAAAAGCAGGAAGAAGGAAGCTTGGTTCGGTGTCGGGGAGAGGCCCGCCTCACCCCGGTGCAGGAACATGAGACCTATAACAAAGAGAGTAAAATAAAATGGAGGAGGCCAGCCTCCTCCAAAAAGTGAGGAGTGTCTTCCACAATTCTTTGTACACGAACCCGTTCCGAGAACAAGGGACAGGCAGTAGCGACCCCGCTCGTCCCAATACGGGGACAGGTAACGAGCGCGAAGATCACCCAGACTGGAACATTCAACTAGAATGTGCCAAAGAGTCTAGGGGACAACTCAGTCGTCGCAATAAAGTGCGAGCAAGCCCTCTATAAATGCCGATGCGTGCCGCGAGTGGGCCCAATTCGAAGACGACATAAAGCGAACTAAAGCCTTTGCAGCATAATGGGTAGGTCTATGGGAACAGTCGGGGCACAATGGCACGCAACATTAACTTCCCCTCGGCGTCTCCCATGTTTTTTTCCAAGTAGCTGCCCTGATTCCTGTTATGTAGTCGGCGTGAGGAAGAAGCGAAACGCTGGTCTGGTCGCCCAGTCCTAGCGGAATCTTAGGCGCCCTCATTCCCTGCAATTCATCCATGTCCAGAAAGCCAGCAGAAGATAATGTCAACATCCACCCTGCTCGCGGGAACCGTGGAGTCATGTATACCACGAATCAGGGCGAGTGGAGATTCCAATGCCCCAAGTGCAATTAAGGCGCTCTGTGAGTCGCTCGCTAAATATCACAATTGGGTCTCCGAACCCAGCTCGACGCGTTATCTTCCCTTCCGAGCGATATATTGCAACCGGCTCGGCCGTGAAGACAGTCACAGCACCTGTTAGAGCCACGCTTACTTAAAACAGAGGGAATACTGCGTGGAAACCAGCGCCCTCCTGCGACTTGGAGCCAACCGTATACACGGTCACGGATTCAGTTTGAAACGAAGTGTGCTCCAAAAAGGCCGAAGGCAGTACTTCCGGCGCTGTGGAAACTTTGGGAGCATAGGCGTGGCGGCAAATAGTCAAAGGTGGTACTCTCCAGGGTTGAGCCCTGGGCAGACCCAGAGGCGCCACCGACCCGATAACTACACCGATATTTTCAAAGGAGGTTCCTAGCAGTAAGCACACAGAACTTAGAGTATGACTGGCGTCTTTCGGCGGCATAGGCACCGTTGAGATCGGCTGCGGATGCAATGAGAGCCGTTGGCGACTGAGGGAGGCGCCGGGTCGCGCGTACAGGCGCAAAATACACTCTACACGGTGTAAAGCGTGGCACCTCCCCAGTATTGACAAGTAGGCTCTCAATGGGAGACATGTAGAAGGCACCGGTCGCCAGGCGGAGTCCACCTTCCTCAATAGCCTCTCGGCTCAAAAATATGTTACAAAAAACACGCAACAATCAGAATTAACAGGGGGAAAATAGGACTCAACCTATTATCCAGATTAAGAGAACGTAACCGAAAAAAAATAGACCAAGCTATTATTCAATCGGCATTAATGTACCATACGGTTATAATGTGCAATATATCGAAGACTAGCCTGCAGCAGATTAAGAGGATACAGAACAAAGCAATCTACATAATAACGGATACTAGAAGGACGGAGCTAAGAAATCAACATGATTTACACAGAGAAGCAATTCTTGTCATACGTGTTTTACCTTAAGGGAAAGACTCCTCTAGCAAAGGTATGGAAGCGAGTCCAAAGCATACGGGGCAAGTTCTCACATGACCGACCTTCCCGTTCTCCAGGAGAATGGGACCGCAATCTAAGACCCCGCGTCCGTGACGGAGTACTTATTGACCGCTTTCTCCGCATTCTCTAGCCGGGATGCTGCTCCGCAGGCATTCAGTAAACGTTGTGATGTCGGGAATTGGCGGCAACTGGACTTTACCCCCAGAGGCGGAAAACTTTTCAACGCCAAGTTTACATTGAGTGAATTGTGTTCCTCTCTCGCTTCGCACGCGGACACCGCCCCTCGTCGAATGAAGCAGGAAGGGGGTGCCCCGCAGGGAAGTGTCCTCAGTGTCACACTCTTTGCTCCCGGAAGATGTTCTCAGTCGCCTTACCTGGAAAACCTTTCGACATCTTTTGTTGCCGCCAAGAATACAACTCTGGAGCGTCGAGCGAAACATGCGTTAAACTGCATGTATCTCTATGCCGAAGCGCACAGGTTTCTGTTTTCCTTGGCTAAGACAGAGTTGTTGGACTTCTGCCGCCATCCACGGCTCCAACCCGACCCGGACATGTTTGTAAATGAGGTTCGCATGGAAGTGGTGGACTCGCACAGTTTCTTTTGTAATGTATTTGACCGACGCCTCACCTGGGAGGCTCAGATTCACAACCTTAGGATCTCTTGTACCCGCGCCATGGATATTCTTCGTTCCGTGACGTTCAGCGCCTGGAGTGCTGATAGGGCTATGCCATACTTTTCTATCGATCGTTTGTTCGTTCGAAACTTGACTACGGATGCGAGTTTTATGCATCCGCAGCCGAGCGTGTATTGCGGAAGGTGAACTCGATCCACCACAACAGCTTCGCCTGCCAACCGGTGCCTTCCGCACGTCCTCCATTGAGAGCTTACTTGTCGATGCTGGGAAGATGCCACTTGCTCTGCCTCGTGCATAGTGCATTATTTACCAGTACGCGCGAGCTTAGTGCCTCCCTCATTCGCCAACAGCTCTCACTGCATCCGCAGCTGATCTCGACGGTGCCTATGCCGCCGAAAGACCCGAGTCATACCCTAAGCCCTTGGGGTTTATGGCTAGGAAACTCATTCGAGAGCACGGTATATTTCTCGGGCCGCTGGCGCCCTTGGTTCTCTCAGGACGACACCCTGGAGGGTATCACCTTTGACTATTTGTCGCCACGCCTCGGCTCCTAAAGCTTCTACAGCGCCGGGAGTATTGCGTTCAGACTTTTTGGAACATATTTCGTGTCACACTGGAACCGTGCCAGTGTATACGGATGGCTCCAAGATCTACGAGTGGGTCGGTTTCCACGCAGTATCCCCTCTGTTTTAAGTCAACGGGGCTCTGCCAGGCACTGCGTCTGTCTTCACGACCGAGCTAGTTGTAATACACCGCAACCAGATCACCGAGCGAGGACTCGGCGACCAGACCAGCGTTTCGCTCTTCTTCATACCGATTACATGGCAGGACTACTTGCTGCCCTCCCGTCGGCTTGGGAAAGAAGATGGGAGACGGTCGAGGGGAACTTAAAGTTACGTGTCATTGCGCCGCAACTATTCTTATGGACCTACCCCTCAATGCTGCGCAAGGCATCAAGTTGCTTTCTGTCGTCTCCGAATTGAACATATTCGCGGGACGCACCACCATTTGATGGAGCGCTCGCCTGCGCCTTATTGTGACGACTGCGTTGTCCCTCAGACTGTTTGTCACATTTTTGTTGAATGTTCCAGTCTGGGTCATCTTCGCGCAAGTCACTTGTCCCGTACCGGGTCGAGTGGGGTCGCTACCGCTTGTCCCTTGTACTCGGGACTGGTTCGTGCAGAGGGACTTGCGGACCATACGACCTTTTGGAGGAGGCTGGCCTCCTCCACTTTATTTAACTGTTTTTGTTGTTGTTTTTTGTAGGTCACTTTTTCTTGCGCCGGAGGGAGGCAGCCTTACCCCCGACGCCGGCGCGAGCTTCCTTCTTGTTGCCTTTATGCCTCTTTTTGTTGTTGTTTTGTTTAGCTTTTGTACTTTTTATCGTTGCCATTTAAATATTTGTATCTGTTTTTCTTTAATATAGCCTAGTATTAACTTCTTGTGTGAGTACGGCGACTTCAGCCCTAGTAGGCAGCCGCCAGACGAGCTCCTAAAACAATACAAAAAGAAGCTGGTCCCTCCATTTTATTTGACTCTTTCTTGTAAGTCGCAGGTTCCTTTGTTGGGCAAAGGCGGGCCTACCCCTAACGCTGGAGCGTGCTTCTTTCTTGTTGCTTTTTTGCATATCTTGTTTTGTTTATATATGTTGTTGTTGTTTTTATAGTTTGTGTCTTAGCCATTGTTCCTTTTTATTTTTGTTACTTGTTATTCACTTGTTTTTAATCTAGCCTAATATTAGGCTTTTCGTGAATTACGGCGACTTTTGTACTCGCAGATGGGCTTTTAAAGTTTTTAAAAAACCCTCACATCTCGGCTACACATTTTATAAAATGTTCAAGTGGTGGCCCCTAGTTCTATTATAACATAACATATAACATAATTTCACGGATGACAAAAGCAACAAGGGCCTATCAAAGCTCATCCGCATCCATCAAAACCCACCCACATAGGACTATATCAATAATCGCCAGAGGAAGACAAAATCAAAGTCCCCCACAATATAATAAAACAGATGACCTAAGCCACAAAGGCCCATCATTGGTCATCCGAGTCAAACGGCCTCTTTTTTTAAGGCATCCAAACTCCCAAGAAAACTACATCCAGAGGATTGCGTCCAGAAACAAGGGTATCACCAATCGAGGCTTGTCAAGAACTAAATCATGCAGCTATAGATATATACAAACAATAGTAATATATACAAAACTTAGGAACCATCACGACCTTCCCTCCCCATAAACTCATCCAACCTACTCTTAAATACATTTAAATTTGGATTACCTACTACCCTCCGCGGCAATTTGTTCCAGAAGTCTACCACTCTATTGGTGAAAAAATATTTTCTTAAATCCAACCTACACCCTTGCTTTTTAATTTTCAAGTGGTGACCTCTAGTCCGATTTCCATCATCTAACTCAAAAAAGTTGCTAACATCCAATTTATCTATCCCAGAAAAAATGTAAACAGCTCAATCATATCCCCTCTCACACACCTCCTTTCGAACGAGAACATATTTAATACCCTCAGGGAAGGAATAATCTTTGTTGCCCTCCGTTGCACTGACTCTAGAAGGTTAATATCGTGTCTAAAATGTGGGGACCATGCCTGTATACAGTACTCTAGATGTAGCCTAACATAAGAGTGTTAGAGTTTAAGAATGACCTCCTTACTTTTGTAACTGACATTTCTCTTAATGAAACCCAGCACTCTATTTGCCCTATTTCTTGCTTCAATACACTGCTTAGAAAACCTTAATGACTTATCTATTACTACTCCTAGATCTTTCTCATCCTCTACTGAGCTCAGCCAATGCCCATCCATTTCATAGTTAAATTCTCTATTATCTTTGGTAAATATGTAGATTAGCGACCCGGCCGAAAAAAAATTTGTGTAAATATTTTCCTTCACCCGTGTCGGAATATTCATGCACGTTTGAGTCCTTTTTGAAATATAGCTGGCGCCTTTTTGTTATAAAAAAAATGCCCGAAAGTAAACAAACGGAAAACGCTGTTTACTTAGGTCATTTTTTAAACAAAAATGCCCGAAAATAACCAAACGAAAAACGCTGTTTACTTACTTTATTGCAGTGGGTATACTTCTGAAATAGCGAATGAGGAAAGCCTATTTTGTTCTCGCGTTTGAGTCCTATTCGAAATATAGCTGACGCCATCTTTGTTATATAAAACTAAAGAACGAAAAACGCTGTTTACTTACTTTATTTCGGGGGTTATACTTGAGAAATAGCGATGAGGAAAGGGTGGAATCTTTCTTTAATCGCGGAAGTGTTTTTTTATTGGGGCTAAGCCATTGTTTTTGATGGTTCATGTTGACAGAAACACACCACTTTTCGTCGATAATGATGATGCGGTGAAGAAATATGTCCTTATATCCACGAGTAGCCTTGTGACGAGCAAGTAAACCTGCGGCAATCGTGGAGCGTTGAAGTTTGTTGGTTTCGCTCAAATCGTGCGGAACCCATGTACCGAGTTTTTGAACTTTCCCCATCGAATGAAGGTGATTCACTACAGATTTCTGATCACACGCCAATTGTACAGCCAATTCTCTACTCGATCGACGTGGATTTTCATGAAGAAGGTCGTTCAATCGACCTTCATCGAACTTAATGGGTCGACCAGAACGTTCTTCGTCATTAAGATTAAAATGACCGTTTGTGAAACTTGAAAATCACCATTGAGCTGTCCTTTGTGATAAAGCATTTTCTCCGTACACAGCACAACTATCGCTATGAGCTTTGGCTGCGTTTGCATTGTTCCCGTTTCGATTGAAAATGAATAACAAGTGTCTAAAATACGCCTTTCTTTCAACTTGACATTCCATTTTGAGGGTACAGAACAAAAATTAAATTAACACAACTTTTAAATAAACCGCAATGACTTATTACTCAACTTCAAGACGTAGCCTAAGCAAAAGCCTTATAGTCTACGCTTTTAAGAGACGTAGCCTAACCTTTGCAAATTTTGCTCTCATTATTTATTATTGTTTCTTAATATGTGCACAAATCACGTCAACAAAACTTAAATCAACGCAACATTAAAAAAAAACGCAAAAACTTATTCCTCAACCTAATACATATTTACCGAAATATTTACGTTGAAAAGTTTTGTTGAATCAACATTAGGAAATTTCATCTGTTCAAGTCCATTTTCTTTCAGCATGCTATTTAGATTTGAAGCATATGATCTTGGGTTAGCGATATTCATTACATGCGAATGTAAAATACACGTTCAAATCTTGACATTGAGCGAGCCATCGATGTTTATTTGAGTCACTTACTTGGCTTTGGGTGCGGTTTTTGTGGCGGATGGGTAGGATGTGGTTTTTCTCGTTTCCACTTTCTCAACAATTTCTCGTTCCCTTTTTCTAATGATCTCTCGTCGTTTGGGCCATTATTCTATGTGCACCTTAGCAATTAATGCATTCTTGATTTGGGATTTGGCAATATTTCCACGAATGTCCTTCAAGGCTGCATTCGGAACATATTAATATATCCTGTTTGGGGCAGTTAGCTGTAATGTGTTCCTCCATTGCATAGCACTTGAAACATATTTGGATATTAACAAGTATGTTCCTTTGTATGTTAGCCGGTGGTATTTTCATGCTAAACGCAAGTAATCCGTTTTTCAGTATCTTTGTCGCCATTTCGGTTGTCATCATCATCATCATCATCATCATCATCATCATCACCACCTAACTCTATAATTTAAGAGTGGGGATTTTTTTGGAGTATTTGAATAATAATTTCATCTTAATCTTAGTTTGGTTATGACTTATGTTTTTTTATCAAAGTTATTTCTAATAATTCTTTTATAATATCAAAAAACAAAATGATGAAGTTCAGAAATAAATATAGGTATCGAAATTTTGTGAATTTTTTAAAACACAAAGAATTACAAATGGTTAAGTTCAGAAAATTTATTTTTATATATCTTCTTCTATACTATTTTAGCAACGTGATATTTTGAAAGGGGATAAATTTAGTTTAGAGTTCCTTTTTTAAATTATTATAATTGGCGAAGTTCAGAAAATTTATAAAAATTTAACCATGGCTACTTTTTTTAGATTTTAAATTTTAATCTTAGTAGCGGGGTCCAAGCTCCCCCCGTAGGGGGGAATGGCGAAGCCATTGCCTGGTTCCACCTATAATTTTGAATACGTGTGTGTGCTCCTTAAATTTCACGATCTCTCTTATTTTCAGCCATGCCTGGTTTTCTTCGAGTTCCTGCTTTATTTCTTCACAGGAATGCTCTCCGATCCAAGATTCAATCTTCCTGCACACCACGCTCCTATCAGCTGTTATTTGTGGTGGGACTTTAGCTTCTAGATCTAATTTTTTCAAAGTATCGTTTCCAGCCGACGATAAAAGAAGTTCCACGTCATTATTTTCAGGACAAATGACAGTAAATCCGTTCGGGGTCTCGATGCATCTAATAAGGGGAATTTTGAGATCTGTAAAAATCTGCTGCACTACTTCTTGGGCTGTTTTCTTTTTTTCGTTTGGTACTAGCCGGAGGGGGAGTCTCTTCGTAAATTCGGCGGGTTTCATGATTCCTTAATATCCGTTTCCACCCCACAAGGGGGTAGGGTCCTTGTTTATCTGAAAAGCAACCCCCTATATATCCCTTAGTGGGAGAGAACCTCCTATCTAATCCTATTTCTAAATCGCCTGCCTTTGCCGGATCGCACTCTCCTTGGTCACCCTACCTATATGTTCCTATCCCTATAAGGGTCCTGCAAGTGGCTTCAGGTCCGCGGCCCAGAATGGGCCTCCCTTTTCTGCCCCACTAGCGGGGTCTCCTTCAGGGGTTCGCTTACTCCTACAACCAGTGCTTCTGGGACTTAACCGGTTATCAAGTTATGTAGTGCTAGGAGTAAGGAAGGTAGAGGCAAAAAGTAAGATAGGCAAGAGTAGAGAAGAAAAGAGCAGCACCTCTTTGAGGTGTTACCTCGCTCAAAGGGAACTAATCTCTCTGATCAGTCCAATTAGCGCTTATATTTCTTCTTTGACTTTCTTGAGTAGGTATTGAAGATGATACGAATAGAAATGCGTAACCAAGATAGCTGTAATATATGTATAGGTTTATTGTGCAATAGCATACATTTATATATGATATAATACAATAATAATATATGACATAATAATTTATAAATACACATAACATAAGCGTACACATTACACAAAGCGGGGAGCCCGCCGATGTCGGCGTGCAGCAAGACGCGTCGGAGTGTCCCACGCGTTGCTTGTCTGCTGCTAGTGGGTGGCGGCGATCCTCACCACCCGTCGCCCGTCTGGGCGCGGGCGGCGATCAGCGCGGAAGGAATGCTGTTCTCAGCACCTCCAGCATCTCGCTGTCGGGGTCGACGGAGCCGTCGGTGAAGTACACTGCGCTGCCCGGCTCCATGACCTCAGACATTGCTCTAAGGGCAGGCTGGCGCAGCTCCTCGGTGAGGCAGTGCGCTTTGCTGGCGGGCAACTGTGTGGCGGTAAAGTCGGCGGCGGGGGGCTCCCATGGTGGTGGTGGAGCGAAGGCGGGGTGGGGGGTGTAGGGGTCGCGCCACAGCCACTTCCCTGCCTGGCTGAGGGTGTTGGTTGCTAAGCTGACATTTATGAGCCACCTGTTGTTACGCAGGGACTCGATGCCCTGCGCCACGACCATCCGCAGTCTCTGCAACACACCTTCCACGTCACGCTGGAGCACTCTGGCCATCCGACAGGCCACAATGCATTGCCCTCTGCCGGTGAGGGGCACCAGGCGGGCCTCGCTCTACATGACACAGGCACTGAACCACCTCGGTGCCCCTAACATGGTCCTCATGCGGTATTTTACACCACCTCCAGGCGCTGCTGCTGCTGTCGGGGTAGCGCTACAAGGACCGGTGCACTGTAATCCACCAGGGAGCGCACTGCCTGCAGGCAGTAGAGGTAGAGGACGGGGAAGGTTGCACCAGCGCTCGGCCGGGTTATGGCCCTCATCACGTTGAGCTGGGCCTGCGTCCGTTCCCTCAGGTGCGTGACAGACAGCCGCCTGACCACCCACACCCCGAGGTACTAGTAGGAGTCGGTCCAGGCCAGCCCGACTCCCTGGACGCGCAGCTGCTGGCCAGCAGGCGTGGAAGTCTTGATGGCCATGGCTCGGGACTTCTCTGCCGAGATCTTGAGCCCCAGCTCTTCGCACTTGGCAGTGATGAGGTGTAGCGCCTCTTGAGCCCGCGCGAGTTTGTCACCGCGCCCGGTGACGAAGAGGGCCAGGTCGTCGGCGTAGCTGAGGAGGATGGTTCCTTCCCGATAGGCGAGCGCCATCAGCTGCTCCATCAGCACGTTGAAGAGGAACGGGCTGAGGATGCCGCCCTGGGGCGTCCCGTTCTCGAAGGTCAGGTAGGGAGACTTGTGACCTTGGAACTTCACACGGGTCCGGCGCTGCTGAAGGTAGCCCTGGAGCCAGCACAGCAGTCTCCCTCGGATGCCCTTCCTCACAAGGGCGGCTATTATGGCGCGGGGGCTGGCCAGCTCGAAAGCCTTCTCGAGGTTAAGAAGACTACGATGGTGGACTGGTTGTTGGCGTGAGCCAGGAGTGATGAGGCAGTCCGCCGTGCTCACCTCCCTGGTGTAGCCGAACACGTGGGGGTGAAGGCTCCCCATACTCCACTGTAGGCGACTCAGCATCATCCTCTCCGCTGTTTTCCTAGTGCAGCTCAGTAGGGAGATTGGCCTGAAGGTGGTGGAATCCTTCGGCTTGTGGATGGGCTAGATGTCGGCGTCCTTCCAGGAGGGCGGCAGTCGGCCTGCCAGCTACGACGCGCTGACAAGGGCCAGCAGCGCGGCGTCCCCGGCGGGCCCAGCGTGTGTCAGCATGGAGTACCGCACTCCGTCGGCCCCCGCGGCTGTGTCACGCCCACGCTTCGCCCTGGCCAGCTCCTAGAGCGGGAAGGGCTGGTCCGTCGCGTGCGGCTGGCCCCACGCCTCCCTGACCTCATCGCTATGGGCGTAGCTGCTGCTGGAGGTGGCGGGTGTGGGGAGGGAGCTTGTAGCTGGAACTCCTCCCTGTGAAGCAGTTCGCCAGCCGATGTGCCTCTTGCTGTGGGCTGGGTGGGTCGCGGCAGCGCCTGGGGCCTTCCTGAAGCACCCCCACAGCTGGGCGAGGGAGGTGTATTGGCTGAAAGAGACGCACCACTTCAGCCACTTTGCCTCTCTGACGCTCAGAGACACCTACCGCGCGCAGGCCACCACGTCCTGCAGGAGCCGCAGGTTGGTGGTGGTCGGGCGCTTCTCGTACAGCCTCCTGTGGATGTTGACGCGGTGATTGTGCTCCTGGACATCCTCGTTATAAAACCACCAGTCCGGGCGCCGGCGGCGGTTGGAGGCTGTCCTGGGCATGGCCGCCGTGAGTCCCCTCTCCTGCTGATGCATGTCCATGGACGGCACGTACGTGGACCACCACTCGTCCATGGCGGCTTGGAACTTGGCCCAATCTGCCCTCCTGACGTTCCACTGCGGCGGCGGGAGAGGAGGAACTGGTGGGGCCATAGTGAGGGAGGTGAGAGTCCCGTAGTGTTCGCTGGTGAGGGTGGGGTGGACCTGCCATGTAGCGCCGGGCTGTAGGTCACCCGACACCAGCATGAGGTCGAGCCGCATCCCATGGACGTGCGTGGCTTCCCCGGTGTTGAGGAGGCGGACATAAGGGACTTCTTCGAGCAGGGTGGCCAGGTGGCGCCCAATCGCGTTGGTGCGTGACACAGAGTGCAACACGGGGTGGTGGGCGTTGAAGTCGCCCGCTACAAGGAGGCTGGATTGGAAGGCGAGGGAAAGCAGCTCCCCAGCCTCCAGGAGGTACCGCTGCCTCCTGTATACGTTGTATACCGTGAGAGGGAGAAGCCCCAGCTGCAGCTCCAGTGCCAGGACCTCCACACCGTCCACGCAGTGCACAGGTGCGGCAATCCTCTTGTGCGGGATGGTATTCCGTATGAGGGCTGCACATCCACGCCCATTTCCGTCACGGGCCGGAAGCGAGTGGAGGGTATAGACTGCCACTCGCCACTCAAATCCGGCCGGCGTGAGCGTCTCCTGCAGGCGAACCAGGTCCAGGTCCTCCTGGAAGACGGCGTGCAGCACCTGGTGTTTCTTGGGCGGAGGCCCTGCACATTCCACTGCAGCACCCTCAGCGTGGGCTCCGGCGCGTGAGCTGAGTGGGCGGGGATATCACTCCGCGCCTCCATCTTGGTTGTGGGTGTGCGATGGGTTTTGAGGGTGTTGGGTGGGCCCCCTCGGCATTGAAGATGATGGTGGGGGCTGGAGGGCGCCCCCTGTGACGGTGGTGAGCACCTTTTCGCGGAGGAGTGCATTGAGGTCCTGCTCGGTGGAGGCTGCGGGGCCCGTTCGGCGGTTGAGCAGCCTCTTCACAAGCCGCACCACACACGCGAGGATGAGGTCCACAATGTCTCTGCCCTCCTCATTAAGTCCCTCACCGTAGGTTGGGCATTGGGCAGCACCGAGGACGGCTCCTCGTCTGGGCGGGTGCGGTGGTCCCGACGCCTGTGTCCCTCCCTCCTCTATGGCTTGGGGCCCAAGGAGGTTGGGGGCTGGGTGGAGGTGTGAGCGGAGTTACCGGTGGTGCGGCTGTTGGTCCACCCTCCTGTATACGTTGTATACCGTGAGAGGGAGGAGCCCCAGCTGCAGCTCCAGTGCCAGGACCTCCACACCGTCCACGCAGTGCACAGGTGCGGCAATCCTCTTGTGCGGGATGGTATTCCGTATGAGGGCTGCACATCCACGCCCATTTCCGTCACGGGCCGGAAGCGAGTGGAGGGTATAGACTGCCACTCGCCACTCAAATCCGGCCGGCGTGAGCGTCTCCTGCAGGCGAACCAGGTCCAGGTCCTCCTGGAAGACGGCGTGCAGCACCTGGTGTTTCTTGGGCGGAGGCCCTGCACATTCCACTGCAGCACCCTCAGCGTGGGCTCCGGCGCGTGAGCTGAGTGGGCGGGGATATCACTCCGCGCCTCCATCTTGGTTGTGGGTGTGCGATGGGTTTTGAGGGTGTTGGGTGGGCCCCCTCGGCATTGAAGATGATGGTGGGGGCTGGAGGGCGCCCCCTGTGACGGTGGTGAGCACCTTTTCGCGGAGGAGTGCATTGAGGTCCTGCTCGGTGGAGGCTGCGGGGCCCGTTCGGCGGTTGAGCAGCCTCTTCACAAGCCGCACCACACACGCGAGGATGAGGTCCACAATGTCTCTGCCCTCCTCATTAAGTCCCTCACCGTAGGTTGGGCATTGGGCAGCACCGAGGACGGCTCCTCGTCTGGGCGGGTGCGGTGGTCCCGACGCCTGTGTCCCTCCCTCCTCTATGGCTTGGGGCCCAAGGAGGTTGGGGGCTGGGTGGAGGTGTGAGCGGAGTTACCGGTGGTGCGGCTGTTGGTCCACCCTCTTGCTGCCTGCCCCTCCCCCCCACCTCCCCAGCTCAACCGGTCCTGTGCTGGGCTGTTGAGGGGTGGGAGGCCCACACCGGCCTGTTTGATGGTGGCACGGGGACAAGGCGTCAGCTGTCTTGTTGCTGGGGGGCCCACGTGGTTCCCCATGCTGCTGCTGCTGGTGGGGGGGGGGGGGGATAGGACGTGGTTCCCTCTGCTGCTGTAGCTGCTGCCGGTGTCCCTGCGGCATGCTCCTCATGCGCTCTGGGCACTTCACGTTCTCCGGGTGGGGCCTCTTAGTGTAGTTAGGGCACCGTGCCGTGGTGGCCTCGCTGGCCTTGTGGCAACCGATGCACTGCTCCGTCGGGTGCGCTTGGCTACACACACCGCACCTGACGGGGTGTTGCACGTGGCTTGCAGGTGCCAGAAACACTAGCACTTGTAGCATCTCACAGGCTCACCTTGGTAGGGGCGCAGGGCGTAGCGACCCCAGCTGCCCAGGTCCAGCTTGGGGGGCAGCGGCCCCTCGTACACTAGCAAGATCTGCCTTGTGGGTCCTTGTATCTGTGCGCCCGGAGCCGTGTTGCCGAGAACACATGGGGGTAGGCCTCGACAGCCTGGAGGTGGAGATTGGTGGGGTAGCGCTCCAGCACCACCTTGTGCCTCCTCACGCTGTGGTCGAGCAGGATCACTCGGTCCCCCTCCTCGGCAAGGCGGCGCAGCAGGGCCTCCGACCCATCGTCCTTAGGGGTGAGGACGTATTCGATGGTGAGAGTGGGACGTATGTTTATTCTCAGGCCAGAGTGCTCGCACTCCAGCTCCGTCACTGTCTGGTAGGCACTTGTAGTGTTCTGGTGCACCAGTTTGAACTTGGGCCGGGGGCCTCGTCGGGAATGAGAGACTGTTTGTTACCCAGCCTCCTTCGTTCTTCTGCTGGGCCTCCTCGGTCTGGGGGCTCTCGTCGATGATGAGGCGACTGCTTTCATCGCTGGGGGCTTCCTCTGCCTGTGAGAACTCCGGCTGCGGGCGGTCCTCTTCAGCGTGGAGGTCTCTGTCGGTGACGCTGAAGGCGAGCCGTATGTATGTGAGAGTATGCAAGTGAGGGGATAGAAAGGGTGTGTGAATAGACAGCGGAAAGTAGACCAGTGGTGAAAAGAGAAAGAAGTGTGGTAGGGTGCAAAGTGATGCTAGAACCTGGTGATCAGGCTTATCGCTTTCAAATTTTTATGTATTGTAGTTCCGTTGTTGTTTATTATTTGCTTATACATATATATATATATATATATATATATATATATATATATATATATATATATATATAATATATATAATTTGGCGTTCAAGCCATTTGTCCTCATTGCTAATATATTTGGTTATGCTGTGCGCGTTAGCTGTTGTTTTTGTAAGTCGTTAATATAACTTACTGTGTTTGTATTAGTATCTTTGTTTCTTTGTAATTTTGTCGTGTGTGTATTTCGTGTATAATGTTTCTTCCTGTTGTCTTGCTCGGTGATCATCGTCTTCTTGTGTGTGTTTCCATATTCGGTAGTTTTTCATAGTTGGTTGATTTTGTCAATATCGGTGAGTTTTTGTCAAATTCGGTTGATTTCATGGTTGGTATTTTTAATCTTGTTCTGGGGTAAATTTAACTCATCTAGCGTAGAACGGTACTTCTGCTCCGCCAGCTAAATTCCCAGCGGAGCTTGGAAATCTGGCGCGACATACTGCTCTTCTGTTTTGGTCAATCATTTGTACGATATCCTCGTCCAATACACGATTGACCTTTTCCAGCATATTCCTTGTCCGTTCTTCGATGACAACGTTAATGGGGGTTAACCCTGCCTCCCGGTGCAGCTCTTCTTGGGTTCTTCTTTCCATTCTGCGTGTACCTGT
>OZ018320.1:218925520-219388020 GCA_963969495.1 Ceratothoa steindachneri
CTCCACAGGCGCGGCACCTAGGATCAACGATCCTAGTAAAGCGCTCCATACACCACTCCTTCATCAAAACACATGACGCCTCCTTTCTAGCCTGCAAGATAGACACAAGCTCCGTCCCCATACTAGTGGCCACCTACTACAGACCACCACGCCTACAATCAAACATAGAAGTCCCACTCCGGGCCCTATCAAACTACAACCTTCCCATCTTCTTCGCGGGGGACCTGAACGCCTTTCACCCGACACTCCTTTCAAACAACACGAATGATGCGGGAAGTTACTTGGCCGGTGCCTTGCGGCGCTACCACTGCGAGCACATCGGCCCAGCCTTCCGCACATTCTTCGGTCCTCACGGAGGCACCACGTCCCCGGACGTCGTCTTCCGCAACGACCATGACACACGCTTCTACACACGCTTATCACCCGGTCCCCACGTACTATCTGACCACATACCGATATGCCTTATCATATCCACATCTCCCATACTCATACCTACACCACCTCTCTACGATTACAAAAACACAAACTGGGAAGAATTCAGGAGTCACATAACAGCAAATACACCACAAAACCTCGACCTGGAGGACACCAATCCAGACCTAATAGACTACCACTGGTGCTCAATTCTAAACACCATAACCGCTGCACGCAACCTACACTCACCACAAAAAAACTATACCTGCATAAAACATTTCACATTCTCAATACACACTCAGAGACTCATCACACAGTACAATAATCACTACACCAGAGGCCCACGACAACACAGCATAAATCACCTACGTGCCCGCATCCTACAGTGCGTGCAGCTAGACAGGAACCAGCAGTGGCGAGAGGTCGTCCGCATCGCGGACGACACCCGTTGCACGGAACCTTCCTTCTTCTGGCGGCACGTAAAAAGGATGTTAGGCACTGACCCATGCAAATCTATCACCCTCCAAGTAAACAACCATACACTCACAGACACTAATGACATCCTCGACGCATTTAGGTCCAACTGGAAAACGGTACATACACACAACCCACCAAAACCACACACGCAGGAGTACTTCCGGGAAATCCAGGAGTGGTGTCGGGCTCACGCTCACGAGCTAAGGCCTGCCCATCTGATACGAATGGAGGTGCTCGACTACACATCCACATTAACCACTCCAATCACCGTCGAGGAAACAAAACACTACATTAAAACAACACCATAACGCGCCCCCGGCCCCTCCGGGCTACCAGCCACACTTATACAAAACCTCCTCGCAAACATATACCCCACACTTACACATCTATTCAACGCCTCACTAGCCCCAGGCCACTTCCCCGAAATATTCAAAGTCTCTCATAACATACTCCTACACAAACAGCACAAAGACCCTAAACACCCTAACAACTACAGGCCTATTGCTCTATTAGAGCAACTAGGCCAAATAATCGAACGTATGGTCAACTGCCGCCTACGGGAGTTCCTGGAAGAGAGGGACTGGTTCTCCCCCCATCAATACGGGTTCAGGAGAGGCCGGTCCACTCAGGCGGCCGTGACTATCGTTCACGACAGAATACAAAAAAAACGCCAGATACATCAAAAGACTTTCTTCGTCAGTAAGGACGTGGAGAAGGCCTTCGACAAGGTGTGGCACGAGGGACTCCGTTGGAAACTCGCCAACAATACGGAGTTACCTCTCTGCACTAGCAGGCTCCTCTCGCACTACCTCACTGAACGGAGCTGCCACATAAAATATAATAACACCATCTCACGACCCTTCACACCACGTTCAGGCGTTCCCCAAGGAAGCGTACTGGTACCTACACTATACATTATGTTCACAAATGACACCCCACACCCACCAGAAAACTGCAAACACATACAGTGGCCTACGCCGATGACGAGACCATTCTCGTCAGCGGCCGAGGCCCAGAAGAAATCGCGCTCCACGCACAAAGAATACTAGACGAGAAGACAGATTACGAGGATAAATGGCTGATTGCCACGAATCCTCAGAAGACACTCCACGGTGCTAGAGACCACTTCATGCACAACCAACAAATCTACTCACATACACCAGACATGAAACACCTAAACCCAACAAGGCTCGAATACTCTCAACGCACCAAAATCCTCGGGGTAACTTTTCACAAGACCCTCAGGTTCAATATACACCAAAACATAATATAAGCAAGAGCCTCACGAACAAACGCATCGCTGGGTAGGTTTTACTCTGCGAGCAAAAAACTAAAACTACACCTATACAAAGCACTCGTGCGTCCTATTCTCACGTACGCCCCACTGTGGCTCGTAGCTGCGAGCGAAACGTGGAAGCGGAAGGCTCAGCGCATTCAGAACTCTGCTCAGAAGCGCGCTTGCCGTCCACCGTTGTACTCGAGAATGGACGCACTACACAACAACAACAAATTAGCTCCTCTCAACATTTACGCTCACACCATACTCACAAAACAAATCGAAACACTCACCAGAGACCCACTATACACGGCGTTACGCGTAAGAAGGTACGCAATGGCGCCGCGATATCCCGTGGCCCACGAACACCCGCCACCCGTACGGTTCTTCGCATAACCACTAAGCATCATGAATAACGCGTTTCCAACTGAGCAGTCAGCCTCGCCCTCCTGACCTGCCTCCAACCCTCGTCCAGTCCAAAACCACGTAACCAACGCTGACACAACAACACAACGCATCGGTGTAGAGCCACCGACCTATCAACTCTCGTTATATTTTCTTAATGTTTTCCGCAAACCTCCTATCTGGCTACCTGACCGCCTGTATCACATACAGCGATCCCTCTCTGTCCTTTCTATATACATAAACAAAAAAAATAATGAAATCAAAAGGTAGTGAGATTTAATTGGTATTAATCGATTTTTATCAAATATCGTATTCTAAAGGGCTTATAAATAAATTAAAAGTAAATTAGTTTAATTTTAAAAATCTAGGTAATGCTTGATGTCAAGCATTTTTAAAAATGGGGAGGAAAGTGAAGAAATAAAGGAGGAGATTATGAAAAAATATACAACGTACAAAGGTTGTGGGAATTGTTTGTTTAATTTAAAAATAAGTGGTTAATTGAGAAGACATTACTTACAAATCGAAAAAAGTGTTATAATAGCGGATGCAAAAAATGTGTAAATTGAAAAAAAAAGATAGGGTCAAATGACGATCGCAATAAAAATAAATAAGACTAAGATAAAAGATGGCAAAAGCAACTAGGGCCTATCGAATTCAGCCGTTAGAGTATTGGATTCAAGTTGGGCAATTTTTATTTATTATTTTTAGTGAGTTATTTTCGAATTTCTAAGAAATGTTCAATTAAAGCGAGTTAAATGAAAAGTTTATTAATTCTCGATGAAAAGCGGCATGTGTTCGAGGGATTTGATTGCATAAGCGTTTGAATGCGAGTTAAGCATACTTACCTGGACGGGCGCCACAGCCTGCAGCAGCTCAAGGTGCAGGTTAAACACTGGGCCGCCCACAACGCCCACCAGCAGCACCAAGAATGGGAAGCATTCAAGAGGCAAGCGGCGTGGTATGCTGCAGCCACAGCCTATCGCCCACTGAACCCATCCTTCCAGCAGCCCAGAGCGAACGGCGTGCAGCTACAGCGTGTGAGGCTGGGCTACTCCACGCGGGAAGAGCTGCACGCCGACCTTTGTGGCAGGGAGGTGCGAACACTGCGGCGGCCGCTCCCAACGCCCACTGGTGCACTACCTCCTCTCCTGCCCAGCCACCGCCCGCCTCAGGCCAGAGCGAGCGCCAGCCCCTGCCCCTGTAAGAGGCGCTCTACTGAGGGCGCGAGAGGCAAGAGCCGCCTAGGTGGTCCGCCACACCCCCAACAAACGAGGTGCTAAGAACAGCACCCCCTCCGCGCTGATCGCCGCCCGCGCCCAGCCGGGCGACAGGTGATGAAGACCGACGCCACCCACTTGCAGCAGACAAGAAACGCGTGGGACGCTCCACCACGTCTTACTGCACGCCAACACTGACCAGCTGCTCGCTTTGTGTAATGTGTGCATTTATACATGTATTTATATTATTGTATCATATTATTACTGTATTTGTCTTTTTTGTCGTTTGTTTGTTTTGTTTTTATTTTATTATTATTTGTATTATGATTATGTATAAATGTACTCTATTGCACAATAAACCTATAAAATCAAAGAGTTAAGCATACTTACCTGGCACAGGGGATACCATGATCACTAAGGTGGTTCCCCCAAGGCGAGGCTCACCATTGCACTTCGGTGGTGCTGATCCTTGCGATTACCACAAATGTGGGTAACTCCAGTGTGTAATTTTTGGTAGCAGGGCACTGCGTTCGCGCTTTTCCTTAAAACTTTCTGCATCCTCATAACAAATAGCTCTTCAATTACTCTATTTTGCTCATTTATTCGTATGCTATACCCGCTCTACGCATGAAGGTTCATGTTTGTCTTGATCTAACATTTCTTTTCGTAGTCATTTACGAATTCCAGTGATTTCAATTGCTTGCATAGCTTCATTTCGGTTATGCCGAACGAACAATTTTGTATGTAAGTCGTCTGCGTATTATATATTAAGGCTTCTTTCGTCAATAGGGAAATGCGTGTCCGCCGTATAGATTGAATACAATATAAGACTCAAATAGTCATCCTGCTTGAATATGTTTCCTCGATAGTTTCATGTTCTATATAGGCGTATCTGTCCATTATGTAATATTATTATTAATTTCTAATCTGAGTATTTTATACTGTAATTTCCATCTGCCCAAATTCGGCGAACGCTTTCGATACGTTTATGCCCACGAAATCAATGCTGGCCTTTTCAACTTTGGCTTTTCCTATCTTTACTATTAGTACACTAAGTGCCATCTCCGTGCTCCGGTTCTTTCGGAATTCAAATTGCTAGGTGTTTAGGAAATTATTTTTCGTTTAGCAATATAATTAATCTATTGGTTATTATTTTTTCGTATCCTTTCCCGATGAAATCGGCCTGTAATTCTCAACCTACGTGGGTGGCTTTCCAGGTTTAGGCACAAAAATAATTTTTGGACACAGTTCGTTCAATCTGGAATATATCCCGCTTTTAGACTTGCATTGACTGCTTTGCCTGCCTGAGCCAGTCAACTTCTTCTTTACGTTCATATAGATACAGCAAAACTCTTTTGTTTGTTTTCGCACGAGAATTGTGTAAAGTGATTCGCGCGTTAAAGTGATTCCTCGCTTACGAGTTCTTTCGCAGCATACGTGGAAAGTAGCATTACGCATTTGTGCAGTAATAAGTGAAATTTCACTCGCTTCGTGCGCCGGTAGCGAGGGTGAACTTGCTTCAATCCCCCCCCCCCTTTGAGGTGGACCAAGGACCTGCAGGCTCTCGAAAGGCACCTGCACGTAAGGTAAAGTGCCATTTTTGCTTGGGTTATAATTATTTTTGCTTTTGACAGGGACTACCCTCTTTAACTAGTTCTGTTCTTACTGGTGAAAAATCACACACACACACACACACACACGAACACAGCCAAGCACACCGAGTCTTTCACAAAAATTTGTTTTTCCAGTCCTTAAATGAGGAAATGGAAAAATAAATGAGGGAGACCCGGCGGATACCGCTGAGGACCCTCTCCGATGACTCCAAGCCAGATCGGGGGGAGGTCTTCGCTATTACTCATGAGAAACTAGGGGTGACCCTAGTCAGACTTATTGACACGCACAAAGGTTACTCGGCTATCTGCCAAAAGGAGAGCGACTGCGAAGTCCTCACCTCCCCAAAAGCTGCAGAATCCCTGAAAAAAAAATCAACTTAAAACCTCACACGCCACCACAGATAAAAACCCACTGCAGCATCATTCTTCGCCGCCTCGATCCTTGGGTCGGAGGCCACAGCATCGAAGAAATTCATGCTGACGTCGAAAAAAATCACTCATGGGCTAAGGTAGCGGAAGTCCTTAAATTTAAGGACTACACGCACGTCTTCAAAATCGTGTTTACGGATTCGGCAATGGCGGTAAAGGCCACGGAGGGCGGAATGCTCCTCTTTAACGTTCGAATCTGCCCCGAGCAGATCGAGCGTGAGGAGTTTATCGACCTCCAAATGTGCTTCAAATGCTACAAGTATGAGGAGCACACCACAGCCAACTGCCCCAAAGGGAATGCCACCTTGTGTTCCATCTGTGCATCGGACAACCACTTCTGGAGGAGCTGTAAAAGCACCACCATGAAGTGCCTAAACTGCGCGGGGGAACATAAGACACTCTCCATGGCCTGCCCCATCAAAAAACAGATCTTGAAAAACAAAGCCACACTGAAAAGAACTGAAGAGGAAAAGAAAGCCAACACCACTTATGCAAAGGTCGCAAAAGCTGCGGTAGCGGAGTCAAAAGCGAATCCTACATATATCCACGTCGAAAATGAAAACTCGACAAAAATTATGAGTTGCATATATTATGCTCATATTGCGAATCTCTCCTCCCCGGGGTGCTTTGCAGATGAGCTTAATAAGATGCTAATTCATAATGGAATGGAAAAAATGTGGTTTCCCCCAAACCCGCGGTCGGAGGAGATCCTGAAAATTAGTCTCAAACCCCAGTGCGAGACTAGTTGTCAGAAGCTCCCAACTCCCAGCAGTGCCACAACCCCAGCCTCCTCCAGGGACCCCAGGATCCAGGCTGCAAAAGCACGCACGGAGCAACAAACAACGCAAACTCACCAGAACAAAATCACAAAAGCACACACACTCACACAGGTTGACAATGAGGCTATGGAGACTGGAGCTGCGGACTGGAGCCGAGGGGAGGGCACGTTCGCCCCGCTCACGGAAAACCTCGCAGCCCCAGTGACGCCCGAGATCGTCCTCTTCTTGCAAGAGGGAATCTAGGCACGCATACCATTCAAGAAAAATTAACTTGAAGGTATTCGCTGCTGAAAGGTCCCCTTTTCCTAAGGAGATGGATGCCCTTGATGTATCAGAAGTTATAATAGCTGGAAGATACAAATGGGAATTTACCTCGGACGAGTACAGTGAAAAGCGAGTCGAGGAGGCTTTACTCCAAGGCTTGATCAAAGTGACTCCGGATACCTATGTCACCCTTACTGACGGCGAATTCAGAAAGAAACGTACAGGTAAATCTATCACGCCACTAACACTCCACAAGGACCTAAGCTCGTAAGAGAATAAGTCCTAGAAAACATCATATCACACTCAAGAACCCTTAAGTGAACTATACAATGAAGAATTTAAAGATATTACACTTTAACTCTGACGGATGGACAAATAAACAGACAGTGTACGGAAATGTATTGAGACAATGCGACCCAGACGTTATATTTATTTCCGAACATTGAATAAATGACACAAACACACTAAAAAATTTTCCCTACAAAGTTTTGACCAAAAATCACAGCGGAGAACGTTTTGACGGATGCGCTATAGCTGTGAAAAGAGGTCTTGACTTCAAATCAATAAGTGGACTCAACGAATCTTACCTCGCTTTGGAGGTCCGTACGGCAGTGGGACCCCTGTTCCTGGCAACGGGGTACCAACCCCCAATGAGAGGGTATTTGCCCCTTCCGAACTTCTTGCAGTTATGTGGTCACGGCAGAACCTTTCTCTTTGCCGGTGACCTCAATGCAAGAAGCGCTGCCTCCGGTTATACGTCGACCAACCCAGCAGGCAGGAATCTCGAGACACTTATCGATAGACATATGACTAGAATTGGACCAGACTTCCCCACATTCATCACTGACAGGTCAGCCACCAAACCAGATATTGTACTAACCAGCAATATGTTCCCATACAATTACTTCATTGAGCCGGGCCCCCCTATTCCCAGCGACCACCAGGCTATCCTTATTAGAGTTTCAACCTCCCCCATTCAAATCCCTATCCCAGAGCGAAAGAGCTACGCTCCAGCCAACTGGGATAAGTATAAACAACTCCTCGAAAGTTATAACCCAGAACCCTTAATTAATGCCTCTCTAGAAGAAATTGACGAGGAGTTGGATAAAATGAATGAAAATTTATTAAAAGCCGACAAGGAAGCAGTCCCCCGAGTTAAATATAAAACTCTCCATGCCCCCTCATGGACCCCTAGAATGAAATCCCTCGCAAGGGAGTATAGGGAACGGATCATTGAAGTGAACCTCACTGGCCCCAACATCAACACACACCGACAAACACAACTCATTCGTGACGAACTAATGACTCTTATAAGGGACCAACATAATGTACTCTGGAATAATTTAATTGACAGACTGAACGTAGAAACCGACTCACGTACATTCTGGCAGACTGTTAAACGACTAAAAGGTGGACAACCACCAAAGACTATTAAGCTCAGACGTGATGACACTGAAATTTCGGACGTGGAATGAATCGAAGAGGAATTCAGACTCTTTGGGGCATCTATATTTAAGATATCCCCGGAAGAGAATGATGACTTCGATTTGGACTTCGAAGACGGAATCATTAACGACCTGAATGATCAAATACACAGAACCCAGCCTTACCATTGCGTATCACAGGATAGGGAAATGGAAGGACTCAGCGGTAGAATTACTGCCGAGGAGCTCTCAATAACCTTAAAGTCCTTTCGACAGCGAGCACCGGGGCGTTCAGGACTGACAAAGGAGAATTTTATTCGAGCCCCGCCCAATATCTTATTGGGGCTCATGAATATCATGAACGCGTGCCTGAATGTGGGTTACTTCCCTGACCACTGGAAGGTAGCGAAAATGATATTCATTCCAAAAGCCGGTAAACCACCGGACAGTCCAGCTAACTTCAGGCCTATATCTCTCTTAGAATTTTTAGGGAAAGTCTTGGAGAAGATATTGGCCAATAGGGTAAATACGTTCCTCGAAAATAACAATTCTCATAATAACCAACAGCAAGGCTTCCGAGGGAAGCGAGGAACAGACACGCCGCTAGCCGTAATTACCGAGAAGTTGGCAAAAGTAAAATAAAAAAAACGCCACGCAAATCTGGTGCTACGCGATGTCAAAAAGGCCTTTGACAAAGTATGCAGGATAGGCCTACAATACAAGATCTTACAACTGGGCCTCAATCCCATACTTGAGAGGATCCTTTGTGACTACGTAATGGAGAGGAGGGCGTTTTTGAGTATTAAAGGTTATAGTGGCCCTGAATTCGAACTCGAGGCGGGGGTGCCGCAAGGCGGGTGCATAAGTCCCCTGCTCTATAACATTTGCACCATTGACCTTCCCCAACCTCTGACTGAAGGTTCCTTGTACGTCCAATTTGCGGACGACATAACAATGATATGTACGGGGCCTTATCGTAATGCGAATTTCATGGCACAGAGTACGGCAGTGGAAATCGAAAACATCAACTCTTTCGAGAGAAGATCGAAGATATCCACCAATGCCCCAAAGTTCCGTGTAATTCCATTATTCCGAAGGACACTAGCAGACAGCCGTGTGGGGGTGCACGCATCCCTACCACACAGAGGGCACGGTTCTGGGACTGCACATTACGACTGGTGGTTATAGGAATCATGTAGCAAAAACTACACAGAATGCAAGAAGGGACTTGGGTGAATTTTTAAAATTCGTAAACCTAAGCACCTCCAACAAACTCAAAATCTACAATGCGTGCATTCGCTCAAAACTCCTGTACCCCCCGGTCCCTATAAACGCAGTTTCTAAGACCCAAGTCCTTAAACTGTAAAGTGTCCAGAATAAGGCAGTATATATCATTACGGGAACCCGAAGCAGAGAAGGGAGAAGGCAGAGTGAACTCCATGGTGAACTGGTGGATGACCCCCATAAACGTGGAGCTTCACCTCAGAGCAGCCAAAATCTGGGACAAGGTGCACCGGCACCTCCCTCTCGAGTTTGTGCTCGGGAACATTGACTTTGACAACTTAATCAACATAAGACGACCAATATCGTTTAAAAGCAGCAGACTACCGATTGACATTGACGTCGACCCAAGGTTCACATAAAGTAAAAAACCCCAATTCACAACACAAATCACGAACAAAGCCAAGCGAAATTAGCCACTATATTAGCATGTGTTAATATTAGTTTTTATTAAATACTTCCTAAAATTTTTGTGCGAAATATCGCCAAAAAACAACAAAACAAACAAACAAAAACAACACAAAACAAAAAACAAAATCTGGGTGTAAAATACCCGGAAAAGAAGATGAAAAACTTCAACAAGCCACGTAAAGAGTAAAAACACATACTACTACAAAGGCTTGAATGCCCAGCGCATTACCCGATAATATATTTATATATTGTCACAAAAAATATAACCAAAACGCAAAAAAAGCCAGAGATACCCTTTCACCAGGGATCTGTCTTTCATACTTCTTTTCATTTTCACTTTCCTATTATTTCTATATTCTGCACTTTATATGTCCAATGTCCAAAAGACTTGCATTAAATACGTTCCTAAGCCATTCAAGAATGTTATTAGGGGCCCTCGACATAATGTATTTACGGTAGCCCAGATTTTCCTGTGGTTTTCTGTTTGAAACTTAGAATCATTTTTCTCAGTTTTTCAAGGCTACTTTCGGAACATATTATGAGAATTTATCTTGTTTTGGGAAGTTATCGGTGATGTGTTCCTCCATTCCATAACATTTGAAACATATTTTAATATAAATAAATATCCCCTCCGCAAGATTGGGCTCGAAGCGGTAGTCCCCTACGAGTTACTCGTGAGGCGTGCCGTCATCCTCAGAAAAGTTGACCCTTTCTTTGCGGATAATTCCACAGACGAAATTAAGGATGAAATAAACACGAAACAGGCATGGGCAAAAGTCGATAAGGTTGACAAAATTGGCAAAAATCTTATTAAGGTCACCTTCAGCACCAGCGAGATGGCCCAGAGAGCGTTGCGGGACGGCCTATTGGGCTTCTACCTGAGAGTGGCTCCAGAGCAGATAGAGGCAGAAGAGTATATTTACTTGGAAAACTGCCAAATCTGCCTGGCCATCGAAAGCCACGCAACGAAAAACTGCCCGACAAAGGAACAAATCTGCGCGGCATGCTCAAAATCTGGCCACGGCTGGAGAGACTGCCGCGAAGAACAACTCAAATGTGTGAACTGCGGAGGAGAGCATCGGGCACTGGCCATGAGATGCCCTCTACGCAAAGAAGCCATAAGGAAAAAACGAGAAACGTTAAAATCACAAAAGGAGGAAAAGGCCCGAGCAAGCTCCTACGCAACCGCGGCATCTGCTCCAAGCAACGTCACACCAGCAACCGATAGAGCAACTCCGAAGCTAATCCTGCCGGCCGAAAGCAAGGAGATCATGACAATGGTCATAGTGGCCCACCTGGCCAATCTTGCGCGACCCGGCTGCTTCTCAGAGGAGCTTAACACCATGCTACAGCACAACGGAATGAAGAAAAAGTTGTGGTTTCCACCTAATCCAGCATCTCAAGACGTGTTGAATATCAGGTTCGCTGATGACACACAATCTCAGACTGCCGACAAAACCACAAAACAAAAAGTAGATGAGAAACAACCAGTAAACAACCAAGAAGACGGGAACCAGGAACATAATAAGGACGAAAACGTTGTAAACACAAAAAATAACCCTAAGGAGAAGAGAACAAAGAAGAAGAGGAACAACACACCCGCAGCAAGACAAATAGAAGAGGAGAAGCATGAAGGAGAATCCGAAGACGACGACTCTTACCCCGGAGTTCCCCTGACCGAAAAAGTTGATGTCCTGGAAAGAGGACTTTTTTTCGACGGGGAACAATTACAGCTAAAGATTTTTGGGACTACTGGATGTAGACCTGAAAAATGCAATCAAACTCAGTTAGTGACAGGCATACGAAATGGCGAGTACAAGTGGACCTTTGAGGGGCCGTGGTCCCCAAAGGAAATGGAGAGCCTTCTGTGCAGCGGTACGATGTTCATTCCGAAGTCCAGTCTACATACAGTTAACGCGGCCACCTATAAAAATATAAAGTGCGGGATGATGACCTCATCAATTAGCTAACAGTGAAAAAGTGTCAAGTGTTAAACAAATAATAAAGCAAAAATGATAAAAGTGATAAATAAATAAACGTATAGGTACAGTGTCAAATAATTAAGCGACAACCAAATAAGCAAGTGTTTAAATACGTCACGTAAGTGAACGTAAACTCTACGCAAGTTCCAGTGTTTATGAGAAGTAATAAAATTAAAACGTAGCAAACATTGAAAAAACAAAGTAAGCTGAAAGCATAATTCGGTAAATCATAAAAACATAATGAGTATAGTATCAATAATAAAGTAATGTTAAAACTGTCAGTGTAAGCCAAATGATGAAACAAGTGAAAATAGTTCATACACCAATATTAATGTAAATAATAAATAACAGTGTAAATAATTATGTAGAAAAATCCAAATGATGAAACAAGTGCAAATAATTCATACACCAATATTAATGTAAATAATAAATAACAGTGTAAATAATTATGTAGAATTGTCAGTGTAACCCAAATGATGAAATTAGATAGAAGTAAAACCCAAACAAACAAAAAACTTAAACGAGTAAGTCTCAAATCGATAGACCAATATTAATATAAATAATAATGTAAATAAATCTACCTATTGGTAGGTACAACTTAAACGTAAATGTAGTAAATTAACAAAAAGCTGAGCTCCTGCGTTGTATTTCTCCAGGAGAAACCTCTGTTGTATCTTTGCCTTCGACTAAATCTTTCCTCTCCTCGGCTAAAATTTTTTTATCTCTTTCAACACTTTTTACTATATATTTTTTTACATTGTATAAATTTATAAATTTATTTATTTATCTAAATGTATAAAATACTTGTACTCTTTCGAATAAATATATCATCGTCAGAGTCGCATCTGCCCATAGTCTTCACAATTACCGAAATTTCATGGCTTCACTCGTCCTCTTCTTAAACAAACTCTTGGACTTATTTTCAAAGACACATATTTTTTGTTCAATCATAATATTTGCCAAACAGACTGATGGTGTAGTAATGGGTTCCCCTATAGCTCCAGGAGCCGCTGATATATTTATGACTCATTTAGAAGAAAATATTTTCAATACCTCCCCATTATATATATATACATGTCTCATTTTATCGCAGATTTGACACTCCTCAACAGGCGGAACAATTTCTCAAATTTATTAATTCAATACATTACAATATCAAGTATACCGTTGAATACGAAATCAATAATGCCCACCCATTTCTTGATATACTAATTAATAAATCTGAAAACATACTCACTACTTGGGTAGATCATAAACCTACTTTCTCTGGGTTAGGTTTCACTTTCTTTAGTGCCTGTGACAAAATCTTTAAAATAAATTCCATTAAAACCCTTCTTCACCGTGCTTACCACTAATCACCTTCATATTTTAATCTTGATAAAGAATTAGACTTCCTCCGTACCTATTTCACAAACAATTCTTATCCTTCAGACATTTTCGATGCTACTCTTAAAACCTTCCTTGACAATATTTTTTCTCCAAAAATACCTTCATATAACGTTCCCAAGGGAATACGATATCTTTCACTCCCGGATTTAGGCCCTCTTAATCACCAATTCCGCAAACAAATACAAAAAGTCCTCAAATCTCATTTTGGGAAATCACCTTTAAAATATTTTTTTCGAATAATTTAGCGATAGGTTCAGTATTTAATGTTAAGGACTTGCTCCCTTGTAGTCTGCGCAGTGGTGTATATTTATTTACATGTTCTCGGTGTGGTAGAGGCAATTAGGTCGGCAGTACACGGCGTTCCTTACACGCTCGAGCTTGTTATCATCTTTGCATAAGTAGCAGAACAGGAAATGCTCCCCCGTTTGGGATCATATTATCCTTTGCAAAACCGATGCCACCATGTCTGATTTTAAAATTATAGATTCTTCCAATGATGATATAAGCCTACGAATAATTGAATCCATTAATATTAACACCCTTTTACCCTCTCTCAACAATAATATATCCGCCTTCCTTTTCCGTGTCTTATAATAACCAACCAATTATTATACCTCACACTTCATCATTGTTTCTTACTCTCCAAGTATTTAGTTGTGTTTCTACAACTTGTGTTACAAAAATTAAAATTAAAAGAATTAACTGTTCATATATTTGACCCCCGCACTCCCCCTATGCTCACAATTTATCAACCGTTGATTAAATAATAACTATTTATGACTTATCACTATGAAATATAAATATGTATATTCATATTTAATTGTACCTTCCAGTCTTAATTAATCTTCATGTTAATTGTTTTTCCTATTTAAAGAAGCTAATATTTGTTCAATTTATTAGGCCAGAAGATGAGCACGTCTTTGATCGAAACGTAGCCAGAATAAATTATGAATGAATACTCTCATTCTCGTTGCCATTGGATTCTTAACATAACATAACATAATTTCACGGATGACAAAAGCCACAAAGGCCTATTAAAGGTCATCCGTATCCATCGAATCCCACCCACATAATGCATCCATAGGATTTTGTCAGATCATGCATCTACAATATACAATTTAAACAATCTATACGATTATGACAGACCATGCATCTACAATATATAATTTAATGCCTCCATAGGAGTCTGTCAAAAACAATATCAAAGTCCTCCAAAATATACAATAAAAAGAAACTGCATCCACAGGAATGAGTCAAGAAACATACCCCCATACCAAGAAAGTAAGAAGTTAACCCTCCATCCCCAAATAATTATCCAATCTGCGCTTGAAAACATTCAAGTTTGGGCTGTCTACAGTCTCAGGTGGCAAACTATTCCAATAATCCACCACTCTGTTAGTGAAAAAATATTTTCTAACATCCAGACTGCACCTCTGTTTTTTTAATCTTTAAGTGGTGACCTCTAGTCCTATTACCACCTTCTAACTCAAATAACTTGCTGAAATCCAATTTATCCATCTCAGAAAAGATTTAAAAAAGCTCAATCATATCTCCCCTCACACACCTTCTTTCAAATGAGAACATATTTCATACCCTCAGTCAATCTTCATATTCAAGGTGCTTCAGGGATGGTATTATTTTTGTTGCCCTCCTTTGTACTGACTCTAACAAGTTTATATCATGTCTAAAATATGGTGACCGACCCTGCTTGTATACAGTACTCTAAATGTGGCCTGACATAAGAATTATATAGATTAAGGATAACCTCTTTAGTCTAGTAGCTAACATTCTTTTTAATGTAACTTAGCACCCTTACTCCGAATGTATATATATATATATATATATATATATATATATATATATATATATATATATATATATATATATATATATATATATATATATATATATATATATATATATATACACACTCTAGTGTCATAATGAAATCAAAAGGAAAGTGAGATTTAATTGGTATTATTCGATTTTTATCAAATATCGTATTCTAAAGGGCTTATAAATAAATTAAAAGTAAATTACTTTAATTTTAAAAGTCTAGGTAATGCTTGATGTTAAGCATTTTAAAAGATGGGGAGGAAAGTGAAAAAATATACAACGTACAAAGGTTGTGGGAATTGTTTGTTTAATTTAAAAATAAGTGGTTTATTGAGAAGAATTTACTTACAAATCGAAAAAAGTATTATAGTAGCAGATGCAAAAAAAAATGTATTAATTGAAAAAAAAAAAAGATAGGGTCAAATGACGATCGCAATAAAAATAAATAAGACTAAGATAAAAGATGAGAAAAGCAACTAGGGCCTATCGAATTCAGCCGTTAGAGTATTCGATTCAAGTTGGCCAATTTTTATTTATAATTTCTAGTGAGTTATTTTCGAATTTCTAAGAAATGTTCAATTAAAGCGAGTTAAATGAAAAGTTTATTAATTCCCGATGAAAAGCGGCATGTGTTCGAGGGATTTGATTGCCTAAGCGTTTGAATGCGAATGAAGCATACTTACCTGGCACAGGGGATACCATGATCACTAAGGTGGTTACCCCAAGGCGAGGCTCACCATTGCACTTCGGTGGTGATGACCCTTGCGATTACCCCAAATGTGGGTAACTCGAGTGTGTAATTTTTGGTAGCTGGGGACTGCGTTCGCGCTTTCCCCTTAAAACTTTCTGCATCCTCATAACAAATAGCTCTTCAATTACTCTATTTTGCTCATTTCTTCGTATGCTATACCCGCTCTACGCATGTTTGTCTTGATCTTACATTTCTTTTCGTTGTCGTTTACGGATTCCAGTGATTTCAATTGCTTGCATAGCTCCATTTCAGTTATGCCGAACGAACAATTTTGTATGTAAGTCGTCTGCGTATTCTATATTAAGGCATCTCTCGTTAATAGAGGAATGCGTGTCCGCCGTATAGATTGAATACAATATAAGACTCAAATAGTCTTCCTGCGGTAATCCTGCTTGAATATGTTTCCTCGATAGTTTCATGTTCTATATAGGCGTATCTGTCCATTATGTAATATTATTATTAATTTCTAATCTGAGTATTTTATACTGTAATTTCCATCTGCCAAAATTCGGCGAACGCTTTCGATACGTTTATGCCCACGAAATCAATGCTGGCCTTTTCAACTTTGGCTTTTCCTATCTTTACTATTAGTTCACTAAGTGCCATCTCCATGCTCCGGTTCTTTTCGTTTAGCAATATAATTAATCTATTGGTTATTATTTTTTCGTATACTTTCCCGATAAAATCGAGCGGGTAAATCGGCCTGTAATTCTCAACCTACGTGGGTGGCTCTCCAGGTTTAGGCACATAAATAATTTTTGGACACCTATCGTTCAATCACGAATATATCCCGCTATTAGACTTGCATTAAATACGTTCTTAAGCCATTCAAGAATGTTATTAGGGGCCCTCGACATAATGTATTTACGTTAGCCCAGATTTTCCTGTGGTTTTCTATTTGAAACTTAGAATAATTTTTCTCAGTTTTTCAAGGCTACTTTCGGAACATATTATGAGAATTTATCTTGTTTTGGGAAGTTATCGGTGATGTGTTCCTCCATTCCATAACATTTGAAACATATTTTAATATAAATAAATATCTACCTCTGAATTTTGGACATTGGGATTTTCAGGTTAAAAGGGATCAATCCCTTCGCCATTGCAAACAGTTTCACGCTTGTTGATGAATTGAAACGTCCCTCCCTTGGTCTCGCTAATATCCTTGTTAGTTTTGACGTTTCTTCACTTTTCACGAACAAACCCATAAATGAAGTGAATAGGTCTTTTGCTGCTTCGGAGAAATTTCATGGCTTCACTCGTCCTCTTCTTAAACAAACTCTTGGACTTATTTTCAAAGACACATATTTTTTGTTCAATCATAATATTTGCCAAACAGTCTGATGGTGTAGTAATAGGGTCCCCTATAGCTCCAGGAGCCGCTGATATATTTATGACTCATTTAGAAGAAAATATTTCAATACCTCCCCATTATATATATACATCTCTCATTTTATCGCAGATTTGACACTCCTCAACAGGCGGAACAATTTCTCAAATTTATTAATTCAATACATTACAATATCAAGTATACCGTTGAATACGAAATCAATAATGCCCTCCCATTTCTTGATATACTAATTAATAAATCTGAAAACATACTCACTACTTGGGTAGATCATAAACCTACTTTATCTGGGTTAAGTTTCAATTTCTTTAGTGCCCGTGACAAAATCTTTAAAATAAATTCCATTAAAACTCTTCTTCACCGTGCTTACCACTTATCACCTTCATATTTTAATCTTGATAAAGAATTAGACTTCCTCCGTACCTATTTCACAAACAATTCTTATCCTTCAGACATTTTCGATGCTACTCTTAAAACCTTCCTTGACAATATTTTTTCTCCAAAAATACCTTCATATAACGTTCCCAAGGAAATACGATATCTTTCACTCGTGGTTTTAGGCCCTCTTAATCACCAATTCCGCAAACAAATACAAAAAGTCCTCAAATCTCATTTTGGGAAATCACCTTTAAAATATTTTTTTCGAATAATTTAGCGATAGGTTCGGGATTTAATGTTAAGGACTTGCTCCCTTGTAGTCTGCGCAGTGGTGTATATTTATTTACATGTTCTCGGTGTGGTAGAGGCAATTAGGTCGGCAGTACACGGCGCTCGTTACACGCTCGAGCTTGTTATCATGTTTGCATAAGTAGCAGAACAGGGAATGCTCGCCCGTTCGGGATCATATTATCCTTTGCAAAACCGATGCCACCATGTATGATTTTAAAATTATAGATTCTTCCAATGATGATATAAGCCTACGAATAATTGAATCCATTAATATTAACACCCTTAGACCCTCTCTCAACAATAATATATCCGCCTTCCTTCTCCGTGTCTTATAATAACCAACCAATTATTATACCTCACCTTTCTTCATTGTTTCTTACTCTCCAAGTATTTAGTTGTGTTTCTACAACTTGTGTTACAAAAATTAAAATTAAAAGAATTAACTGTTCATATATTTGACCCCCGCACTCCCCCTATGCTCACAATTTATCAACCGTTGATTAAATAATAACTATTTATGATTTATCACTATGAAATATAAATATGTATATTCATATTTAATTGTACCTTCCAGTCTTAATTAATCTTCATGTTAATTGTTTTTCCTATTTAAAGAAGCTAATATTTGTTCAATTTATTAGGCCAGAAGATGAGCACGTCTTTGATCGAAACGTAGCCAGAATAAATTATGAATGAATACTCTCATTCTCGTTGCCATTGGATTCTTAACATAACATAACATAATTTCACGGATGACAAAAGCCACAAAGGCCTATTAAAGGTCATCCGTATCCATCGAATCCCACCCACATAATGCATCCATAGGATTTTGTCAGATCATGCATCTACAATATACAATTTAAACAATCTATACGATTATGACAGACCATGCATCTACAATATATAATTTAATGCCTCCATAGGAGTCTGTCAAAAACAATATCAAAGTCCTCCAAAATATACAATAAAAAGAAACTGCATCCACAGGAATGAGTCAAGAAACATACCCCCATACCAAGAAAGTAAGAAGTTAACCCTCCATCCCCAAATAATTATCCAATCTGCGCTTGAAAACATTCAAGTTTGGGCTGTCTACAGTCTCAGGTGGCAAACTATTCCAATAATCCACCACTCTGTTAGTGAAAAAATATTTTCTAACATCCAGACTGCACCTCTGTTTTTTTAATCTTTAAGTGGTGACCTCTAGTCCTATTACCACCTTCTAACTCAAATAACTTGCTGAAATCCAATTTATCCATCTCAGAAAAGATTTAAAAAAGCTCAATCATATCTCCCCTCACACACCTTCTTTCAAATGAGAACATATTTCATACCCTCAGTCAATCTTCATATTCAAGGTGCTTCAGGGATGGTATTATTTTTGTTGCCCTCCTTTGTACTGACTCTAACAAGTTTATATCATGTCTAAAATATGGTGACCGACCCTGCTTGTATACAGTACTCTAAATGTGGCCTGACATAAGAATTATATAGATTAAGGATAACCTCTTTAGTCTAGTAGCTAACATTCTTTTTAATGTAACTTAGCACCCTTACTCCGAATGTATAAAAATATATATATATATATATATATATATATATATATATATATATATATATATATATATATATATATATATATATATATATAAATATATATATATATATATATATATATATAAATATATATATATATATATATATATATATATATATATATATATATACACTCTAGTGTCATAATGAAATCAAAAGGAAAGTGAGATTTAATTGGTATTATTCGATTTTTATCAAATATCGTATTCTAAAGGGCTTATAAATAAATTAAAAGTAAATTACTTTAATTTTAAAAGTCTAGGTAATGCTTGATGTTAAGCATTTTTAAAGATGGGGAGGAAAGTGAAAAAATATACAACGTACAAAGGTTGTGGGAATTGTTTGTTTAATTTAAAAATAAGTGGTTTATTGAGAAGAATTTACTTACAAATCGAAAAAAGTATTATAGTAGCAGATGCAAAAAAAAAATGTATTAATTGAAAAAAAAAAAGATAGGGTCAAATGACGATCGCAATAAAAATAAATAAGACTAAGATAAAAGATGAGAAAAGCAACTAGGGCCTATCGAATTCAGCCGTTAGAGTATTCGATTCAAGTTGGCCAATTTTTATTTATAATTTCTAGTGAGTTATTTTCGAATTTCTAAGAAATGTTCAATTAAAGCGAGTTAAATGAAAAGTTTATTAATTCCCGATGAAAAGCGGCATGTGCTCGAGGGATTTGATTGCATAAGCGTTTGAATGCGAATGAAGCATACTTACCTGGCACAGGGGATACCATGATCACTAAGGTGGTTCCCCCAAGGCGAGGCTCACCATTGCACTTCGGTGGTGCTGACCCTTGCGATTACCCCAAATGTGGGTAACTCGAGTGTGTAATTTTTGGTAGCAGGGGACTGCGTTCGCGCTTTCCCCTTAAAACTTTCTGCATCCTCATAACAAATAGCTCTTCAATTACTCTATTTTGCTCATTTCTTCGTATGCTATACCCGCTCTACGCATGTTTGTCTTGATCTTACATTTCTTTTCGTTGTCGTTTACGGATTCCAGTGATTTCAATTGCTTGCATAGCTCCATTTCAGTTATGCCGAACGAACAATTTTGTATGTAAGTCGTCTGCGTATTCTATATTAAGGCATCTCTCGTTAATAGAGGAATGCGTGTCCGCCGTATAGATTGAATACAATATAAGACTCAAATAGTCTTCCTGCGGTAATCCTGCTTGAATATGTTTCCTCGATAGTTTCATGTTCTATATAGGCGTATCTGTCCATTATGTAATATTATTATTAATTTCTAATCTGAGTATTTTATACTGTAATTTCCATCTGCCAAAATTCGGCGAACGCTTTCGATACGTTTATGCCCACGAAATCAATGCTGGCCTTTTCAACTTTGGCTTTTCCTATCTTTACTATTAGTACACTAAGTGCCATCTCCATGCTCCGGTTCTTTTCGTTTAGCAATATAATTAATCTATTGGTTATTATTTTTTCGTATACTTTCCCGATAAAATCGAGCGGGTAAATCGGCCTGTAATTCTCAACCTACGTGGGTGGCTCTCCAGGTTTAGGCACATAAATAATTTTTGGACACCTATCGTTCAATCACGAATATATCCCGCTATTAGACTTGCATTAAATACGTTCTTAAGCCATTCAAGAATGTTATTAGGGGCCCTCGACATAATGTATTTACGTTAGCCCAGATTTTCCTGTGGTTTTCTATTTGAAACTTAGAATAATTTTTCTCAGTTTTTCAAGGCTACTTTCGGAACATATTATGAGAATTTATCTTGTTTTGGGAAGTTATCGGTGATGTGTTCCTCCATTCCATAACATTTGAAACATATTTTAATATAAATAAATATCTACCTCTGAATTTTGGACATTGGGATTTTCAGGTTAAAAGGGATCAATCCCTTCGCCATTGCAAACAGTTTCACGCTTGTTGATGAATTGAAACGTCCCTCCCTTGGTCTCGCTAATATCCTTGTTAGTTTTGACGTTTCTTCACTTTTCACGAACAAACCCATAAATGAAGTGAATAGGTCTTTTGCTGCTTCGGAGAAATTTCATGGCTTCACTCGTCCTCTTCTTAAACAAACTCTTGGACTTATTTTCAAAGACACATATTTTTTGTTCAATCATAATATTTGCCAAACAGTCTGATGGTGTAGTAATAGGGTCCCCTATAGCTCCAGGAGCCGCTGATATATTTATGACTCATTTAGAAGAAAATATTTCAATACCTCCCCATTATATATATACATCTCTCATTTTATCGCAGATTTGACACTCCTCAACAGGCGGAACAATTTCTCAAATTTATTAATTCAATACATTACAATATCAAGTATACCGTTGAATACGAAATCAATAATGCCCTCCCATTTCTTGATATACTAATTAATAAATCTGAAAACATACTCACTACTTGGGTAGATCATAAACCTACTTTATCTGGGTTAAGTTTCAATTTCTTTAGTGCCCGTGACAAAATCTTTAAAATAAATTCCATTAAAACTCTTCTTCACCGTGCTTACCACTTATCACCTTCATATTTTAATCTTGATAAAGAATTAGACTTCCTCCGTACCTATTTCACAAACAATTCTTATCCTTCAGACATTTTCGATGCTACTCTTAAAACCTTCCTTGACAATATTTTTTCTCCAAAAATACCTTCATATAACGTTCCCAAGGAAATACGATATCTTTCACTCGCGGTTTTAGGCCCTCTTAATCACCAATTCCGCAAACAAATACAAAAAGTCCTCAAATCTCATTTTGGGAAATCACCTTTAAAATATTTTTTTCGAATAATTTAGCGATAGGTTCGGGATTTAATGTTAAGGACTTGCTCCCTTGTAGTCTGCGCAGTGGTGTATATTTATTTACATGTTCTCGGTGTGGTAGAGGCAATTAGGTCGGCAGTACACGGCGCTCGTTACACGCTCGAGCTTGTTATCATGTTTGCATAAGTAGCAGAACAGGGAATGCTCGCCCGTTCGGGATCATATTATCCTTTGCAAAACCGATGCCACCATGTATGATTTTAAAATTATAGATTCTTCCAATGATGATATAAGCCTACGAATAATTGAATCCATTAATATTAACACCCTTAGACCCTCTCTCAACAATAATATATCCGCCTTCCTTCTCCGTGTCTTATAATAACCAACCAATTATTATACCTCACCTTTCTTCATTGTTTCTTACTCTCCAAGTATTTAGTTGTGTTTCTACAACTTGTGTTACAAAAATTAAAATTAAAAGAATTAACTGTTCATATATTTGACCCCCGCACTCCCCCTATGCTCACAATTTATCAACCGTTGATTAAATAATAACTATTTATGATTTATCACTATGAAATATAAATATGTATATTCATATTTAATTGTACCTTCCAGTCTTAATTAATCTTCATGTTAATTGTTTTTCCTATTTAAAGAAGCTAATATTTGTTCAATTTATTAGGCCAGAAGATGAGCACGTCTTTGATCGAAACGTAGCCAGAATAAATTATGAATGAATACTCTCATTCTCGTTGCCATTGGATTCTTAACATAACATAACATAATTTCACGGATGACAAAAGCCACAAAGGCCTATTAAAGGTCATCCGTATCCATCGAATCCCACCCACATAATGCATCCATAGGATTTTGTCAGATCATGCATCTACAATATACAATTTAAACAATCTATACGATTATGACAGACCATGCATCTACAATATATAATTTAATGCCTCCATAGGAGTCTGTCAAAAACAATATCAAAGTCCTCCAAAATATACAATAAAAAGAAACTGCATCCACAGGAATGAGTCAAGAAACATACCCCCATACCAAGAAAGTAAGAAGTTAACCCTCCATCCCCAAATAATTATCCAATCTGCGCTTGAAAACATTCAAGTTTGGGCTGTCTACAGTCTCAGGTGGCAAACTATTCCAATAATCCACCACTCTGTTAGTGAAAAAATATTTTCTAACATCCAGACTGCACCTCTGTTTTTTTAATCTTTAAGTGGTGACCTCTAGTCCTATTACCACCTTCTAACTCAAATAACTTGCTGAAATCCAATTTATCCATCTCAGAAAAGATTTTAAAAAGCTCAATCATATCTCCCCTCACACACCTTCTTTCAAATGAGAACATATTTCATACCCTCAGTCAATCTTCATATTCAAGGTGCTTCAGGGATGGTATTATTTTTGTTGCCCTCCTTTGTACTGACTCTAACAAGTTTATATCATGTCTAAAATATGGTGACCGACCCTGCTTGTATACAGTACTCTAAATGTGGCCTGACATAAGAATTATATAGATTAAGGATAACCTCTTTAGTCTAGTAGCTAACATTCTTTTTAATGTAACTTAGCACCCTTACTCCGAATGTATAAAAATATATATATATATATATATATATATATATATATATATATATATATATATATATATATATATATATATATACACTCTAGTGTCATAATGAAATCAAAAGGAAAGTGAGATTTAATTGGTATTATTCGATTTTTATCAAATATCGTATTCTAAAGGGCTTATAAATAAATTAAAAGTAAATTACTTTAATTTTAAAAGTCTAGGTAATGCTTGATGTTAAGCATTTTTAAAGATGGGGAGGAAAGTGAAAAAATATACAACGTACAAAGGTTGTGGGAATTGTTTGTTTAATTTAAAAATAAGTGGTTTATTGAGAAGAATTTACTTACAAATCGAAAAAAAGTATTATAGTAGCAGATGCAAAAAAAAATGTATTAATTGAAAAAAAAAAAGATAGGGTCAAATGACGATCGCAATAAAAATAAATAAGACTAAGATAAAAGATGAGAAAAGCAACTAGGGCCTATCGAATTCAGCCGTTAGAGTATTCGATTCAAGTTGGCCAATTTTTATTTATAATTTCTAGTGAGTTATTTTCGAATTTCTAAGAAATGTTCAATTAAAGCGAGTTAAATGAAAAGTTTATTAATTCCCGATGAAAAGCGGCATGTGTTCGAGGGATTTGATTGCATAAGCGTTTGAATGCGAATGAAGCATACTTACCTGGCACAGGGGATACAATGATCACTAAGGTGGTTCCCCCAAGGCGAGGATCACCATTGCACTTCGGTGGTGCTGACCCTTGCGATTACCCCAAATGTGGGTAACTCGAGTGTGTAATTTTTGGTAGCTGGGGACTGCGTTCGCGCTTTCCCCTTAAAACTTTCTGCATCCTCATAACAAATAGCTCTTCAATTACTCTATTTTGCTCATTTCTTCGTATGCTATACCCGCTCTACGCATGTTTGTCTTGATCTTACATTTCTTTTCGTTGTCGTTTACGGATTCCAGTGATTTCAATTGCTTGCATAGCTCCATTTCAGTTATGCCGAACGAACAATTTTGTATGTAAGTCGTCTGCGTATTCTATATTAAGGCATCTCTCGTTAATAGAGGAATGCGTGTCCGCCGTATAGATTGAATACAATATAAGACTCAAATAGTCTTCCTGCGGTAATCCTGCTTGAATATGTTTCCTCGATAGTTTCATGTTCTATATAGGCGTATCTGTCCATTATGTAATATTATTATTAATTTCTAATCTGAGTATTTTATACTGTAATTTCCATCTGCCAAAATTCGGCGAACGCTTTCGATACGTTTATGCCCACGAAATCAATGCTGGCCTTTTCAACTTTGGCTTTTCCTATCTTTACTATTAGTTCACTAAGTGCCATCTCCATGCTCCGGTTCTTTTCGTTTAGCAATATAATTAATCTATTGGTTATTATTTTTTCGTATACTTTCCCGATAAAATCGAGCGGGTAAATCGGCCTGTAATTCTCAACCTACGTGGGTGGCTCTCCAGGTTTAGGCACATAAATAATTTTTGGACACCTATCGTTCAATCACGAATATATCCCGCTATTAGACTTGCATTAAATACGTTCTTAAGCCATTCAAGAATGTTATTAGGGGCCCTCGACATAATGTATTTACGTTAGCCCAGATTTTCCTGTGGTTTTCTATTTGAAACTTAGAATAATTTTTCTCAGTTTTTCAAGGCTACTTTCGGAACATATTATGAGAATTTATCTTGTTTTGGGAAGTTATCGGTGATGTGTTCCTCCATTCCATAACATTTGAAACATATTTTAATATAAATAAATATCTACCTCTGAATTTTGGACATTGGGATTTTCAGGTTAAAAGGGATCAATCCCTTCGCCATTGCAAACAGTTTCACGCTTGTTGATGAATTGAAACGTCCCTCCCTTGGTCTCGCTAATATCCTTGTTAGTTTTGACGTTTCTTCACTTTTCACGAACAAACCCATAAATGAAGTGAATAGGTCTTTTGCTGCTTCGGAGAAATTTCATGGCTTCACTCGTCCTCTTCTTAAACAAACTCTTGGACTTATTTTCAAAGACACATATTTTTTGTTCAATCATAATATTTGCCAAACAGTCTGATGGTGTAGTAATAGGGTCCCCTATAGCTCCAGGAGCCGCTGATATATTTATGACTCATTTAGAAGAAAATATTTCAATACCTCCCCATTATATATATACATCTCTCATTTTATCGCAGATTTGACACTCCTCAACAGGCGGAACAATTTCTCAAATTTATTAATTCAATACATTACAATATCAAGTATACCGTTGAATACGAAATCAATAATGCCCTCCCATTTCTTGATATACTAATTAATAAATCTGAAAACATACTCACTACTTGGGTAGATCATAAACCTACTTTATCTGGGTTAAGTTTCAATTTCTTTAGTGCCCGTGACAAAATCTTTAAAATAAATTCCATTAAAACTCTTCTTCACCGTGCTTACCACTTATCACCTTCATATTTTAATCTTGATAAAGAATTAGACTTCCTCCGTACCTATTTCACAAACAATTCTTATCCTTCAGACATTTTCGATGCTACTCTTAAAACCTTCCTTGACAATATTTTTTCTCCAAAAATACCTTCATATAACGTTCCCAAGGAAATACGATATCTTTCACTCGCGGTTTTAGGCCCTCTTAATCACCAATTCCGCAAACAAATACAAAAAGTCCTCAAATCTCATTTTGGGAAATCACCTTTAAAATATTTTTTTCGAATAATTTAGCGATAGGTTCGGGATTTAATGTTAAGGACTTGCTCCCTTGTAGTCTGCGCAGTGGTGTATATTTATTTACATGTTCTCGGTGTGGTAGAGGCAATTAGGTCGGCAGTACACGGCGCTCGTTACACGCTCGAGCTTGTTATCATGTTTGCATAAGTAGCAGAACAGGAAATGCTCGCCCGTTCGGGATCATATTATCCTTTGCAAAACCGATGCCACCATGTATGATTTTAAAATTATAGATTCTTCCAATGATGATATAAGCCTACGAATAATTGAATCCATTAATATTAACACCCTTAGACCCTCTCTCAACAATAATATATCCGCCTTCCTTCTCCGTGTCTTATAATAACCAACCAATTATTATACCTCACCTTTCTTCATTGTTTCTTACTCTCCAAGTATTTAGTTGTGTTTCTACAACTTGTGTTACAAAAATTAAAATTAAAAGAATTAACTGTTCATATATTTGACCCCCGCACTCCCCCTATGCTCACAATTTATCAACCGTTGATTAAATAATAACTATTTATGATTTATCACTATGAAATATAAATATGTATATTCATATTTAATTGTACCTTCCAGTCTTAATTAATCTTCATGTTAATTGTTTTTCCTATTTAAAGAAGCTAATATTTGTTCAATTTATTAGGCCAGAAGATGAGCACGTCTTTGATCGAAACGTAGCCAGAATAAATTATGAATGAATACTCTCATTCTCGTTGCCATTGGATTCTTAACATAACATAACATAATTTCACGGATGACAAAAGCCACAAAGGCCTATTAAAGGTCATCCGTATCCATCGAATCCCACCCACATAATGCATCCATAGGATTTTGTCAGATCATGCATCTACAATATACAATTTAAACAATCTATACGATTATGACAGACCATGCATCTACAATATATAATTTAATGCCTCCATAGGAGTCTGTCAAAAACAATATCAAAGTCCTCCAAAATATACAATAAAAAGAAACTGCATCCACAGGAATGAGTCAAGAAACATACCCCCATACCAAGAAAGTAAGAAGTTAACCCTCCATCCCCAAATAATTATCCAATCTGCGCTTGAAAACATTCAAGTTTGGGCTGTCTACAGTCTCAGGTGGCAAACTATTCCAATAATCCACCACTCTGTTAGTGAAAAAATATTTTCTAACATCCAGACTGCACCTCTGTTTTTTTAATCTTTAAGTGGTGACCTCTAGTCCTATTACCACCTTCTAACTCAAATAACTTGCTGAAATCCAATTTATCCATCTCAGAAAAGATTTAAAAAAGCTCAATCATATCTCCCCTCACACACCTTCTTTCAAATGAGAACATATTTCATACCCTCAGTCAATCTTCATATTCAAGGTGCTTCAGGGATGGTATTATTTTTGTTGCCCTCCTTTGTACTGACTCTAACAAGTTTATATCATGTCTAAAATATGGTGACCGACCCTGCTTGTATACAGTACTCTAAATGTGGCCTGACATAAGAATTATATAGATTAAGGATAACCTCTTTAGTCTAGTAGCTAACATTCTTTTTAATGTAACTTAGCACCCTTACTCCGAATGTATAAAATATATATATATATATATATATATATATATATATATATATATATATATATATATATATATATATATATATATATATATATATATATATACACTCTAGTGTCATAATGAAATCAAAAGGAAAGTGAGATTTAATTGGTATTATTCGATTTTTATCAAATATCGTATTCTAAAGGGCTTATAAATAAATTAAAAGTAAATTACTTTAATTTTAAAAGTCTAGGTAATGCTTGATGTTAAGCATTTTTAAAGATGGGGAGGAAAGTGAAAAAATATACAACGTATAAAGGTTGTGGGAATTGTTTGTTTAATTTAAAAATAAGTGGTTTATTGAGAAGAATTTACTTACAAATCGAAAAAAGTATTATAGTAGCAGATGCAAAAAAAAATGTATTAATTGAAAAAAAAAAAGATAGGGTCAAATGACGATCGCAATAAAAATAAATAAGACTAAGATAAAAGATGAGAAAAGCAACTAGGGCCTATCGAATTCAGCCGTTAGAGTATTCGATTCAAGTTGGCCAATTTTTATTTATAATTTCTAGTGAGTTATTTTCGAATTTCTAAGAAATGTTCAATTAAAGCGAGTTAAATGAAAAGTTTATTAATTCCCGATGAAAAGCGGCATGTGTTCGAGGGATTTGATTGCATAAGCGTTTGAATGCGAATGAAGCATACTTACCTGGCACAGGGGATACCATGATCACTAAGGTGGTTCCCCCAAGGCGAGGCTCACCATTGCACTTCGGTGGTGCTGACCCTTGCGATTACCCCAAATGTGGGTAACTCGAGTGTGTAATTTTTGGTAGCAGGGGACTGCGTTCGCGCTTTCCCCTTAAAACTTTCTGCATCCTCATAACAACTAGCTCTTCAATTACTCTATTTTGCTCATTTCTTCGTATGCTATACCCGCTCTACGCATGTTTGTCTTGATCTTACATTTCTTTTCGTTGTCGTTTACGGATTCCAGTGATTTCAATTGCTTGCATAGCTCCATTTCAGTTATGCCGAACGAACAATTTTGTATGTAAGTCGTCTGCGTATTCTATATTAAGGCATCTCTCGTTAATAGAGGAATGCGTGTCCGCCGTATAGATTGAATACAATATAAGACTCAAATAGTCTTCCTGCGGTAATCCTGCTTGAATATGTTTCCTCGATAGTTTCATGTTCTATATAGGCGTATCTGTCCATTATGTAATATTATTATTAATTTCTAATCTGAGTATTTTATACTGTAATTTCCATCTGCCAAAATTCGGCGAACGCTTTCGATACGTTTATGCCCACGAAATCAATGCTGGCCTTTTCAACTTTGGCTTTTCCTATCTTTACTATTAGTACACTAAGTGCCATCTCCATGCTCCGGTTCTTTTCGTTTAGCAATATAATTAATCTATTGGTTATTATTTTTTCGTATACTTTCCCGATAAAATCGAGCGGGTAAATCGGCCTGTAATTCTCAACCTACGTGGGTGGCTCTCCAGGTTTAGGCACATAAATAATTTTTGGACACCTATCGTTCAATCACGAATATATCCCGCTATTAGACTTGCATTAAATACGTTCTTAAGCCATTCAAGAATGTTATTAGGGGCCCTCGACATAATGTATTTACGTTAGCCCAGATTTTCCTGTGGTTTTCTATTTGAAACTTAGAATAATTTTTCTCAGTTTTTCAAGGCTACTTTCGGAACATATTATGAGAATTTATCTTGTTTTGGGAAGTTATCGGTGATGTGTTCCTCCATTCCATAACATTTGAAACATATTTTAATATAAATAAATATCTACCTCTGAATTTTGGACATTGGGATTTTCAGGTTAAAAGGGATCAATCCCTTCGCCATTGCAAACAGTTTCACGCTTGTTGATGAATTGAAACGTCCCTCCCTTGGTCTCGCTAATATCCTTGTTAGTTTTGACGTTTCTTCACTTTTCACGAACAAACCCATAAATGAAGTGAATAGGTCTTTTGCTGCTTCGAAGAAATTTCATGGCTTCACTCGTCCTCTTCTTAAACAAACTCTTGGACTTATTTTCAAAGACACATATTTTTTGTTCAATCATAATATTTGCCAAACAGTCTGATGGTGTAGTAATAGGGTCCCCTATAGCTCCAGGAGCCGCTGATATATTTATGACTCATTTAGAAGAAAATATTTCAATACCTCCCCATTATATATATACATCTCTCATTTTATCGCAGATTTGACACTCCTCAACAGGCGGAACAATTTCTCAAATTTATTAATTCAATACATTACAATATCAAGTATACCGTTGAATACGAAATCAATAATGCCCTCCCATTTCTTGATATACTAATTAATAAATCTGAAAACATACTCACTACTTGGGTAGATCATAAACCTACTTTATCTGGGTTAAGTTTCAATTTCTTTAGTGCCCGTGACAAAATCTTTAAAATAAATTCCATTAAAACTCTTCTTCACCGTGCTTACCACTTATCACCTTCATATTTTAATCTTGATAAAGAATTAGACTTCCTCCGTACCTATTTCACAAACAATTCTTATCCTTCAGACATTTTCGATGCTACTCTTAAAACCTTCCTTGACAATATTTTTTCTCCAAAAATACCTTCATATAACGTTCCCAAGGAAATAAGATATCTTTCACTCGCGGTTTTAGGCCCTCTTAATCACCAATTCCGCAAACAAATACAAAAAGTCCTCAAATCTCATTTTGGGAAATCACCTTTAAAATATTTTTTTCGAATAATTTAGCGATAGGTTCGGGATTTAATGTTAAGGACTTGCTCCCTTGTAGTCTGCGCAGTGGTGTATATTTATTTACATGTTCTCGGTGTGGTAGAGGCAATTAGGTCGGCAGTACACGGCGCTCGTTACACGCTCGAGCTTGTTATCATGTTTGCATAAGTAGCAGAACAGGGAATGCTCGCCCGTTCGGGATCATATTATCCTTTGCAAAACCGATGCCACCATGTATGATTTTAAAATTATAGATTCTTCCAATGATGATATAAGCCTACGAATAATTGAATCCATTAATATTAACACCCTTAGACCCTCTCTCAACAATAATATATCCGCCTTCCTTCTCCGTGTCTTATAATAACCAACCAATTATTATACCTCACCTTTCTTCATTGTTTCTTACTCTCCAAGTATTTAGTTGTGTTCCTACAACTTGTGTTACAAAAATTAAAATTAAAAGAATTAACTGTTCATATATTTGACCCCCGCACTCCCCCTATGCTCACAATTTATCAACCGTTGATTAAATAATAACTATTTATGATTTATCACTATGAAATATAAATATGTATATTCATATTTAATTGTACCTTCCAGTCTTAATTAATCTTCATGTTAATTGTTTTTCCTATTTAAAGAAGCTAATATTTGTTCAATTTATTAGGCCAGAAGATGAGCACGTCTTTGATCCAAACGTAGCCAGAATAAATTATGAATGAATACTCTCATTCTCGTTGCCATTGGATTCTTAACATAACATAACATAATTTCACGGATGACAAAAGCCACAAAGGCCTATTAAAGGTCATCCGTATCCATCGAATCCCACCCACATAATGGATCCATAGGATTTTGTCAGATCATGCATCTACAATATACAATTTAAACAATCTATACGATTATGACAGACCATGCATCTACAATATATAATTTAATGCCTCCATAGGAGTCTGTCAAAAACAATATCAAAGTCCTCCAAAATATACAATAAAAAGAAACTGCATCCACAGGAATGAGTCAAGAAACATACCCCCATACCAAGAAAGTAAGAAGTTAACCCTCCATCCCCATTGGATTCTTAACATAACATAACATAATTTCACGGATGACAAAAGCCACAAAGGCCTATTAAAGGTCATCCGTATCCATCGAATCCCACCCACATAATGCATCCATAGGATTTTGTCAGATCATGCATCTACAATATACAATTTAAACAATCTATACGATTATGACAGACCATGCATCTACAATATATAATTTAATGCCTCCATAGGAGTCTGTCAAAAACAATATCAAAGTCCTCCAAAATATACAATAAAAAGAAACTGCATCCACAGGAATGAGTCAAGAAACATACCCCCATACCAAGAAAGTAAGAAGTTAACCCTCCATCCCCAAATAATTATCCAATCTGCGCTTGAAAACATTCAAGTTTGGGCTGTCTACAGTCTCAGGTGGCAAACTATTCCAATAATCCACCACTCTGTTAGTGAAAAAATATTTTCTAACATCCAGACTGCACCTCTGTTTTTTTAATCTTTAAGTGGTGACCTCTAGTCCTATTACCACCTTCTAACTCAAATAACTTGCTGAAATCCAATTTATCCATCTCAGAAAAGATTTAAAAAAGCTCAATCATATCTCCCCTCACACACCTTCTTTCAAATGAGAACATATTTCATACCCTCAGTCAATCTTCATATTCAAGGTGCTTCAGGGATGGTATTATTTTTGTTGCCCTCCTTTGTACTGACTCTAACAAGTTTATATCATGTCTAAAATATGGTGACCGACCCTGCTTGTATACAGTACTCTAAATGTGGCCTGACATAAGAATTATATAGATTAAGGATAACCTCTTTAGTCTAGTAGCTAACATTCTTTTTAATGTAACTTAGCACCCTTACTCCGAATGTATAAAAATATATATATATATATATATATATATATATATATATATATATATATATATATATATATATATATATATATATATATATATACACTCTAGTGTCATAATGAAATCAAAAGGAAAGTGAGATTTAATTGGTATTATTCGATTTTTATCAAATATCGTATTCTAAAGGGCTTATAAATAAATTAAAAGTAAATTACTTTAATTTTAAAAGTCTAGGTAATGCTTGATGTTAAGCATTTTTAAAGATGGGGAGGAAAGTGAAAAAATATACAACGTACAAAGGTTGTGGGAATTGTTTGTTTAATTTAAAAATAAGTGGTTTATTGAGAAGAATTTACTTACAAATCGAAAAAAGTATTATAGTAGCAGATGCAAAAAAAAATGTATTAATTGAAAAAAAAAAAGATAGGGTCAAATGACGATCGCAATAAAAATAAATAAGACTAAGATAAAAGATGAGAAAAGCAACTAGGGCCTATCGAATTCAGCCGTTAGAGTATTCGATTCAAGTTGGCCAATTTTTATTTATAATTTCTAGTGAGTTATTTTCGAATTTCTAAGAAATGTTCAATTAAAGCGAGTTAAATGAAAAGTTGATTAATTCCCGATGAAAAGCGGCATGTGCTCGAGGGATTTGATTGCATAAGCGTTTGAATGCGAATGAAGCATACTTACCTGGCACAGGGGATACCATGATCACTAAGGTGGTTCCCCCAAGGCGAGGCTCACCATTGCACTTCGGTGGTGCTGACCCTTGCGATTACCCCAAATGTGGGTAACTCGAGTGTGTAATTTTTGGTAGCAGGGGACTGCGTTCGCGCTTTCCCCTTAAAACTTTCTGCATCCTCATAACAACTAGCTCTTCAATTACTCTATTTTGCTCATTTCTTCGTATGCTATACCCGCTCTACGCATGTTTGTCTTGATCTTACATTTCTTTTCGTTGTCGTTTACGGATTCCAGTGATTTCAATTGCTTGCATAGCTCCATTTCAGTTATGCCGAACGAACAATTTTGTATGTAAGTCGTCTGCGTATTCTATATTAAGGCATCTCTCGTTAATAGAGGAATGCGTGTCCGCCGTATAGATTGAATACAATATAAGACTCAAATAGTCTTCCTGCGGTAATCCTGCTTGAATATGTTTCCTCGATAGTTTCATGTTCTATATAGGCGTATCTGTCCATTATGTAATATTATTATTAATTTCTAATCTGAGTATTTTATACTGTAATTTCCATCTGCCAAAATTCGGCGAACGCTTTCGATACGTTTATGCCCACGAAATCAATGCTGGCCTTTTCAACTTTGGCTTTTCCTATCTTTACTATTAGTACACTAAGTGCCATCTCCATGCTCCGGTTCTTTTCGTTTAGCAATATAATTAATCTATTGGTTATTATTTTTTCGTATACTTTCCCGATAAAATCGAGCGGGTAAATCGGCCTGTAATTCTCAACCTACGTGGGTGGCTCTCCAGGTTTAGGCACATAAATAATTTTTGGACACCTATCGTTCAATCACGAATATATCCCGCTATTAGACTTGCATTAAATACGTTCTTAAGCCATTCAAGAATGTTATTAGGGGCCCTCGACATAATGTATTTACGTTAGCCCAGATTTTCCTGTGGTTTTCTATTTGAAACTTAGAATAATTTTTCTCAGTTTTTCAAGGCTACTTTCGGAACATATTATGAGAATTTATCTTGTTTTGGGAAGTTATCGGTGATGTGTTCCTCCATTCCATAACATTTGAAACATATTTTAATATAAATAAATATCTACCTCTGAATTTTGGACATTGGGATTTTCAGGTTAAAAGGGATCAATCCCTTCGCCATTGCAAACAGTTTCACGCTTGTTGATGAATTGAAACGTCCCTCCCTTGGTCTCGCTAATATCCTTGTTAGTTTTGACGTTTCTTCACTTTTCACGAACAAACCCATAAATGAAGTGAATAGGTCTTTTGCTGCTTCGAAGAAATTTCATGGCTTCACTCGTCCTCTTCTTAAACAAACTCTTGGACTTATTTTCAAAGACACATATTTTTTGTTCAATCATAATATTTGCCAAACAGTCTGATGGTGTAGTAATAGGGTCCCCTATAGCTCCAGGAGCCGCTGATATATTTATGACTCATTTAGAAGAAAATATTTCAATACCTCCCCATTATATATATACATCTCTCATTTTATCGCAGATTTGACACTCCTCAACAGGCGGAACAATTTCTCAAATTTATTAATTCAATACATTACAATATCAAGTATACCGTTGAATACGAAATTAATAATGCCCTCCCATTTCTTGATATACTAATTAATAAATCTGAAAACATACTCACTACTTGGGTAGATCATAAACCTACTTTATCTGGGTTAAGTTTCAATTTCTTTAGTGCCTGTGAAAAAATCTTTAAAATAAATTCCATTAAAACTTTTCTTCACCGTGCTTACCACTTATCACCTTCATATTTTAATCTTGATAAAGAATTAGACTTCCTCCGTACCTATTTCACAAACAATTCTTATCCTTCAGACATTTTCGATGCTACTCTTAAAACCTTCCTTGACAATATTTTTTCTCCAAAAATACCTTCATATAACGTTCCCAAGGAAATAAGATATCTTTCACTCGCGGTTTTAGGCCCTCTTAATCACCAATTCCGCAAACAAATACAAAAAGTCCTCAAATCTCATTTTGGGAAATCACCTTTAAAATATTTTTTTCGAATAATTTAGCGATAGGTTCGGGATTTAATGTTAAGGACTTGCTCCCTTGTAGTCTGCGCAGTGGTGTATATTTATTTACATGTTCTCGGTGTGGTAGAGGCAATTAGGTCGGCAGTACACGGCGCTCGTTACACGCTCGAGCTTGTTATCATGTTTGCATAAGTAGCAGAACAGGGAATGCTCGCCCGTTCGGGATCATATTATCCTTTGCAAAACCGATGCCACCATGTATGATTTTAAAATTATAGATTCTTCCAATGATGATATAAGCCTACGAATAATTGAATCCATTAATATTAACACCCTTTTACCCTCTCTCAACAATAATATATCCGCCTTCCTTCTCCGTGTCTTATAATAACCAACCAATTATTATACCTCACCTTTCTTCATTGTTTCTTACTCTCCAAGTATTTAGTTGTGTTTCTACAACTTGTGTTACAAAAATTAAAATTAAAAGAATTAACTGTTCATATATTTGACCCCCGCACTCCCCCTATGCTCACAATTTATCAACCGTTGATTAAATAATAACTATTTATGATTTATCACTATGAAATATAAATATGTATATTCATATTTAATTGTACCTTCCAGTCTTAATTAATCTTCATGTTAATTGTTTTTCCTATTTAAAGAAGCTAATATTTGTTCAATTTATTAGGCCAGAAGATGAGCACGTCTTTGATCCAAACGTAGCCAGAATAAATTATGAATGAATACTCTCATTCTCGTTGCCATTGGATTCTTAACATAACATAACATAATTTCACGGATGACAAAAGCCAAAAAGGCCTATTAAAGGTCATCCGTATCCATCGAATCCCACCCACATAATGCATCCATAGGATTTTGTCAGATCATGCATCTACAATATACAATTTAAACAATCTATACGATTATGACAGACCATGCATCTACAATATATAATTTAATGCCTCCATAGGAGTCTGTCAAAAACAATATCAAAGTCCTCCAAAATATACAATAAAAAGAAACTGCATCCACAGGAATGAGTCAAGAAACATACCCCCATACCAAGAAAGTAAGAAGTTAACCCTCCATCCCCAAATAATTATCCAATCTGCGCTTGAAAACATTCAAGTTTGGGCTGTCTACAGTCTCAGGTGGCAAACTATTCCAATAATCCACCACTCTGTTAGTGAAAAAATATTTTCTAACATCCAGACTGCACCTCTGTTTTTTTAATCTTTAAGTGGTGACCTCTAGTCCTATTACCACCTTCTAACTCAAATAACTTGCTGAAATCCAATTTATCCATCTCAGAAAAGATTTAAAAAAGCTCAATCATATCTCCCCTCACACACTTTCTTTCAAATGAGAACATATTTCATACCCTCAGTCAATCTTCATATTCAAGGTGCTTCAGGGATGGTATTATTTTTGTTGCCCTCCTTTGTACTGACTCTAACAAGTTTATATCATGTCTAAAATATGGTGACCGACCCTGCTTGTATACAGTACTCTAAATGTGGCCTGACATAAGAATTATATAGATTAAGGATAACCTCTTTAGTCTAGTAGCTAACATTCTTTTTAATGTAACTTAGCACCCTTACTCCGAATGTATAAAAATATATATTTTTGATTGTATAGGTTTATTGTGCAATAGCGTACATTTATACATAATCATAATACAAATAATAATAAAATAAAAACAAACAAAAAAACAAAAAGACAAATACAGTAATAATATGATACAATAGTATAAATACATGTATAAATGCACACATTGCACAAAACGGGCAGCCCGTCAGTGTTTGGCGTGCAGTAAGACGTGGTGGAGCGTCCCACGCGTTTCTTATCTGCTGCAAGTGGGTGGCGTCGGTCTTCATCACCTGTCGCCCGGCTGGGCGCGAGCGGCGATCAGCGCGGAGGGGGTGTTGTTCTCAGCACCTCCAGCAGCTCGTTAGTTGGGGTGTAGAGGACCACCTGGGCGGCTCTTGCCTCTCGCGCCCTGAGTAGGGCGCCTCTTACAGGGGGAGGGGCTGGCGCTCGCTCTGGCCTGAGGCGGGCGGTGGCTGGGCAGGAGAGGAGGTAGTGCACCAGTGGGCGCCGGGAGCGGCCGCCGCAGTGTTCACACCTCCCTGCCACAAAGTCGGCGTGTAGCTCTTCCCGCGTGGAGTAGCCCAGCCTCACACGCTGTAGCAGCACGCCGTTCGCTCTGGGCTGCTGGAAGGATGGGTTCAGTGGGCGATAGGCTGTGGCTGCAGCATACCACGCCGCTTGCCTCTTGATTGCTTCCCATTCTTGGTGCTGCTGGTGGGCGTTGTGGGCGGCCCTGCGTTTAACCTGCACCTTGAGCTGCTGCAGGCTGGGGCGCACGGTCCAGGTGATGATGGGGCCGTGGGCGGCTCGCTTGGCAGCCTCGTCGGCAGCATCGTTGCCGCGCACGCCAACGTGGCTGGGAATCCAGTGGAGCCGGACACGCCTGCCCTGAGCTGCCAGGTCCTGCAGGGTGCACAGGATGGTGGTGGTGAGGTGAATGTTGTCCCGGGTGTGAGCGTGGGCGTGCTGCAGCGCCTGTAGTCCCGACCGAGAGTCAGTGTGTATCACCACAGTGGCCTCCCGGCGGAGCAGAGCGTGCTGGAGGGCGTGCAGGATTGCTACCAACTCCGTCTGGAGGGTGGAGCAGTGGTCTGATGTCCTCCACGCTTGCGTCAAGCCGCTCGTGACGAAGGCGGCGCCGGACCTCCCGCTTTCGGGGTCGACGGAGCCGTCGGTGAAGTACACTGCGCTGCCTGGCTCCGTGACCTCAGACATGGCCATGAGGGCGTGCTGGCGCAGCTCCTCGGTGAGGCAGTTCGCTTTGCTGTCGGGCAACTGTGTGGCGGTGAAGTGTGCGGCGGGGGGGTCCCATGGTGGTGGTGGAACGTAGGCGGGGTTGGGGGTGTCGGGGTCGCGCCACAGCCAGTTCCCTGCCCGGTTGAGGGAGCTGGTTGCTAGGCTGACGTTTACGAGCCACCTGTTGTTACGCAGGCACTCGATGCCCTGCACCACGGCCATTCTGAGTCTCCTCTGCGCAACACCTTCCACGTCGCGCTGGAGCACTCTGGCCACCCGACAGGCCACCATGCAATCCACCCTGGCTGTGAGGGGCACCAGGTTGGCCTCACTCTGCATGACACAGGCACTGCACCACCTGGGTGCCCCTAACATGGTCCTCATGGCGGTGTTTTGTATTACCTCCAGGCGCTGTTGCTGCTGCCGGGGCAGCGCTACAAGGACCGGTGCACTGTAGTCCACTAGGGAGCGCACTGCCTGGAGGTAGTAGAGGCGGAGGACGGGGAAGGTTGCACCAGCGCTCGGCCGCGTCATGGCCCTCATCACATTCAGCCGGGCCTGCGTCCGCTGCCTCAGGTGCGTGACATGCTGCGTGAAGGACAGCCGTCTGTCCACCCACACTCCGAGGTACTGGTAGGAGTCGGTCCAGGCCAGGCCGATTCCTTGGACGCGAAGCTGCTGGCCAGCAGGTGTGCAAGTCTTGATGGCCATGGCCTGGGACTTCTCTGCCGAGATCTTGAGCCCCAGCTCTTCGCACTTGGCAGTGATGAGGTGCAGCGCTTCTTGGGCCCGCGCGAGCTTGTCGCCGCGCCCGGTGACGACGAGTGCCAGGTCGTCGGCGTAACTGAGGAGGATGGTTCCTTCCCGATAGGGGAGGGCGACCAGTTGTTCCATCAGCACGTTGAAAAGGAACGGGCTGAGGATGCCGCCCTGGGGTGTCCCGTTCTCGAAAGTAAGGTAGGAAGACTTGTGGCCCTGGAACTTCACGCGGGCTCGGCGCTGGTGAAGGTAGTCCTGGAGCCAGCCCAGCAGTCTCCCTCGGATGCCCTTCCTCACAAGGGCGGCCAGTATGGCGCGGGGGCTAGCCAGCTCGAAAGCCTTCTCGAGGTCAAGGAAGACTACGATGGTGGGCTGGTTGTTGGCGTGAGCCAGGAGGGTGATGAGGCAGTCCGCAGTGCTCACCCCCCTGGTGTAGCCGAACACGTGGTGATGAAGGCTTCCCACGCTCCACTGTAGGCGAGTCAGCACCATCTTCTCCGCCGTTTTTCCGGTGCAGCTCAGGAGGGAGATTGGCCTGAAGGTGGTGTGATCCTTCGGCTTGGGGATGGGCTGGATGTCTGCGTCCTTCCAGGAGGGCGGCAGACGGCCTGCCAACCACGACGCGTTCAGAAGGGCTAGCAGCGCGGCGTCCCCGGCGGGCCCAGCGTGCGCCAGCATAGAGTACCGCACTCCGTCGGCTCCCGCCGCTGTGTCACGTCGACGTTTCGCCCTGGCCAGCTCCTCGAGCGTGAAAGGCTGGTCCGTCGCGTGCGGCTGGCATCGCGCCTCCCTGACCTCTTCGTCGCGCTGTGGGCGTAGCTGCTGCTGGAGGTAGCTGGTGTGGGGAGGAAGCTGCTCGCTGTAAAGCAGTTCGCCAGCCGATCTGCCTCTTGCTGTGGGCGTGGGTGGGCAGCTGGGCGGGTCGGGGCGGCGCCTGAGGCCTTCCTGAAACTCCCCCACAGCTGGCCGAGGGAGGTGTGTTGGCTGAAAGAGGCGCACCACTCCAGCCACTTTGCCTCCCTGGCGCTAAGGGACACCTGTCTCGCGCGGGCTACCACGTCCTGCAGGAGCTGCAGGTTGATGGCCGTTGGGTGCTTCTCGTACAACCTCCTGTGGACGTTGACGCGGTGATTGTGCTCCCGGACTTCCTCGTTATAAAACCACCAGTCCGGGCGCCGGCGGCGATTTGAGGCTATCCTGGGCATGGCCGCGTAAGCTGCACTCTCTATGGCCGCCGTAAGGTCCCTCTCCTGCAGGTGCAGGTCCACCGGAGGCACATACGTGGACCACCATTCGGCCAGGGAGGCTTGGAACTTTGCCCAATCCGCCCTCCTGACGTTCCACTGGGGCGGCGGGAGAGGAGGAGCTGGTGGGGCCACAGTGAGGGTGGTGAGGGTCCCGTAATGGTCGCTGGTGAGGGTAGGGTGGACCTGCCAGGTGGCACCGGGCTGTAGGTCGCCCGACACCAGCGTGAGGTCGAGCCGCCCCCCATGGACGTGCGTGGCCTCCCCTGTGTTCAGTAGTCGAACGGCAGGAACTTCTTCGAGCAGGTCGGCCAGGTGGCGCCCGGTCACGTTAGTGGGTGACACAGACTGCAGCACGGGGTGGTGGGCGTTGAAGTCGCCCGCTACAAGGAGGCTGGAGTGGGATGCGAGGGAGAGCAGCTCCCCAACATCCAGCGGGTACCGCTGGCTCCTGTATATATTGTATACAGTCAGAGTGAGCGGCCCCAGCTGTAGCTCCAGTGCCAGGACCTCCACGCCGTCACCACAGTACACGGGTGCGGCGATCCTCTTGTGCGGGATGGTGTTTCGTATGAGGGCTGCACAGCCACGCCCATTTCCGTCACCAGCCGGTAGCGAGTGGAGGGTGTAGCCTGCGACTCGCCATTCAAAGCTGGCGGGCGTGAGAGTCTCCTGTAGGAGAACCAGGTCCAGGTCTTCTTGGAAGACGGCTTGCAGCAGCTCATGTTTCTTGGGGCGGAGCCCCTGAACATTCCACTGCAGCACCCTCAGCGTGGGCGCCGGTGCGTGGGCTGGGCTGTCAATCCGTGCCTCCATCTTGGTTGTGGGCGTGCGGTGGGTGCAGAGGGTGTTGGGTGGGACCTCTCGGCGTGGTAGATGATGGTGGGGGCTGGAGGGCACCCTCTGTGACGGCGGTTAACACCTCTTCGCGGAGGAGTGCGTCGAGGTCCTGCTCGGTGGGGGCTGCGGTGCCCTGCCGGCGATCGAGCAGCTTCTTCACCAGCTGTACGACACACGCGAGGATGACGTCCACGATGGCTCTGCCCTCCTCATTGAGTCCCTCGCAATAACCTGGGGGTCCACGTTGAGACCCTGTCGCTGGTTGGGCATTGGGTAGCACCGTGGACTGCTCCTCGTCTGGGCGGGCGCGGCGGGCCCGACGCCTGTGTCCCTTCCTCCTCTGTGGCTTGGGGACAGAGGGGGTGGGTTGCTGGGTGGAGGTGTGAGCGGAGTTGCTGGCTGTGCAGCTACTAGTACCCTCTCTCGCTCCCTGCCTGTCCTCTTCCCCTGTCTCGACCTGACTTGTGCCAGGCTGTTGAGGGGTAAGGGGTGGGTGGGAAGCCCACGCCGGCCTGTTTGGTGGTGGCGCTGGAACAAGGCGTCGGTTGCCTTGTTGCTGGGAAGGCCCACGTGGTTGCCCCTGCCTTTGCCGCTCCCCCTCCTGTGTACCCCCCAGTCGTGTGCCGGGCAGGCCGAGAGTCGCGGGTTGATGGCTAACCCACGCCGACCCGATTGGGGGTGGCGCGGCAATGAACCGACGCTCTCTTCTTTGGGTTGGGGGGGCACGTGGTTCCATCTGCTGCTGCTGCTGCTGCCGCCGCCGGTGACCCCGTGGCATCCTTTTCTGTCGCTCGGGGCACTTCGTGTTCCAAGCGTGGTGCCCCTTGGTGCAGTTGGGGCACCGTGCCGTGGTGGACTCGCTGGCCTTGAGGCGACCGATACACTCCTCCGTCGGGTGCGCTTGGCTGCACACGCCGCACTTGACGGAGTTTTGGCACATGGCCTGGAGATGCCCGAAGCGCTGGCACTTGTAGCATCGAACAGGCTCACCTTGGTAGGGGCGCAGGGCGTAGCGGCCCTAGCTGCCCAGGTCCAGCTTGGGTGGTGGCGGCCCCTCGTACACTACAAGGATCTGCCTGGTTGGGACCTTGTCTCTGTGTGCGAGGAGCCGTGTTGCCGAGAGCACGTGGGGGTGAGCCTCGACGGCCTGGAGTGGCAGAGTGGTCGGATACCGTTGAAGTACCAACTTGTGCCTCTTCACTCTGGGGTCGAGCAGGATCACTCGATCCCCCTCCTCGGCAAGGCGGCGCAGCATGGCCTCCGACCCATCGTCCTTCGGGGTGAGGACGTATTCGCCGTTGAGAGTAGGGCGAATAACTATCCGCAGGCCAGGGTGTGTTCTCTCCAGCTCCGTCACAGCCTGGTAGGCACTGATAGTGTTGCTCTGGTGCACGAGTTTAAACTTGTGCCGAGGTCCTCGTCGGGAATGAGACACTGTTACCCAGCCTGCCTCATTCTCCTGCTGGGCCTCCTCGGTCTGGGGGCTCTCGTCGATGACGAGGCGACCGCTATCATCGCTGGGGGCCTCCTCTGCCTGTGAGAACTCCGGCTCCAGTGTTCGGGCGGTCCTCTTGGGCGTGGAGGTCTCGTTCGGCGAGGGTGGACTTAACCCATTCCGCGTCCGCTTGGCAGACATCGGCGTGGTGGATATGGACGCCGACCCTTGCATCGTGGCGTCACTCTTGTTCGCCCATCAGCGCCACGGGTGCAAAGGGGAGAAGAGAAATGCTCTTTACAAGCAGGACAGGAACAGGAGGAATCTCCAATCAACCCGTCCACGCTTGCTTCTGTCTCTTTTGAGAGCCACGGAAACAGGAGGAATCTCCAATCAGACCGTAGCTGCTCTTATGAGACAAACGAGGCAACCTTCTTCTTCTACTCTCACGGTTAATAGTTACCAAATGGTAACATTCTTGGGCGATTAACTCTGGTGAAGTGGTGATGACTCTTCGATGCTTGTCCGTCTGCTTCTTGTTGCTTCCTGGTGTGTTGAACCCGTCCTGTTGAAAAAAAAAAAAAAAAAAAATATATATATATATATATATATATATATATATATATATACACTCTAGTGTCATAATGAAATCAAAAGGAAAGTGAGATTTAATTGGTATTATTCGATTTTTATCAAATATCGTATTCTAAAGGGCTTATAAATAAATTAAAAGTAAATTACTTTAATTTTAAAAGTCTAGGTAATGCTTGATGTTAAGCATTTTTAAAGATGGGGAGGAAAGTGAAAAAATATACAACGTACAAAGGTTGTGGGAATTGTTTGTTTAATTTAAAAATAAGTGGTTTATTGAGAAGAATTTACTTACAAATCGAAAAAAGTATTATAGTAGCAGATGCAAAAAAAAATGTATTAATTGAAAAAAAAAAAGATAGGGTCAAATGACGATCGCAATAAAAATAAATAAGACTAAGATAAAAGATGAGAAAAGCAACTAGGGCCTATCGAATTCAGCCGTTAGAGTATTCGATTCAAGTTGGCCAATTTTTATTTATAATTTCTAGTGAGTTATTTTCGAATTTCTAAGAAATGTTCAATTAAAGCGAGTTAAATGAAAAGTTTATTAATTCCCGATGAAAAGCGGCATGTGCTCGAGGGATTTGATTGCATAAGCGTTTGAATGCGAATGAAGCATACTTACCTGGCACAGGGGATACCATGATCACTAAGGTGGTTCCCCAAGGCGAGGCTCACCATTGCACTTCGGTGGTGCTGACCCTTGCGATTACCCCAAATGTGGGTAACTCGAGTGTGTAATTTTTGGTAGCAGGGGACTGCGTTCGCGCTTTCCCCTTAAAACTTTCTGCATCCTCATAACAAATAGCTCTTCAATTACTCTATTTTGCTCATTTCTTCGTATGCTATACCCGCTCTACGCATGTTTGTCTTGATCTTACATTTCTTTTCGTTGTCGTTTACGGATTCCAGTGATTTCAATTGCTTGCATAGCTCCATTTCAGTTATGCCGAACGAACAATTTTGTATGTAAGTCGTCTGCGTATTCTATATTAAGGCATCTCTCGTTAATAGAGGAATGCGTGTCCGCCGTATAGATTGAATACAATATAAGACTCAAATAGTCTTCCTGCGATAATCCTGCTTGAATATGTTTCCTCGATAGTTTCATGTTCTATATAGGCGTATCTGTCCATTATGTAATATTATTTTTAATTTCTAATCTGAGTATTTTATACTGTAATTTCCATCTGCCAAAATTCGGCGAACGCTTTCGATACGTTTATGCCCACGAAATCAATGCTGGCCTTTTCAACTTTGGCTTTTCCTATCTTTACTATTAGTACACTAAGTGCCATCTCCATGCTCCGGTTCTTTTCGTTTAGCAATATAATTAATCTATTGGTTATTATTTTTTCGTATACTTTCCCGATAAAATCGAGCGGGTAAATCGGCCTGTAATTCTCAACCTACGTGGGTGGCTCTCCAGGTTTAGGCACATAAATAATTTTTGGACACCTATCGTTCAATCACGAATATATCCCGCTATTAGACTTGCATTAAATACGTTCTTAAGCCATTCAAGAATGTTATTAGGGGCCCTCGACATAATGTATTTACGTTAGCCCAGATTTTCCTGTGGTTTTCTATTTGAAACTTAGAATAATTTTTCTCAGTTTTTCAAGGCTACTTTCGGAACATATTATGAGAATTTATCTTGTTTTGGGAAGTTATCGGTGATGTGTTCCTCCATTCCATAACATTTGAAACATATTTTAATATAAATAAATATCTACCTCTGAATTTTGGACATTGGGATTTTCAGGTTAAAAGGGATCAATCCCTTCGCCATTGCAAACAGTTTCACGCTTGTTGATGAATTGAAACGTCCCTCCCTTGGTCTCGCTAATATCCTTGTTAGTTTTGACGTTTCTTCACTTTTCACGAACAAACCCATAAATGAAGTGAATAGGTCTTTTGCTGCTTCGGAGAAATTTCATGGCTTCACTCGTCCTCTTCTTAAACAAACTCTTGGACTTATTTTCAAAGACACATATTTTTTGTTCAATCATAATATTTGCCAAACAGTCTGATGGTGTAGTAATAGGGTCCCCTATAGCTCCAGGAGCCGCTGATATATTTATGACTCATTTAGAAGAAAATATTTCAATACCTCCCCATTATATATATACATCTCTCATTTTATCGCAGATTTGACACTCCTCAACAGGCGGAACAATTTCTCAAATTTATTAATTCAATACATTACAATATCAAGTATACCGTTGAATACGAAATCAATAATGCCCTCCGATTTCTTGATATACTAAGTAATAAATCTGAAAACATACTCACTACTTGGGTAGATCATAAACCTACTTTATCTGGGTTAAGTTTCAATTTCTTTAGTGCCCGTGACAAAATCTTTAAAATAAATTCCATTAAAACTCTTCTTCACCGTGCTTACCACTTATCACCTTCATATTTTAATCTTGATAAAGAATTAGACTTCCTCCGTACCTATTTCACAAACAATTCTTATCCTTCAGACATTTTCGATGCTACTCTTAAAACCTTCCTTGACAATATTTTTTCTCCAAAAATACCTTCATATAACGTTCCCAAGGAAATACGATATCTTTCACTCGCGGTTTTAGGCCCTCTTAATCACCAATTCCGCAAACAAATACAAAAAGTCCTCAAATCTCATTTTGGGAAATCACCTTTAAAATATTTTTTTCGAATAATTTAGCGATAGGTTCGGGATTTAATGTTAAGGACTTGCTCCCTTGTAGTCTGCGCAGTGGTGTATATTTATTTACATGTTCTCGGTGTGGTAGAGGCAATTAGGTCGGCAGTACACGGCGCTCGTTACACGCTCGAGCTTGTTATCATGTTTGCATAAGTAGCAGAACAGGGAATGCTCGCCCGTTCGGGATCATATTATCCTTTGCAAAACCGATGCCACCATGTATGATTTTAAAATTATAGATTCTTCCAATGATGATATAAGCCTACGAATAATTGAATCCATTAATATTAACACCCTTAGACCCTCTCTCAACAATAATATATCCGCCTTCCTTCTCCGTGTCTTATAATAACCAACCAATTATTATACCTCACCTTTCTTCATTGTTTCTTACTCTCCAAGTATTTAGTTGTGTTTCTACAACTTGTGTTACAAAAATTAAAATTAAAAGAATTAACTGTTCATATATTTGACCCCCGCACTCCCCCTATGCTCACAATTTATCAACCGTTGATTAAATAATAACTATTTATGATTTATCACTATGAAATATAAATATGTATATTCATATTTAATTGTACCTTCCAGTCTTAATTAATCTTCATGTTAATTGTTTTTCCTATTTAAAGAAGCTAATATTTGTTCAATTTATTAGGCCAGAAGATGAGCACGTCTTTGATCGAAACGTAGCCAGAATATATTATGAATGAATACTCTCATTCTCGTTGCCATTGGATTCTTAACATAACATAACATAATTTCACGGATGACAAAAGCCACAAAGGCCTATTAAAGGTCATCCGTATCCATCGAATCCCACCCACATAATGCATCCATAGGATTTTGTCAGATCATGCATCTACAATATACAATTTAAACAATCTATACGATTATGACAGACCATGCATCTACAATATATAATTTAATGCCTCCATAGGAGTCTGTCAAAAACAATATCAAAGTCCTCCAAAATATACAATAAAAAGAAACTGCATCCACAGGAATGAGTCAAGAAACATACCCCCATACCAAGAAAGTAAGAAGTTAACCCTCCATCCCCAAATAATTATCCAATCTGCGCTTGAAAACATTCAAGTTTGGGCTGTCTACAGTCTCAGGTGGCAAACTATTCCAATAATCCACCACTCTGTTAGTGAAAAAATATTTTCTAACATCCAGACTGCACCCCTGTTTTTTTAATCTTTAAGTGGTGACCTCTAGTCCTATTACCACCTTCTAACTCAAATAACTTGCTGAAATCCAATTTATCCATCTCAGAAAAGATTTAAAAAAGCTCAATCATATCTCCCCTCACACACCTTCTTTCAAATGAGAACATATTTCATACCCTCAGTCAATCTTCATATTCAAGGTGCTTCAGGGATGGTATTATTTTTGTTGCCCTCCTTTGTACTGACTCTAACAAGTTTATATCATGTCTAAAATATGGTGACCGACCCTGCTTGTATACAGTACTCTAAATGTGGCCTGACATAAGAATTATATAGATTAAGGATAACCTCTTTAGTCTAGTAGCTAACATTCTTTTTAATGTAACTTAGCACCCTTACTCCGAATGTATAAAAATATATATATATATATATATATATATATATATATATATATATATATATATATATATATATATATATATATATATATATATATATATATATATATATATATACACTCTAGTGTCATAATGAAATCAAAAGGAAAGTGAGATTTAATTGGTATTATTCGATTTTTATCAAATATCGTATTCTAAAGGGCTTATAAATAAATTAAAAGTAAATTACTTTAATTTTAAAAGTCTAGGTAATGCTTGATGTTAAGCATTTTTAAAGATGGGGAGGAAAGTGAAAAAATATACAACGTACAAAGGTTGTGGGAATTGTTTGTTTAATTTAAAAATAAGTGGTTTATTGAGAAGAATTTACTTACAAATCGAAAAAAGTATTATAGTAGCAGATGCAAAAAAAAATGTATTAATTGAAAAAAAAAAAGATAGGGTCAAATGACGATCGCAATAAAAATAAATAAGACTAAGATAAAAGATGAGAAAAGCAACTAGGGCCTATCGAATTCAGCCGTTAGAGTATTCGATTCAAGTTGGCCAATTTTTATTTATAATTTCTAGTGAGTTATTTTCGAATTTCTAAGAAATGTTCAATTAAAGCGAGTTAAATGAAAAGTTTATTAATTCCCGATGAAAAGCGGCATGTGCTCGAGGGATTTGATTGCATAAGCGTTTGAATGCGAATGAAGCATACTTACCTGGCACAGGGGATACCATGATCACTAAGGTGGTTCCCCAAGGCGAGGCTCACCATTGCACTTCGGTGGTGCTGACCCTTGCGATTACCCCAAATGTGGGTAACTCGAGTGTGTAATTTTTGGTAGCTGGGGACTGCGTTCGCGCTTTCCCCTTAAAACTTTCTGCATCCTCATAACAAATAGCTCTTCAATTACTCTATTTTGCTCATTTCTTCGTATGCTATACCCGCTCTACGCATGTTTGTCTTGATCTTACATTTCTTTTCGTTGTCGTTTACGGATTCCAGTGATTTCAATTGCTTGCATAGCTCCATTTCAGTTATGCCGAACGAACAATTTTGTATGTAAGTCGTCTGCGTATTCTATATTAAGGCATCTCTCGTTAATAGAGGAATGCGTGTCCGCCGTATAGATTGAATACAATATAAGACTCAAATAGTCTTCCTGCGGTAATCCTGCTTGAATATGTTTCCTCGATAGTTTCATGTTCTATATAGGCGTATCTGTCCATTATGTAATATTATTATTAATTTCTAATCTGAGTATTTTATACTGTAATTTCCATCTGCCAAAATTCGGCGAACGCTTTCGATACGTTTATGCCCACGAAATCAATGCTGGCCTTTTCAACTTTGGCTTTTCCTATCTTTACTATTAGTACACTAAGTGCCATCTCCATGCTCCGGTTCTTTTCGTTTAGCAATATAATTAATCTATTGGTTATTATTTTTTCGTATACTTTCCCGATAAAATCGAGCGGGTAAATCGGCCTGTAATTCTCAACCTACGTGGGTGGCTCTCCAGGTTTAGGCACATAAATAATTTTTGGACACCTATCGTTCAATCACGAATATATCCCGCTATTAGACTTGCATTAAATACGTTCTTAAGCCATTCAAGAATGTTATTAGGGGCCCTCGACATAATGTATTTACGTTAGCCCAGATTTTCCTGTGGTTTTCTATTTGAAACTTAGAATAATTTTTCTCAGTTTTTCAAGGCTACTTTCGGAACATATTATGAGAATTTATCTTGTTTTGGGAAGTTATCGGTGATGTGTTCCTCCATTCCATAACATTTGAAACATATTTTAATATAAATAAATATCTACCTCTGAATTTTGGACATTGGGATTTTCAGGTTAAAAGGGATCAATCCCTTCGCCATTGCAAACAGTTTCACGCTTGTTGATGAATTGAAACGTCCCTCCCTTGGTCTCGCTAATATCCTTGTTAGTTTTGACGTTTCTTCACTTTTCACGAACAAACCCATAAATGAAGTGAATAGGTCTTTTGCTGCTTCGGAGAAATTTCATGGCTTCACTCGTCCTCTTCTTAAACAAACTCTTGGACTTATTTTCAAAGACACATATTTTTTGTTCAATCATAATATTTGCCAAACAGTCTGATGGTGTAGTAATAGGGTCCCCTATAGCTCCAGGAGCCGCTGATATATTTATGACTCATTTAGAAGAAAATATTTCAATACCTCCCCATTATATATATACATCTCTCATTTTATCGCAGATTTGACACTCCTCAACAGGCGGAACAATTTCTCAAATTTATTAATTCAATACATTACAATATCAAGTATACCGTTGAATACGAAATCAATAATGCCCTCCCATTTCTTGATATACTAATTAATAAATCTGAAAACATACTCACTACTTGGGTAGATCATAAACCTACTTTATCTGGGTTAAGTTTCAATTTCTTTAGTGCCCGTGACAAAATCTTTAAAATAAATTCCATTAAAACTTTTCTTCACCGTGCTTACCACTTATCACCTTCATATTTTAATCTTGATAAAGAATTAGACTTCCTCCGTACCTATTTCACAAACAATTCTTATCCTTCAGACATTTTCGATGCTACTCTTAAAACCTTCCTTGACAATATTTTTTCTCCAAAAATACCTTCATATAACGTTCCCAAGGAAATACGATATCTTTCACTCGCGGTTTTAGGCCCTCTTAATCACCAATTCCGCAAACAAATACAAAAAGTCCTCAAATCTCATTTTGGGAAATCACCTTTAAAATATTTTTTTCGAATAATTTAGCGATAGGTTCGGGATTTAATGTTAAGGACTTGCTCCCTTGTAGTCTGCGCAGTGGTGTATATTTATTTACATGTTCTCGGTGTGGTAGAGGCAATTAGGTCGGCAGTACACGGCGCTCGTTACACGCTCGAGCTTGTTATCATGTTTGCATAAGTAGCAGAACAGGGAATGCTCGCCCGTTCGGGATCATATTATCCTTTGCAAAACCGATGCCACCATGTATGATTTTAAAATTATAGATTCTTCCAATGATGATATAAGCCTACGAATAATTGAATCCATTAATATTAACACCCTTAGACCCTCTCTCAACAATAATATATCCGCCTTCCTTCTCCGTGTCTTATAATAACCAACCAATTATTATACCTCACCTTTCTTCATTGTTTCTTACTCTCCAAGTATTTAGTTGTGTTTCTACAACTTGTGTTACAAAAATTAAAATTAAAAGAATTAACTGTTCATATATTTGACCCCCGCACTCCCCCTATGCTCACAATTTATCAACCGTTGATTAAATAATAACTATTTATGATTTATCACTATGAAATATAAATATGTATATTCATATTTAATTGTACCTTCCAGTCTTAATTAATCTTCATGTTAATTGTTTTTCCTATTTAAAGAAGCTAATATTTGTTCAATTTATTAGGCCAGAAGATGAGCACGTCTTTGATCGAAACGTAGCCAGAATATATTATGAATGAATACTCTCATTCTCGTTGCCATTGGATTCTTAACATAACATAACATAATTTCACGGATGACAAAAGCCACAAAGGCCTATTAAAGGTCATCCGTATCCATCGAATCCCACCCACATAATGCATCCATAGGATTTTGTCAGATCATGCATCTACAATATACAATTTAAACAATCTATACGATTATGACAGACCATGCATCTACAATATATAATTTAATGCCTCCATAGGAGTCTGTCAAAAACAATATCAAAGTCCTCCAAAATATACAATAAAAAGAAACTGCATCCACAGGAATGAGTCAAGAAACATACCCCCATACCAAGAAAGTAAGAAGTTAACCCTCCATCCCCAAATAATTATCCAATCTGCGCTTGAAAACATTCAAGTTTGGGCTGTCTACAGTCTCAGGTGGCAAACTATTCCAATAATCCACCACTCTGTTAGTGAAAAAATATTTTCTAACATCCAGACTGCACCCCTGTTTTTTTAATCTTTAAGTGGTGACCTCTAGTCCTATTACCACCTTCTAACTCAAATAACTTGCTGAAATCCAATTTATCCATCTCAGAAAAGATTTAAAAAAGCTCAATCATATCTCCCCTCACACACCTTCTTTCAAATGAGAACATATTTCATACCCTCAGTCAATCTTCATATTCAAGGTGCTTCAGGGATGGTATTATTTTTGTTGCCCTCCTTTGTACTGACTCTAACAAGTTTATATCATGTCTAAAATATGGTGACCGACCCTGCTTGTATACAGTACTCTAAATGTGGCCTGACATAAGAATTATATAGATTAAGGATAACCTCTTTAGTCTAGTAGCTAACATTCTTTTTAATGTAACTTAGCACCCTTACTCCGAATGTATAAATATATATATATATATATATATATATATATATATATATATATATATATATATATATATATATATATATATATATATATATATATATATATATATATATATATATATATATATATATATATATACACACTCTAGTGTCATAATGAAATCAAAAGGAAAGTGAGATTTAATTGGTATTATTCGATTTTTATCAAATATCGTATTCTAAAGGGCTTATAAATAAATTAAAAGTAAATTACTTTAATTTTAAAAGTCTAGGTAATGCTTGATGTTAAGCATTTTTAAAGATGGGGAGGAAAGTGAAAAAATATACAACGTACAAAGGTTGTGGGAATTGTTTGTTTAATTTAAAAATAAGTGGTTTATTGAGAAGAATTTACTTACAAATCGAAAAAAGTATTATAGTAGCAGATGCAAAAAAAAATGTATTAATTGAAAAAAAAAAGATAGGGTCAAATGACGATCGCAATAAAAATAAATAAGACTAAGATAAAAGATGAGAAAAGCAACTAGGGCCTATCGAATTCAGCCGTTAGAGTATTCGATTCAAGTTGGCCAATTTTTATTTATAATTTCTAGTGAGTTATTTTCGAATTTCTAAGAAATGTTCAATTAAAGCGAGTTAAATGAAAAGTTTATTAATTCCCGATGAAAAGCGGCATGTGCTCGAGGGATTTGATTGCATAAGCGTTTGAATGCGAATGAAGCATACTTACCTGGCACTGGGGATACCATGATCACTAAGGTGGTTCCCCCAAGGCGAGGCTCACCATTGCACTTCGGTGGTGCTGACCCTTGCGATTACCCCAAATGTGGGTAACTCGAGTGTGTAATTTTTGGTAGCAGGGGACTGCGTTCGCGCTTTCCCCTTAAAACTTTCTGCATCCTCATAACAAATAGCTCTTCAATTACTCTATTTTGCTCATTTCTTCGTATGCTATACCCGCTCTACGCATGTTTGTCTTGATCTTACATTTCTTTTCGTTGTCGTTTACGGATTCCAGTGATTTCAATTGCTTGCATAGCTCCATTTCAGTTATGCCGAACGAACAATTTTGTATGTAAGTCGTCTGCGTATTCTATATTAAGGCATCTCTCGTTAATAGAGGAATGCGTGTCCGCCGTATAGATTGAATACAATATAAGACTCAAATAGTCTTCCTGCGGTAATCCTGCTTGAATATGTTTCCTCGATAGTTTCATGTTCTATATAGGCGTATCTGTCCATTATGTAATATTATTATTAATTTCTAATCTGAGTATTTTATACTGTAATTTCCATCTGCCAAAATTCGGCGAACGCTTTCGATACGTTTATGCCCACGAAATCAATGCTGGCCTTTTCAACTTTGGCTTTTCCTATCTTTACTATTAGTACACTAAGTGCCATCTCCATGCTCCGGTTCTTTTCGTTTAGCAATATAATTAATCTATTGGTTATTATTTTTTCGTATACTTTCCCGATAAAATCGAGCGGGTAAATCGGCCTGTAATTCTCAACCTACGTGGGTGGCTCTCCAGGTTTAGGCACATAAATAATTTTTGGACACCTATCGTTCAATCACGAATATATCCCGCTATTAGACTTGCATTAAATACGTTCTTAAGCCATTCAAGAATGTTATTAGGGGCCCTCGACATAATGTATTTACGTTAGCCCAGATTTTCCTGTGGTTTTCTATTTGAAACTTAGAATAATTTTTCTCAGTTTTTCAAGGCTACTTTCGGAACATATTATGAGAATTTATCTTGTTTTGGGAAGTTATCGGTGATGTGTTCCTCCATTCCATAACATTTGAAACATATTTTAATATAAATAAATATCTACCTCTGAATTTTGGACATTGGGATTTTCAGGTTAAAAGGGATCAATCCCTTCGCCATTGCAAACAGTTTCACGCTTGTTGATGAATTGAAACGTCCCTCCCTTGGTCTCGCTAATATCCTTGTTAGTTTTGACGTTTCTTCACTTTTCACGAACAAACCCATAAATGAAGTGAATAGGTCTTTTGCTGCTTCGGAGAAATTTCATGGCTTCACTCGTCCTCTTCTTAAACAAACTCTTGGACTTATTTTCAAAGACACATATTTTTTGTTCAATCATAATATTTGCCAAACAGTCTGATGGTGTAGTAATAGGGTCCCCTATAGCTCCAGGAGCCGCTGATATATTTATGACTCATTTAGAAGAAAATATTTCAATACCTCCCCATTATATATATACATCTCTCATTTTATCGCAGATTTGACACTCCTCAACAGGCGGAACAATTTCTCAAATTTATTAATTCAATACATTACAATATCAAGTATACCGTTGAATACGAAATCAATAATGCCCTCCCATTTCTTGATATACTAATTAATAAATCTGAAAACATACTCACTACTTGGGTAGATCATAAACCTACTTTATCTGGGTTAAGTTTCAATTTCTTTAGTGCCCGTGACAAAATCTTTAAAATAAATTCCATTAAAACTTTTCTTCACCGTGCTTACCACTTATCACCTTCATATTTTAATCTTGATAAAGAATTAGACTTCCTCCGTACCTATTTCACAAACAATTCTTATCCTTCAGACATTTTCGATGCTACTCTTAAAACCTTCCTTGACAATATTTTTTCTCCAAAAATACCTTCATATAACGTTCCCAAGGAAATACGATATCTTTCACTCGCGGTTTTAGGCCCTCTTAATCACCAATTCCGCAAACAAATACAAAAAGTCCTCAAATCTCATTTTGGGAAATCACCTTTAAAATATTTTTTTCGAATAATTTAGCGATAGGTTCCGGATTTAATGTTAAGGACTTGCTCCCTTGTAGTCTGCGCAGTGGTGTATATTTATTTACATGTTCTCGGTGTGGTAGAGGCAATTAGGTCGGCAGTACACGGCGCTCGTTACACGCTCGAGCTTGTTATCATGTTTGCATAAGTAGCAGAACAGGGAATGCTCGCCCGTTCGGGATCATATTATCCTTTGCAAAACCGATGCCACCATGTATGATTTTAAAATTATAGATTCTTCCAATGATGATATAAGCCTACGAATAATTGAATCCATTAATATTAACACCCTTAGACCCTCTCTCAACAATAATATATCCGCCTTCCTTCTCCGTGTCTTATAATAACCAACCAATTATTATACCTCACCTTTCTTCATTGTTTCTTACTCTCCAAGTATTTAGTTGTGTTTCTACAACTTGTGTTACAAAAATTAAAATTAAAAGAATTAACTGTTCATATATTTGACCCCCGCACTCCCCCTATGCTCACAATTTATCAACCGTTGATTAAATAATAACTATTTATGATTTATCACTATGAAATATAAATATGTATATTCATATTTAATTGTACCTTCCAGTCTTAATTAATCTTCATTTTAATTGTTTTTCCTATTTAAAGAAGCTAATATTTGTTCAATTTATTAGGCCAGAAGATGAGCACGTCTTTGATCGAAACGTAGCCAGAATAAATTATGAATGAATACTCTCATTCTCGTTGCCATTGGATTCTTAACATAACATAACATAATTTCACGGATGACAAAAGCCACAAAGGCCTATTAAAGGTCATCCGTATCCATCGAATCCCACCCACATAATGCATCCATAGGATTTTGTCAGATCATGCATCTACAATATACAATTTAAACAATCTATACGATTATGACAGACCATGCATCTACAATATATAATTTAATGCCTCCATAGGAGTCTGTCAAAAACAATATCAAAGTCCTCCAAAATATACAATAAAAAGAAACTGCATCCACAGGAATGAGTCAAGAAACATACCCCCATACCAAGAAAGTAAGAAGTTAACCCTCCATCCCCAAATAATTATCCAATCTGCGCTTGAAAACATTCAAGTTTGGGCTGTCTACAGTCTCAGGTGGCAAACTATTCCAATAATCCACCACTCTGTTAGTGAAAAAATATTTTCTAACATCCAGACTGCACCCCTGTTTTTTTAATCTTTAAGTGGTGACCTCTAGTCCTATTACCACCTTCTAACTCAAATAACTTGCTGAAATCCAATTTATCCATCTCAGAAAAGATTTAAAAAAGCTCAATCATATCTCCCCTCACACACCTTCTTTCAAATGAGAACATATTTCATACCCTCAGTCAATCTTCATATTCAAGGTGCTTCAGGGATGGTATTATTTTTGTTGCCCTCCTTTGTACTGACTCTAACAAGTTTATATCATGTCTAAAATATGGTGACCGACCCTGCTTGTATACAGTACTCTAAATGTGGCCTGACATAAGAATTATATAGATTAAGGATAACCTCTTTAGTCTAGTAGCTAACATTCTTTTTAATGTAACTTAGCACCCTTACTCCGAATGTATAAATATATATATATATATATATATATATATATATATATATATATATATATATATATATATATATATATATATATATATATATATATATATATATATATATATATATATATATATATATATATATATATATATATATATATATATATATATATACACTCTAGTGTCATAATGAAATCAAAAGGAAAGTGAGATTTAATTGGTATTATTCGATTTTTATCAAATATCGTATTCTAAAGGGCTTATAAATAAATTAAAAGTAAATTACTTTAATTTTAAAAGTCTAGGTAATGCTTGATGTTAAGCATTTTTAAAGATGGGGAGGAAAGTGAAAAAATATACAACGTACAAAGGTTGTGGGAATTGTTTGTTTAATTTAAAAATAAGTGGTTTATTGAGAAGAATTTACTTACAAATCGAAAAAAGTATTATAGTAGCAGATGCAAAAAAAAATGTATTAATTGAAAAAAAAAAGATAGGGTCAAATGACGATCGCAATAAAAATAAATAAGACTAAGATAAAAGATGAGAAAAGCAACTAGGGCCTATCGAATTCAGCCGTTAGAGTATTCGATTCAAGTTGGCCAATTTTTATTTATAATTTCTAGTGAGTTATTTTCGAATTTCTAAGAAATGTTCAATTAAAGCGAGTTAAATGAAAAGTTTATTAATTCCCGATGAAAAGCGGCATGTGCTCGAGGGATTTGATTGCATAAGCGTTTGAATGCGAATGAAGCATACTTACCTGGCACAGGGGATACCATGATCACTAAGGTGGTTCCCCCAAGGCGAGGCTCACCATTGCACTTCGGTGGTGCTGACCCTTGCGATTACCCCAAATGTGGGTAACTCGAGTGTGTAATTTTTGGTAGCAGGGGACTGCGTTCGCGCTTTCCCCTTAAAACTTTCTGCATCCTCATAACAAATAGCTCTTCAATTACTCTATTTTGCTCATTTCTTCGTATGCTATACCCGCTCTACGCATGTTTGTCTTACATTTCTTTTCGTTGTCGTTTACGGATTCCAGTGATTTCAATTGCTTGCATAGCTCCATTTCAGTTATGCCGAACGAACAATTTTGTATGTAAGTCGTCTGCGTATTCTATATTAAGGCATCTCTCGTTAATAGAGGAATGCGTGTCCGCCGTATAGATTGAATACAATATAAGACTCAAATAGTCTTCCTGCGGTAATCCTGCTTGAATATGTTTCCTCGATAGTTTCATGTTCTATATAGGCGTATCTGTCCATTATGTAATATTATTATTAATTTCTAATCTGAGTATTTTATACTGTAATTTCCATCTGCCAAAATTCGGCGAACGCTTTCGATACGTTTATGCCCACGAAATCAATGCTGGCCTTTTCAACTTTGGCTTTTCCTATCTTTACTATTAGTACACTAAGTGCCATCTCCATGCTCCGGTTCTTTTCGTTTAGCAATATAATTAATCTATTGGTTATTATTTTTTCGTATACTTTCCCGATAAAATCGAGCGGGTAAATCGGCCTGTAATTCTCAACCTACGTGGGTGGCTCTCCAGGTTTAGGCACATAAATAATTTTTGGACACCTATCGTTCAATCACGAATATATCCCGCTATTAGACTTGCATTAAATACGTTCTTAAGCCATTCAAGAATGTTATTAGGGGCCCTCGACATAATGTATTTACGTTAGCCCAGATTTTCCTGTGGTTTTCTATTTGAAACTTAGAATAATTTTTCTCAGTTTTTCAAGGCTACTTTCGGAACATATTATGAGAATTTATCTTGTTTTGGGAAGTTATCGGTGATGTGTTCCTCCATTCCATAACATTTGAAACATATTTTAATATAAATAAATATCTACCTCTGAATTTTGGACATTGGGATTTTCAGGTTAAAAGGGATCAATCCCTTCGCCACTTTTTCTTTCGCCACTGCAAACAGTTTCACGCTTGTTTATGAATTGAAACGTCCCTCCCTTGGTCCCCCTAATATACTTGTTAGTTTTGACGTTTCTTCACTTTTCACGAACAAACCCATAAATGTTGTGAATAGGTCTTTTGCTGCTTCGGAGAAATTTCATGGCTTCACTCGTCCTCTTCTTAAACAAACTCTTGGACTTATTTTCAAAGACACATATTTTTTGTTCAATCATAATATTTGCCAAACAGACTGATGGTGTAGTAATGGGTTCCCCTATAGCTCCAGGAGCCGCTGATATATTTATGACTCATTTAGAAGAAAATATTTTCAATACCTCCCCATTATATATATATACATGTCTCATTTTATCGCAGATTTGACACTCCTCAACAGGCGGAACAATTTCTCAAATTTATTAATTCAATACATTACAATATCAAGTATACCGTTGAATACGAAATCATTATGCCCTCCCATTTCTTGATATACTAATTAATAAATCAGAAAACATACTACTTGGGTAGCTCATAAACCTACTTTCTCTTGGTTAGGTTTCAATTTCTTTAGTGCCTGTGAAAAAATCTTTAAAATAAATTCCATTAAAACTTTTCTTCACCGTGCTTACCACTTATCACCTTCATATTTTAATCTTGATAAAGAATTAGACTTCCTCCGTACCTATTTCACAAACAATTCTTATCCTTCAGACATTTTCCATGCTACTCTTAAAACCTTCCTTGACAATATTTTTTCTCCAAAAATACCTTCATATAACGTTCCCAAGGAAATACGATATCTTTCACTCGCGGTTTTAGGCCCTCTTAATCACCAATTCCGCAAACAAATACAAAAAGTCCTCAAATCTCATTTTGGGAAATCACCTTTAAAATATTTTTTTCGAATAATTTAGCGATAGGTGCAGTATTTAATGTTAAGGACTTGCTCCCTTGTAGTCTGCGCAGTGGTGTATATTTATTTACATGTTCTCGGTGTGGTAGAGGCAATTAGGTCGGCAGTACACGGCGCTCGTTACACGCTCGAGCTTGTTATCATGTTTGCATAAGTAGCAGAACAGGGAATGCTCGCCCGTTCGGGATCATATTATCCTTTGCAAAACCGATGCCACCATGTCTGATTTTAAAATTATAGATTCTTCCAATGATGATATAAGCCTACGAATAATTGAATCCATTAATATTAACACCCTTAGACCCTCTCTCAACAATAATATATCCGCCTTCCTTCTCCGTGTCTTATAATAACCAACCAATTATTATACCTCACACTTCATCATTGTTTCTTACTCTCCAAGTATTTAGTTGTGTTTCTACAACTTGTGTTACAAAAATTAAAATTAAAAGAATTAACTGTTCATATATTTGACCCCGCACTCCCCCTATGCTCACAATTTATCAACCGTTGATTAAATAATAACTATTTATGATTTATCACTATGAAATATAAATATGTATATTCATATTTAATTGTACCTTCCAGTCTTAATTAATCTTCATGTTAATTGTTTCTCCTATTTAAAGAAGCTAATATTTGTTCAATTTATTAGGCCAGAAGATGAGCACGTCTTTGATCGAAACGTAGCCAGAATAAATTATGAATGAATACTCTCATTCTCGTTGCCATTGGATTCTTAACATAACATAACATAATTTCACGGATGACAAAAGCCACAAAGGCCTATTAAAGGTCATCCGTATCCATCGAATCCCACCCACATAATGCATCCATAGGATTTTGTCAGATCATGCATCTACAATATACAATTTAAACAATCTATACGATTATGACAGACCATGCATCTACAATATAAAATTTAATGCCTCCATAGGAGTCTGTCAAAAACAATATCAAAGTCCTCCAAAAAATACAATAAAAAGAAACTGCATCCACAGGAATGAGTCAAGAAACATACCCTCATACCAAGAAAGTAAGAAGTTAACCCTCCATCCCCAAATAATTATCCAATCTGCGCTTGAAAACATTCAAGTTTGGGCTGTCTACAGTCTCAGGTGGCAAACTATTCCAATAATCCACCACTCTGTTAGTGAAAAAATATATTTTCTAACATCCAGACTGCACCTCTGTTTTTTTAATCTTTAAGTGGTGACCTCTAGTCCTATTACCACCTTCTAACTCAAATAACTTGCTGAAATCCAATTTATCCATCTCAGAAAAGATTTAAAAAAGCTGACTCATATCTCCCCTCACACACATTCTTTCAAATGAGAACATATTTCATACCCTCAGTCAATCTTCATATTCAAGGTGCTTCAGGATGGTATTATTTTTGTTGCCCTCCTTTGTACTGACTCTAACAAGTTTATATCATGTCTAAAATGTGGTGACCGACCCTGCTTGTATACAGTACTCTAAATGTGGCCTGACATAAGAATTATATAGATTAAGGATAACCTCTTTAGTCTAGTAGCTAACATTCTTTTTAATGTAACTTAGCACCCTTACTCCGAATGTATAAATATATATATATATATATATATATATATATATATATATATATATATATATATATATATATATATATATATATATATATATATATATATATATATATATATATATATATATATATATATACACTCTAGTGTCATAATGAAATCAAAAGGAAAGTGAGATTTAATTGGTATTATTCGATTTTTATCAAATATCGTATTCTAAAGGGCTTATAAATAAATTAAAAGTAAATTACTTTAATTTTAAAAGTCTAGGTAATGCTTGATGTTAAGCATTTTTAAAGATGGGGAGGAAAGTGAAAAAATATACAACGTACAAAGGTTGTGGGAATTGTTTGTTTAATTTAAAAATAAGTGGTTTATTGAGAAGAATTTACTTACAAATCGAAAAAAGTATTATAGTAGCAGATGCAAAAAAAAATGTATTAATTGAAAAAAAAAAGATAGGGTCAAATGACGATCGCAATAAAAATAAATAAGACTAAGATAAAAGATGAGAAAAGCAACTAGGGCCTATCGAATTCAGCCGTTAGAGTATTCGATTCAAGTTGGCCAATTTTTATTTATAATTTCTAGTGAGTTATTTTCGAATTTCTAAGAAATGTTCAATTAAAGCGAGTTAAATGAAAAGTTTATTAATTCCCGATGAAAAGCGGCATGTGCTCGAGGGATTTGATTGCATAAGCGTTTGAATGCGAATGAAGCATACTTACCTGGCACAGGGGATACCATGATCACTAAGGTGGTTCCCCCAAGGCGAGGCTCACCATTGCACTTCGGTGGTGCTGACCCTTGCGATTACCCCAAATGTGGGTAACTCGAGTGTGTAATTTTTGGTAGCAGGGGACTGCGTTCGCGCTTTCCCCTTAAAACTTTCTGCATCCTCATAACAAATAGCTCTTCAATTACTCTATTTTGCTCATTTCTTCGTATGCTATACCCGCTCTACGCATGTTTGTCTTGATCTTACATTTCTTTTCGTTGTCGTTTACGGATTCCAGTGATTTCAATTGCTTGCATAGCTCCATTTCAGTTATGCCGAACGAACAATTTTGTATGTAAGTCGTCTGCGTATTCTATATTAAGGCATCTCTCGTTAATAGAGGAATGCGTGTCCGCCGTATAGATTGAATACAATATAAGACTCAAATAGTCTTCCTGCGGTAATCCTGCTTGAATATGTTTCCTCGATAGTTTCATGTTCTATATAGGCGTATCTGTCCATTATGTAATATTATTATTAATTTCTAATCTGAGTATTTTATACTGTAATTTCCATCTGCCAAAATTCGGCGAACGCTTTCGATACGTTTATGCCCACGAAATCAATGCTGGCCTTTTCAACTTTGGCTTTTCCTATCTTTACTATTAGTACACTAAGTGCCATCTCCATGCTCCGGTTCTTTTCGTTTAGCAATATAATTAATCTATTGGTTATTATTTTTTCGTATACTTTCCCGATAAAATCGAGCGGGTAAATCGGCCTGTAATTCTCAACCTACGTGGGTGGCTCTCCAGGTTTAGGCACATAAATAATTTTTGGACACCTATCGTTCAATCACGAATATATCCCGCTATTAGACTTGCATTAAATACGTTCTTAAGCCATTCAAGAATGTTATTAGGGGCCCTCGACATAATGTATTTACGTTAGCCCAGATTTTCCTGTGGTTTTCTATTTGAAACTTAGAATAATTTTTCTCAGTTTTTCAAGGCTACTTTCGGAACATATTATGAGAATTTATCTTGTTTTGGGAAGTTATCGGTGATGTGTTCCTCCATTCCATAACATTTGAAACATATTTTAATATAAATAAATATCTACCTCTGAATTTTGGACATTGGGATTTTCAGGTTAAAAGGGATCAATCCCTTCGCCACTTTTTCTTTCGCCACTGCAAACAGTTTCACGCTTGTTTATGAATTGAAACGTCCCTCCCTTGGTCCCCCTAATATACTTGTTAGTTTTGACGTTTCTTCACTTTTCACGAACAAACCCATAAATGTTGTGAATAGGTCTTTTGCTGCTTCGGAGAAATTTCATGGCTTCACTCGTCCTCTTCTTAAACAAACTCTTGGACTTATTTTCAAAGACACATATTTTTTGTTCAATCATAATATTTGCCAAACAGACTGATGGTGTAGTAATGGGTTCCCCTATAGCTCCAGGAGCCGCTGATATATTTATGACTCATTTAGAAGAAAATATTTTCAATACCTCCCCATTATATATATATACATGTCTCATTTTATCGCAGATTTGACACTCCTCAACAGGCGGAACAATTTCTCAAATTTATTAATTCAATACATTACAATATCAAGTATACCGTTGAATACGAAATCATTATGCCCTCCCATTTCTTGATATACTAATTAATAAATCAGAAAACATACTACTTGGGTAGCTCATAAACCTACTTTCTCTTGGTTAGGTTTCAATTTCTTTAGTGCCTGTGAAAAAATCTTTAAAATAAATTCCATTAAAACTTTTCTTCACCGTGCTTACCACTTATCACCTTCATATTTTAATCTTGATAAAGAATTAGACTTCCTCCGTACCTATTTCACAAACAATTCTTATCCTTCAGACATTTTCGATGCTACTCTTAAAACCTTCCTTGACAATATTTTTTCTCCAAAAATACCTTCATATAACGTTCCCAAGGAAATACGATATCTTTCACTCGCGGTTTTAGGCCCTCTTAATCACCAATTCCGCAAACAAATACAAAAAGTCCTCAAATCTCATTTTGGGAAATCACCTTTAAAATATTTTTTTCGAATAATTTAGCGATAGGTGCAGTATTTAATGTTAAGGACTTGCTCCCTTGTAGTCTGCGCAGTGGTGTATATTTATTTACATGTTCTCGGTGTGGTAGAGGCAATTAGGTCGGCAGTACACGGCGTTCGTTACACGCTCGAGCTTGTTATCATGTTTGCATAAGTAGCAGAACAGGGAATGCTCGCCCGTTCGGGATCATATTATCCTTTGCAAAACCGATGCCACCATGTCTGATTTTAAAATTATAGATTCTTCCAATGATGATATAAGCCTACGAATAATTGAATCCATTAATATTAACACCCTTAGACCCTCTCTCAACAATAATATATCCGCCTTCCTTCTCCGTGTCTTATAATAACCAACCAATTATTATACCTCACACTTCATCATTGTTTCTTACTCTCCAAGTATTTAGTTGTGTTTCTACAACTTGTGTTACAAAAATTAAAATTAAAAGAATTAACTGTTCATATATTTGACCCCGCACTCCCCCTATGCTCACAATTTATCAACCGTTGATTAAATAATAACTATTTATGATTTATCACTATGAAATATAAATATGTATATTCATATTTAATTGTACCTTCCAGTCTTAATTAATCTTCATGTTAATTGTTTCTCCTATTTAAAGAAGCTAATATTTGTTCAATTTATTAGGCCAGAAGATGAGCACGTCTTTGATCGAAACGTAGCCAGAATAAATTATGAATGAATACTCTCATTCTCGTTGCCATTGGATTCTTAACATAACATAACATAATTTCACGGATGACAAAAGCCACAAAGGCCTATTAAAGGTCATCCGTATCCATCGAATCCCACCCACATAATGCATCCATAGGATTTTGTCAGATCATGCATCTACAATATACAATTTAAACAATCTATACGATTATGACAGACCATGCATCTACAATATAAAATTTAATGCCTCCATAGGAGTCTGTCAAAAACAATATCAAAGTCCTCCAAAAAATACAATAAAAAGAAACTGCATCCACAGGAATGAGTCAAGAAACATACCCTCATACCAAGAAAGTAAGAAGTTAACCCTCCATCCCCAAATAATTATCCAATCTGCGCTTGAAAACATTCAAGTTTGGGCTGTCTACAGTCTCAGGTGGCAAACTATTCCAATAATCCACCACTCTGTTAGTGAAAAAATATATTTTCTAACCTCCAGACTGCACCTCTGTTTTTTTAATCTTTAAGTGGTGACCTCTAGTCCTATTACCACCTTCTAACTCAAATAACTTGCTGAAATCCAATTTATCCATCTCAGAAAAGATTTAAAAAAGCTCAATCATATCTCCCCTCACACACCTTCTTTCAAATGAGAACATATTTCATACCCTCAGTCAATCTTCATATTCAAGGTGCTTCAGGGATGGTATTATTTTTGTTGCCCTCCTTTGTACTGACTCTAACAAGTTTATATCATGTCTAAAATGTGGTGACCGACCCTGCTTGTATACAGTACTCTAAATGTGGCCTGACATAAGAATTATATAGATTAAGGATAACCTCTTTAGTCTAGTAGCTAACATTCTTTTTAATGTAACTTAGCACCCTTACTCCGAATGTATAAAAATAAAAAAAAATAAAATATATATATATATATATATACACTCTAGTGTCATAATGAAATCAAAAGGTAAGTGAGATTTAATTGGTATTATTCGATTTTTTATCAAATATCGTATTCTAAAGGGCTTATAAATAAATTAAAAGTAAATTACTTTAATTTTAAAAGTCTAGGTAATGCTTGATGTTAAGCATTTTTAAAGATGGGGAGGAAAGTGAAAAAATATACAACGTACAAAGGTTGTGGGAATTGTTTGTTTAATTTTAAAATAAGTGGTTTATTGAGAAGAATTTACTTACAAATCGAAAAAAGTATTATAGTAGCAGATGCAAAAAAAATGTATAAATTGAAAAAAAAAAGATAGGGTCAAATGACGATCGCAATAAAAATAAATAAGACTAAGATAAAAGATGAGAAAAGCAACTAGGGCCTATCGAATTCAGCCGTTAGAGTATTCGATTCATGTTGGCCAATTTTTATTTATAATTTCTAGTGAGTTATTTTCGAATTTCTAAGAAATGTTCAATTAAAGCGAGTTAAATGAAAAGTTTATTAATTCCCGATGTAAAGCGGCATGTGTTCGAGGGATTTGATTGCATAAGCGTTTGAATGCGAATTAAGCATATATTCAACAAGCATACAGGATCATCGTCACACGTCAAGGAAGAACAAGAAGCAGACGGACAAGCATCGAAGAGTCATCACCACTTCACCAGAGTTAATCGCCCAAGAATGTTACCATTTGGTAACTATTAACCGTGAGAGTAGAAGAAGAAGGTTGCCTCGTTTGTCTCATAAGAGCAGCTACGGTCTGATTGGAGATTCCTCCTGTTTCCGTGGCTCTCAAAAGAGACAGAAGCAAGCGTGGACGGGTTGATTGGAGATTCCTCCTGTTCCTGTCCTGCTTGTAGAGAGCATTTCTCTTCTCCCCTTTGCACCCGTGGCGCTGATAGGCGAACAAGAGTGACGCCACGATGCAAGGGTCGGCGTCCATATCCACCACGCCGATGTCTGCCAAGCGGACGCGGAATGGGTTAAGTCCACCCTCGCCGAACGAGACCTCCACGCCCAAGAGGACCGCCCGAACACTGGAGCCGGAGTTCTCACAGGCAGAGGAGGCCCCCAGCGATGATAGCGGTCGCCTCGTCATCGACGAGAGCCCCCAGACCGAGGAGGCCCAGCAGGAGAATGAGGCAGGCTGGGTAACAGTGTCTCATTCCCGACGAGGACCTCGGCACAAGTTTAAACTCGTGCACCAGAGCAACACTATCAGTGCCTACCAGGCTGTGACGGAGCTGGAGAGAACACACCCTGGCCTGCGGATAGTTATTCGCCCTACTCTCAACGGCGAATACGTCCTCACCCCGAAGGACGATGGGTCGGAGGCCATGCTGCGCCGCCTTGCCGAGGAGGGGGATCGAGTGATCCTGCTCGACCCCAGAGTGAAGAGGCACAAGTTGGTACTTCAACGGTATCCGACTACTCTGCCACTCCAGGCCGTCGAGGCTCACCCCCACGTGCTCTCGGCAACACGGCTCCTCGCACACAGAGACAAGGTCCCAACCAGGCAGATCCTTGTAGTGTACGAGGGGCCGCCACCACCCAAGCTGGACCTGGGCAGCTGGGGCCGCTACGCCCTGCGCCCCTACCAAGGTGAGCCTGTTCGATGCTACAAGTGCCAGCGCTTCGGGCATCTCCAGGCCATGTGCCAAAACTCCGTCAAGTGCGGCGTGTGCAGCCAAGCGCACCCGACGGAGGAGTGTATCGGTCGCCTCAAGGCCAGCGAGTCCACCACGGCACGGTGCCCCAACTGCACCAAGGGGCACCACGCTTGGAACACGAAGTGCCCCGAGCGACAGAAAAGGATGCCACGGGGTCACCGGCGGCGGCAGCAGCAGCAGCAGCAGATGGAACCACGTGCCCCCCCAACCCAAAGAAGAGAGCGTCGGTTCATTGCCGCGCCACCCCCAATCGGGTCGGCGTGGGTTAGCCATCAACCCGCGACTCTCGGCCTGCCCGGCACACGACTGGGGGGTACACAGGAGGGGGAGCGGCAAAGGCAGGGGCAACCACGTGGGCCTTCCCAGCAACAAGGCAACCGACGCCTTGTTCCAGCGCCACCACCAAACAGGCCGGCGTGGGCTTCCCACCCATCCCTTACCCCTCAACAGCCTGGCACAAGTCAGGTCGAGACAGGGGAAGAGGACAGGCAGGGAGCGAGAGAGGGTACTAGTAGCTGCACAGCCAGCAACTCCGCTCACACCTCCACCCAGCAACCCACCCCCTCTGTCCCCAAGCCACAGAGGAGGAAGGGACACAGGCGTCGGGCCCACCGCGCCCGCCCAGACGAGGAGCAGTCCACGGTGCTACCCAATGCCCAACCAGCGACAGGGTCTCAACGTCGACCCCCAGGTTATTGCGAGGGACTCAATGAGGAGGGCAGAGCCATCGTGGACGTCATCCTCGCGTGTGTCGTACAGCTGGTGAAGAAGCTGCTCGATCGCCGGCAGGGCACCGCAGCCCCCACCGAGCAGGACCTCGACGCACTCCTCCGCGAAGAGGTGTTAACCGCCGTCACAGAGGGTGGCCTCCAGCCCCCACCATCATCTACCACGCCGAGAGGTCCCACCCAACACCCTCTGCACCCACCGCACGCCCACAACCAAGATGGAGGCACGGATTGACAGCCCAGCCCACGCACCGGCGCCCACGCTGAGGGTGCTGCAGTGGAATGTTCATGGGCTCCGCCCCAAGAAACATGAGCTGCTGCAAGCCGTCTTCCAAGAAGACCTGGACCTGGTTCTCCTACAGGAGACTCTCACGCCCGCCAGCTTTGAATGGCGAGTCGCAGGCTACACCCTCCACTCGCTACCGGCTGGTGACGGAAATGGGCGTGGCTGTGCAGCCCTCATACGAAACACCATCCCGCACAAGAGGATCGCCGCACCCGTGTACTGTGGTGACGGCGTGGAGGGCCTGGCACTGGAGCTACAGCTGGGGCCGCTCACTCTCACTGTATACAATATATACAGGAGCCAGCGGTACCCGCTGGATGTTGGGGAGCTGCTCTCCCTCGCATCCCACTCCAGCCTCCTTGTGGCGGGTGACTTCAACGCCCACCACCCCGTGCTGCAGTCTGTGTCACCCACTAACGTGACCGGGCGCCACCTGGCCGACCTGCTCGAAGAAGTTCCTGCCGTTCGACTACTGAACACAGGGGAGGCCACGCACGTCCATGGGGGGCGGCTCGACCTCACGCTGGTGTCGGGCGACCTACAGCCCGGTGCCACCTGGCAGGTCCACCCTACCCTCACCAGCGACCATTACGGGACCCTCACCACCCTCACTGTGGCCCCACCAGCTCCTCCTCTCCCGCCGCCCCAGTGGAACGTCAGGAGGGCGGATTGGGCAAAGTTCCAAGCCTCCCTGGCCGAATGGTGGTCCACGTATGTGCCTCCGGTGGACCTGCACCTGCAGGAGAGGGACCTTACGGCGGCCATAGAGAGTGCAGCTTACGCGGCCATGCCCAGGATAGCCTCAAATCGCCGCCGGCGCCCGGACTGGTGGTTTTATAACGAGGAAGTCCGGGAGCACAATCACCGCGTCAACGTCCACAGGAGGTTGTACGAGAAGCGCCCAACGGCCATCAACCTGCAGCTCCTGCAGGACGTGGTAGCCCGCGCGAGACAGGTGTCCCTTAGCGCCAGGGAGGCAAAGTGGCTGGAGTGGTGCGCCTCTTTCAGCCAACACACCTCCCTCGGCCAGCTGTGGGGGAGTTTCAGGAAGGCCTCAGGCGCCGCCCCGACCCGCCCAGCTGCCCACCCACGCCCACAGCAAGAGGCAGATCGGCTGGCGAACTGCTTTACAGCGAGGGGTTCTAGCGAGCAGCTTCCTCCCCACACCAGCTACCTCCAGCAGCAGCTACGCCCACAGCGCGACGAAGAGGTCAGGGAGGCGCGGGGCCAGCCGCACGCGACGGACCAGCCTTTCACGCTCGAGGAGCTGGCCAGGGCGAAACGTCGACGTGACACAGCGGCGGGAGCCGACGGAGTGCGGTACTCTATGCTGGCGCACGCTGGGCCCGCCGGGGACGCCGCGCTGCTAGCCCTTCTGAACGCGTCGTGGTTGGCAGGCCGTCTGCCGCCCTCCTGGAAGGACGCAGACATCCAGCCCATCCCCAAGCCGAAGGATCACACCACCTTCAGGCCAATCTCCCTCCTGAGCTGCACCGGAAAAACGGCGGAGAAGATGGTGCTGACTCGCCTACAGTGGAGCGTGGGAAGCCTTCATCACCACGTGTTCGGCTACACCAGGGGGGTGAGCACTGCGGACTGCCTCATCACCCTCCTGGCTCACGCCAACAACCAGCCCACCATCGTAGTCTTCCTTGACCTCGAGAAGGCTTTCGAGCTGGCTAGCCCCCGCGCCATACTGGCCGCCTTTGTGAGGAAGGGCATCCGAGGGAGACTGCTGGGCTGGCTCCAGGACTACCTTCACCAGCGCCGAGCCCGCGTGAAGTTCCAGGGCCACAAGTCTTCCTACCTTACTTTCGAGAACGGGACACCCCAGGGCGGCATCCTCAGCCCGTTCCTTTTCAACGTGCTGATGGAACAACTGGTCGCCCTCCCCTATCGGGAAGGAACCATCCTCCTCAGTTACGCCGACGACCTGGCACTCGTCGTCACCGGGCGCGGCGACAAGCTCGCGCGGGCCCAAGAAGCGCTGCACCTCATCACTGCCAAGTGCGAAGAGCTGGGGCTCAAGATCTCGGCAGAGAAGTCCCAGGCCATGGCCATCAAGACTTGCACACCTGCTGGCCAGCAGCTTCGCGTCCAAGGAGTCGGCCTGGCCTGGACCGACTCCTACCAGTACCTCGGAGTGTGGGTGGACAGACGGCTGTCCTTCACGCAGCATGTCACGCACCTGAGGCAGCGGACGCAGGCCCGGCTCAATGTGATGAGGGCCATGACGCGGCCGAGCGCTGGTGCAACCTTCCCCGTCCTCCGCCTCTACTACCTCCAGGCAGTGCGCTCCCTAGTGGACTACAGTGCACCGGTCCTTGTAGCGCTGCCCCGGCAGCAGCAACAGCGCCTGGAGGTAATACAAAACACCGCCATGAGGACCATGTTAGGGGCACCCAGGTGGTGCAGTGCCTGTGTCATGCAGAGTGAGGCCAACCTGGTGCCCCTCACAGCCAGGGTGGATTGCATGGTGGCCTGTCGGGTGGCCAGAGTGCTCCAGCGCGACGTGGAAGGTGTTGCGCAGAGGAGACTCAGAATGGCCGTGGTGCAGGGCATCGAGTGCCTGCGTAACAACAGGTAGCTCGTAAACGTCAGCCTAGCAACCAGCTCCCTCAACCGGGCAGGGAACTGGCTGTGGCGCGACCCCGATACCCCCAACCCCGCCTACGTTCCACCACCACCATGGGACCCCCCCGCCGCACAGTTGCCCGACAGCAAAGCGAACTGCCTCACCGAGGAGCTGCGCCAGCACGCCCTCATGGCCATGTCTGAGGTCACGGAGCCAGGCAGCGCAGTGTACTTCACCGACGGCTCCGTCGACCCCGAAAGCGGGAGGTCCGGCGCCGCCTTCGTCACGAGCGGCTTGACGCAAGCGTGGAGGACATCAGACCACTGCTCCACCCTCCAGACGGAGCTGGTAGCAATCCTGCACGCCCTCCAGCACTCTCTGCTCCGCCGGGAGGCCACTGTGGTGATACACACTGACTCTCGGTCGGGACTACAGGCGCTGCAGCACGCCCACGCCCACACCCGGGACAACATTCACCTCACCACCACCATCCTGTGCACCCTGCAGGACCTGGCAGCTCAGGGCAGGCGTGTCCGGCTCCACTGGATTCCCAGCCACGTTGGCGTGCGCGGCAACGATGCTGCCGACGAGGCTGCCAAGCGAGCCGCCCACGGCCCCATCATCACCTGGACCGTGCGCCCCAGCCTGCAGCAGCTCAAGGTGCAGGTTAAACGCAGGGCCGCCCACAACGCCCACCAGCAGCACCAAGAATGGGAAGCAATCAAGAGGCAAGCGGCGTGGTATGCTGCAGCCACAGCCTATCGCCCACTGAACCCATCCTTCCAGCAGCCCAGAGCGAACGGCGTGCTGCTACAGCGTGTGAGGCTGGGCTACTCCACGCGGGAAGAGCTACACGCCGACTTTGTGGCAGGGAGGTGTGAACACTGCGGCGGCCGCTCCCGGCGCCCACTGGTGCACTACCTCCTCTCCTGCCCAGCCACCGCCCGCCTCAGGCCAGAGCGAGCGCCAGCCCCTCCCCCTGTAAGAGGCGCCCTACTCAGGGCGCGAGAGGCAAGAGCCGCCCAGGTGGTCCTCTACACCCCAACTAACGAGCTGCTGGAGGTGCTGAGAACAACACCCCCTCCGCGCTGATCGCCGCTCGCGCCCAGCCGGGCGACAGGTGATGAAGACCGACGCCACCCACTTGCAGCAGATAAGAAACGCGTGGGACGCTCCACCACGTCTTACTGCACGCCAAACACTGACGGGCTGCCCGTTTTGTGCAATGTGTGCATTTATACATGTATTTATACTATTGTATCATATTATTACTGTATTTGTCTTTTTGTTTTTTTGTTTGTTTTTATTTTATTATTATTTGTATTATGATTATGTATAAATGTACGCTATTGCACAATAAACCTATACAATCAAAAATCAATCGAATTAAGCATACTTACCTGGCACAGGGGATACCATGATCACTAAGGTGGTTCCCCCAAGGCGAGGCTCACCATTGCACTTCGGTGGTGCTGACCCTTGCGATTACCCCAAATGTGGGTAACCCGAGTGTGTAATTTTTGGTAGCAGGGGACTGCGTTCGCGCTTTCCCCTTAAAACTTTCCACATCCCCATAACAATTAGCTCTTCAATTACTCTATTCTGCTCATTTCTTCGTATGCTATACCCGCTCTACGCATGAAGGTTTATGTTTGTCTTGATCTTACATTTCTTTTCGTTGTCGTTTACGGATTCCAGTGATTTCGATTGCTTGCATAGCTCCATTTCAGTTATGCCGAACGAACAATTTTGTATGTAAGTCGTCTGCGTATTCTATATTAAGGCATCTCTCGTTAATAGGGGAATGCGTGTCCGTCGTATAGATTGAATACAATATAAGACTCAAATAGTCTTCCTGCGGTAATCCTGCTTGAATATGTTTCCTCGATAGTTTCATGTTCTATATAGGCGTATCTGTCCATTATGTAATATTATTATTAATTTCTAATCTGAGTATTTTATACTGTAATTTCAATCTGCCAAAATTCGGCGAACGCTTTCGATACGTTTATGCCCACGAAATCAATGCTGGCCTTTTCAACTTTGGCTTTTCCTATCTTTACTATTAGTACACTAAGTGCCAACTCCATGCTCCGGTTCTTTTCGTTTAGCAATATAATTAATCTATTGGTTATTATTTTTTCGTATACTTTCCCGATGAAATCGAGTGGGTAAATCGGCCTGTAATTCTCAACCTACGTGGGTGGCTCTCCAGGTTTAGGCACAAAAATCATTTTTGGACACCTTTCGTTCAATCACGAATATATCCCGCTATTAGACTTGCATTAAATACGTTCTTAAGCCATTCAAGAATGTTATTAGGGGCCCTCGACATAATGTATTTACGTTAGCCCATATTTTCCTGTGGTTTTCTATTTGAAACTTAGAATAATTTTTCTCAGTTTTTCAAGGCTACTTTCGGAACATATTATGAGAATTTATCTTGTTTTGGGAAGTTATCGGTGATTTGTTCCTCCATTCCATAACATTTGAAACATATTTTAATATAAATAAATATCTACCTCTGAATTTTGGACATTGGTATTTTCAGGTTAAAAGGGATCAATCCCTTCGCCACTTTTTCTTTCGCCATTGCAAACAGTTTCACGCTTGTTGATGAATTGAAACGTCCCTCCCTTGGTCCCCCTAATATACTTGTTAGTTTTGACGTTTCTTCACTTTTCACGAACAAACCCATAAATGAAGTGAATAGGTCTTTTGCTGCTTCGGAGAAATTTCATGGCTTCACTCGTCCTCTTCTTAAACAAACTCTTGGACTTATTTTCAAAGACACATATTTTTTGTTCAATCATAATATTTGCCAAACAGACTGATGGTGTAGTAATGGGTTCCCCTATAGCTCCAGGAGCCGCTGATATATTTATGACTCATTTAGAAGAAAATATTTTCAATACCTCCCCATTATATATATATACATGTCTCATTTTATCGCAGATTTGACACTCCTCAACAGGCGGAACAATTTCTCAAATTTATTAATTCAATACATTACAATATCAAGTATACCGTTGAATACGAAATCATTATGCCCTCCCATTTCTTGATATACTAATTAATAAATCAGAAAACATACTACTTGGGTAGCTCATAAACCTACTTTCTCTTGGTTAGGTTTCAATTTCTTTAGTGCCTGTGAAAAAATCTTTAAAATAAATTCCATTAAAACTTTTCTTCACCGTGCTTACCACTTATCACCTTCATATTTTAATCTTGATAAAGAATTAGACTTCCTCCGTACCTATTTCACAAACAATTCTTATCCTTCAGACATTTTCGATGCTACTCTTAAAACCTTCCTTGACAATATTTTTTCTCCAAAAATACCTTCATATAACGTTCCAAAGGAAATACGATATCTTTCACTCCCGGATTTAGGCCCTCTTAATCACCAATTCCGCAAAGAAATACAAAAAGTCCTCAAATCTCATTTTGGGAAATCACCTTTTAAATATTTTTTTCGAATAATTTAGCGATAGGTTCAGTATTTAATGTTAAGGACTTGCTCCCTTGTAGTCTGCGCAGTGGTGTATATTTATTTACATGTTCTCGGTGTGGTAGAGGCAATTAGGTCGGCAGTACACGGCGTTCGTTACACGCTCGAGCTTGTTATCATCTTTGCATAAGTAGCAGAACAGGGAATGCTCCCCCGTTCGGGATCATATTATCCTTTGCAAAACCGATACCACCATGTCTGATTTTAAAATTTTAGATTCTTCCAATGATGATAAAGGCCTACGAATAATTGAATCCATTAATATTAACACCCTTTTACCCTCTCTCAACAATAATATATCCGCCTTCCTTTTCCGTGTCTTATAATAACCAACCAATTATTATACCTCACACTTCATCATTGTTTCTTACTCTCCAAGTATTTAGTTGTGTTTCTACAACTTGTGTTACAAAAATTAAAATTAAAAGAATTAACTGTTCATATATTTGACCCCCGCACTCCCCCTATGCTCACAATTTATCAACCGTTGATTAAATAATAACTATTTATGATTTATCACTATGAAATATAAATATGTATATTCATATTTAATTGTACCTTCCAGTCTTAATTAATCTTCATGTTAATTGTTTTTCCTATTTAAAGAAGCTAATATTTGTTCAATTTATTAGGCCAGAAGATGAGCATGTCTTTGATCGAAATGTAGCCAGAATAAATTATGAATGAATACTCTCATTCTCGTTGCCATTGGATTCTTAACATAACATAACATAATTTCACGGATGACAAAAGCCACAAGGGCCTATCAAAGGTCATCCGTATCCATCGAATCCCACCCACATAATGCATCCATAGGATTTTGTCAGATCATGCATCTACAGTGGCGGCAACAAAAAAAGTGACATTTAATATTGGCAACAGAAATCGATACACAAAATCGTTTTCACGATTTTACTTGCCAACTAGCCAATGAAAAGGTGCGGGGTTTATGCCGCAAGTGGACGACTCTCCTGAGCTAAGACAAGAGAACTGCGCTTTACTGGAACTCAGTGTCTCGTTTGAGCTCGTACAGTTAGGCTTTAGTGTATGGCACTCCAGCGTGCTGATTTCCTGCATTCGTGCCTATATTTGACGTGCTATAACTTCTGTGCAAATGGATACAATGGGGCGGAAAAAGCTTTCTATGACAGAGAAAAGCCGTGCCTTGACCCTATTAGAGCAGGGAAAGTCTTTTATTGATGTAGCAGCAGATTTAGGAACCTCAAAAAATACGATTCATCGCCTAAAACGGGCAGCTGAGTTATTGCCACCAGGTACCATACCAAAGATGAAGGAGGGCATTGGTGCAGCTAGGAAGACATCTCCAAGGACTGATAATATCCTAAGGCGTGAAGTGATGTCAGACCCTTCTGTAACCTCCGCTTCAATCAAGAAAAAACACCCAGACCTCCTCCAGAACGTCGCCCTCAGGACCATCCGTCATTGCTTACAGAAGGACTTATGCCTACCGGCTCGCCGCGCTGCCAAGAAGCCACTTCTTACCAAGACTATGAAGATGAAAAGGCTCAATTTGTGCAAGACCTATAAACATTGGACAGCTGCCCATTGGAAGAAGGTTATGTTCAGTGATTAAAACACCTTTAGGCTGGTCAGAGGAGAGTCAAAGATCGTGCGTCGTCCCAGCAATGTGTCTCGGTATAAACCAAAATATACCGTGAAAACTGTGAAGCACCCTGATAGTGTGATGGTGTGTGGTGCCTTTAGTGGAAACAAGGGCAGCGGGGTCTGTACTTCCTTCCCAAGAATGTAACCATGAGGGGGACTAACTATCTGGAAGTTTTGAGGCAGCACATGCTGCCATTTTGGGAAATTCATCAGTGTGAATTTTTCATGCATGATGGTGCCCCTGCTCACAGGTCCCAGTTAGTGAAAAGGTTCTTCAATGATAATAATATTAGTGTTTTGGAGTGGCCCGGTAATTCCCCGGACCTAAATCCTATTGAGAATGCTTGGAATCTGATGAAAACCAAAGTTCAAGAGCCAGCACTCGGCAGCATCAAGGATCTGATAGAATCACTGAAGAAGATCTGGGTTACGATCGACCCCACCTACTTCGCAAACCTTACTGAATCAATGCCCAATCGACTCAGGATGATCATCAAGTGCAAGGGCAACATGACCAAGTATTAACTTTCATGAAATATTCATAATAAAATATGTAAGTTACATTTTTCTGTTTCATTTTCTCTGAATTGTCACATGTCACTTTTTTTGTTGCCGCCACTGTACAATATACAATTTAAACAATCTATACGATTATGACAGACCATGCATCTACAATATATAATTTAATGCCTCCATAGGAGTCTGTCAAAAACAATATCAAAGTCCTCCAAAATATACAATAAAAAGAAACTGCATCCACAGGAATGAGTCAAGAAACATACCCCCATACCAAGAAAGTAAGAAGTTAACCCTCTTGATTTTATAGGTTTATTGTGCAATAGAGTACATTTATACATAATACAAATACAAATAATAATAAAATAAAAACAAAACAAACAAATAACAAAAAAAAAAAACGACAAAAGAGACAAATACAGTAATAATATGATACAATAATATAAATACATGTATAAATGCACACATTACACAAAGCGGGCAGCCCGTCAGTGTTGGCGTGCAGTAAGACGTGGTGGAGCGTCCCACGCGTTTCTTGACTGCTGCAAGTGAGTGGCGTCGGTCTTCATCACCTGTCGCCCGGCTGGGCGCGAGCGGCGATCAGCGTGGAGGGGGTGCTGTTCTCAGCACCTCCAGCAGCTCGTTTGTTGGGGTGTGGCGGACCACCTGGGTGGCTCTTGCCTCTCGCGCCCTCAGAAGGGCGCCTCTTACAGGGGCAGGGGCTGGCGCTCGCTCTGGCCTGAGGCGGGCGGTGGCTGGGCAGGAGAGGAGGTAGTGCACCAGTGGGCGCCGGGAGCGGCCGCCGCAATGTTCGCACCTCCCTGCCAAAAAGTCGGCGTGCAGCTCTTCCCGCGTGGAGTAGCCCAGCCTCACACGCTGTAGCAGTACGCCGTTCGCTCTGGGCTGCTGGAAGGATGGGTTCAGTGGGCGATAGGCTGTGGCTGCAGCATACCACGCCGCTTGCCTCTTGAATGCTTCCCATTCTCGGTGCTGCTGGTGGGCGTTGTGGGCGGCCCTGCGTTTAACCTGCACCTTGAGCTGCTGCAGGCTGGGGCGCACGGTCCAGGTGATGATGGGGCCGTGGGCGGCTCGCTTGGCAGCCTCGTCGGCAGCATCGTTGCCGCGCACGCCAACGTGGCTGGGAATCCAGTGGAGCCGGACACGCCTGCCCTGAGCTGCCAAGTCCTGCAGGGTGCACAGGATTGTGGTGGTGAGGTGGATGTTGTCCCGGGTGTAGGCGTGGGCGTGGGCGTGCTGCAGCGCCTGTAGTCCCGACCGAGAGTCAGTGTGTATCACCACAGTGGCCTCCCGGCGGAGCAGAGCGTGCTGGAGGGCGTGCAGGATTGCTACCAGCTCCGTCTGGAGGGTGGAGCAGTGGTCTGATGTCCTCCACGCTTGCGTCAAGCCGCTCGTGACGAAGGCTGCGCCGGACCTCCCGCTGTCGGGGTCGACGGAGCCGTCGGTGAAGTACACTGCGCTGCCTGGCTCCGTGACCTCAGACATGGCCATGAGGGCGTGCTGGCGCAGCTCCTCGGTGAGGCAGTTCGCTTTGCTGTCGGGCAACTGTGTGGCGGTGAAGTGTGCGGCGGGGGGGTCCCATGGTGGTGGTGGAACGTAGGCGGGGTTGGGGGTGTCGGGGTCGCGCCACAGCCAGTTCCCTGCCCGGTTGAGGGAGTTGGTTGCTAGGCTGACGTTTACGAGCCACCTGTTGTTACGCAGGCACTCGATGCCCTGCGCCACGGCCATTCGGAGTCTCCTCTGCGCAACACCTTCCACGTCGCGCTGGAGCACTCTGGCCACCCGACAGGCCACAATGCAATCCACCCTGGCGGTGAGGGGCACCAGGTTGGCCTCACTTTGCATGACACAGGCAGTGCACCACCTGGGTGCCCCTAACATGGTCCTCATGGCGGTGTTTTGTATTACCTCCAGGCGCTGTTGCTGCTGCCGGGGCAGCGCTACAAGGACCGGTGCACTGTAGTCCACTAGGGAGCGCACTGCCTGGAGGTAGTAGAGGCGGAGGACGGGGAAGGTTGCACCAGCGCTCGGCCGCGTCATGGCCCTCATCACATTCAGCCGGGCCTGCGTCCGCTCCCTCAGGTGCGTGACATGCTGCGTGAAGGACAGCCGTCTGTCCACCCACACTCCGAGGTACTGGTAGGAGTCGGTCCAGGCCAGGCCGACTCCTTGGACGCGAAGCTGCTGGCCAGCAGTTGTGCAAGTCTTGATGGCCATGGCCTGGGACTTCTTTGCCGAGATCTTGAGCCCCAGCTCTTCGCACTTGGCAGTGATGAGGTGCAGCGCTTCTTGGGCCCGCGCGAGCTTGTCGCCGCGCCCGGTGACGACGAGTGCCAGGTCGTCAGCGTAGCTGAGGAGGATGGTTCCTTCCCGATAGGGGAGGGCGACCAGCTGTTCCATCAGCACGTTGAAAAGGAACGGGCTGAGGAGGCCGCCCTGGGGTGTCCCGTTCTCGAAGGTAAGGTAGGAAGACTTGTGACCCTGGAACTTCACGCGGGCTCGGCGCTGGTGAAGGTAGTCCTGGAGCCAGCCCAGCAGTCTCCCTCGGATGCCCTTCCTCACAAGGGCGGCCAGAATGGCGCGGGGGCTAGCCAGCTCGAAAGCCTTCTCGAGGTCAAGGAAGACTACGATGGTGGGCTGGTTGTTGGCGTGAGCCAGGAGGGTGATGAGGCAGTCCGCCGTGCTCACCCCCCTGGTGTAGCCGAACACGTGGTGATGAAGGCTTCCCACGCTCCACTGTAGGCGAGTCAGCACCATCTTCTCCGCCGTTTTTCCGGTGCAGCTCAGAAGGGAGATTGGCCTGAAGGTGGTGCGATCCTTCGGCTTGGGGATGGGCTGGATGTCGGCGTCCTTCCAGGAGGGCGGCAGACGGCCTGCCAACCACGACGCGTTTAGAAGGGCTAGCAGCGCGGCGTCCCCGGCGGGCCCAGCGTGCGCCAGCATAGAGTACCGCACTCCGTCGGCTCCCGCCGCTGTGTCACGTCGACGTTTCGCCCTGGCCAGCTCCTCGAGCGTGAAAGGCTGGTCCGTCGCGTGCGGCTGGCCCCGCGCCTCCCTGACCTCTTCGTCGCGCTGTGGGCGTAGCTGCTGCTGGAGGTAGCTGGTGTGGGGAGGAAGCTGCTCGCTAGAACCCCTCGCTGTAAAGCAGTTCGCCAGCCGATCTGCCTCTTGCTGTGGGCGTGGGTGGGCAGCTGGGCGGGTCGGGGCGGCGCCTGAGGCCTTCCTGAAACTCCCCACAGCTGGCCGAGGGAGGTGTGTTGGCTGAAAGAGGCGCACCACTCCAGCCACTTTGCCTCCCTGGCGCTAAGGGACACCTGTCTCGCGCGGACTACCACGTCCTGCAGGAGCTGCAGGTTGATGGCCGTTGGGTGCTTCTCGTACAACCTCCTGTGGACGTTGACGCGGTGATTGTGCTCCCGGACTTCCTCGTTATAAAACCACCAGTCCGGGTGCCGGCGGCGATTTGAGGCTGTCCTGGGCATGGCCGCGTAAGCTGCACTCTCTATGGCCGCCGTAAGGTCCCTCTCCTGCAGGCGCAGGTCCACCGGAGGCACATACGTGGACCACCATTCGGCCAGGGAGGCTTGGAACTTTGCCCAATCCGCCCTCCTGACGTTCCACTGGGGCGGCGGGAGAGGAGGAGCTGGTGGGGCCACAGTGAGGGTGGTGAGGGTCCCGTAATGGTCGCTGGTGAGGGTAGGGTGGACCTGCCAGGTGGCACCGGGCTGTAGGTCGCCCGACACCAGCGTGAGGTCGAGCCGCCCCCCATGGACGTGCGTGGCCTCCCCTGTGTTCAGTAGTCGAACGGCAGGAACTTCTTCGAGCAGGTCGGCCAGGTGGCGCCCGGTCACGTTAGTGGGTGACACAGACTGCAGCACGGGGTGGTGGGCGTTGAAATCGCCCGCTACAAGGAGGCTGGAGTGGGATGCGAGGGAGAGCAGCTCCCCAACATCCAGCGGGTACCGCTGGCTCCTGTATATATTGTATACAGTGAGAGTGAGCGGCCCCAGCTGTAGCTCCAGTGCCAGTACCTCCACGCCGTCACCACAGTACACGGGTGCGGCGATCCTCTTGTGCGGGATGGTGTTTCGTATGAGGGCTGCACAGCCACGCCCATTTCCGTCACCAGCCGGTAGCGAGTGGAGGGTGTAGCCTGCGACTCGCCATTCAAAGCTGGCGGGCGTCAGAGTCTCCTGTAGGAGAACCAGGTCCAGGTCTTCTTGGAAGACGGCTTGCAGCAGCTCATGTTTCTTGGGGCGGAGCCCCTGAACATTCCACTGCAGCACCCTTAGCGTGGGCTGGGCTGTCAATCCGTGCCTCCATCTTGGTTGTGGGCGTGCGGTGGGTGCAGAGAGTTTTGGGTGGGACCTCTCGGCGTGGTAGATGATGGTGGGGGCTGGAGGGCACCCTCTGTGACGGCGGTTAACACCTCTTCGCGGAGGAGTGCGTCGAGGTCCTGCTCGGTGGGGGCTGCGGTGCCCTGCCGGCGATCGAGCAGCTTCTTCACCAGCTGTACGACACACGCGAGGATGACGTCCACGATGGCTCTGCCCTCCTCATTGAGTCCCTCGCAATAACCTGGGGGTCGACGTTGAGACCCTGTCGCTGGTTGGGCATTGGGTAGCACCGTGGACTGCTCCTCGTCTGGGCGGGCGCGGTGGGCCCGACGCCTGTGTCCCTTCCTCCTCTGTGGCTTGGGGACAGAGGGGGTGGGTTGCTGGGTGGAGGTGTGAGCGGAGTTGCTAGCTGTGCAGCTACTGGTACCCTCTCTCGCTCCCTGCCTGTCCTCTTCCCCTGTCTCGACCTGACTTGTGCCAGGCTGTTGAGGGGTAAGGGGTGGGTGGGAAGCCCACGCCGGCCTGTTTGGTGGTGGCGCTGGAACAAGGCATCGGTTGCCTTGTTGCTGGGAAGGCCCACGTGGTTGCCCCTGCCTTTGCCTTTGCCGCTCCCCCTCCTGTGTACCCCCCAGACGTGTGCCGGGCAGGCCGAGAGTCGCGGGTTGATGGCTAACCCACGCCGACCCGATTGGGGGTGGCGCGGCAATGAACCGACGCTCTCTTCTTTGGGTTGGGGGGGCACGTGGTTCCATCTGCTGCTGCTGCTGCTGCTGCCGCCGCCGCCGGTGACTCCGTGGCATCCTTCTCTGTCGCTCGGGGCACTTCGTGTTCCAAGCGTGGTGCCCCTTGGTGCAGTTGGGGCACCGTGCCGTGGTTGACTCGCTGGCCTTGAGGCGATCGATACACTCCTCCGTCGGGTGCGCTTGGCTGCACACGCCGCACTTGACGGAGTTTTGGCACATGGCCTGGAGATGCCCGAAGCGCTGGCACTTGTAGCATCTCACAGGCTCACCTTGGTAGGGGCGCAGGGCGTAGCGGCCCCAGCTGCCCAGGTCCAGCTTAAGTGGTGGCGGCCCCTCGTACACTACAAGGATCTGCCTGGTTGGGACCTTGTCTTTGTGTGCGAGGAGCCGTGTTGCCGAGAGCACGTGGGGGTGAGCCTCGACGGCCTGGAGTGGCAGAGTGGTCGGATACCGTTGAAGCACCAACTTGTGCCTCTTCACTCTGGGGTCGAGCAGGATCACTCGATCCCCCTCCTCGGCAAGGCGGCGCAGCATGGCCTCCGACCCATCGTCCTTCGGGGTGAGGACGTATTCGCCGTTGAGAATACGCCGACGACCTGGCACTCGTCGTCACCGGGCGCGGCGACAAGCTCGCGCGGGCCCAAGAAGCGCTGCACCTCATCACTGCCAAGTGCGAAGAGCTGGGGCTCAAGATCTCGGCAGAGAAGTCCCAGGCCATGGCCATCAAGACTTGCACACCTGCTGGCCAGCAGCTTCGCGTCCAAGGAGTCGGCCTGGCCTGGACCGACTCCTACCAGTACCTGGGAGTGTGGGTGGACAGACGGCTGTCCTTCACGCAGCATGTCACGCACCTGAGGCAGCGGACGCAGGCCCGGCTGAATGTGATGAGGGCCATGACGCGGCCGAGCGCTGGTGCAACCTTCCCCGTCCTCCGCCTCTACTACCTCCAGGCAGTGCGCTCCCTAGTGGACTACAGTGCACCGGTCCTTGTAGCGCTGCCCCGGCAGCAGCAACAGCGCCTGGAGGTAATACAAAACACCGCCATGAGGACCATGTTAGGGGCACCCAGGTGGTGCAGTGCCTGTGTCATGCAGAGTGAGGCCAACCTGGTGCCCCTCACAGCCAGGGTGGATTGCATGGTGGCCTGTCGGGTGGCCAGAGTGCTCCAGCGCGACGTGGAAGGTGTTGCGCAGAGGAGACTCCGAATGGCCGTGGTGCAGGGCATCGAGTGCCTGCGTAACAACAGGTGGCTCGTAAACGTCAGCCTAGCAACCAGCTCCCTCAACCGGGCAGGGAACTGGCTGTGGCGCGACCCCGATACCCCCAACCCCGCCTACGTTCCACCACCACCATGGGACCCCCCCGCCGCACACTTCACCGCCACACAGTTGCCCGACAGCAAAGCGAACTGCCTCACCGAGGAGCTGCGCCAGCACGCCCTCATGGCCATGTCTGAGGTCACGGAGCCAGGCAGCGCAGTGTACTTCACCGACGGCTCCGTCGACCCCGAAAGCGGGAGGTCCGGCGCCGCCTTCGTCACGAGCGGCTTGACGCAAGCGTGGAGGACATCAGACCACTGCTCCACCCTCCAGACGGAGCTGGTAGCAATCCTGCACGCCCTCCAGCACGCTCTGCTCCGCCGGGAGGCCACTGTGGTGATACACACTGACTCTCGGTCGGGACTACAGGCGCTGCAGCACGCCCACGCCCACACCCGGGACAACATTCACCTCACCACCACCATCCTGTGCACCCTGCAGGACCTGGCAGCTCAGGGCAGGCGTGTCCGTCTCCACTGGATTCCCAGCCACGTTGGCGTGCGCGGTAACGATGCTGCCGACGAGGCTGCCAAGCGAGCCGCCCACGGCCCCATCATCACCTGGACCGTGCGCCCCAGCCTGCAGCAGCTCAAGGTGCAGGTTAAACGCAGGGCCGCCCACAACGCCCACCAGCAGCACCAAGAATGGGAAGCAATCAAGAGGCAAGCGGCGTGGTATGCTGCAGCCACAGCCTATCGCCCACTGAACCCATCCTTCCAGCAGCCCAGAGCGAACGGCGTGCTGCTACAGCGTGTGAGGCTGGGCTACTCCACGCGGGAAGAGCTACACGCCGACTTTGTGGCAGGGAGGTGTGAACACTGCGGCGGCCGCTCCCGGCGCCCACTGGTGCACTACCTCCTCTCCTGCCCAGCCACCGCCCGCCTCAGGCCAGAGCGAGTGCCAGCCCCTCCCCCTGTAAGAGGCGCCCTACTCAGGGCGCGAGAGGCAAGAGCCGCCCAGGTGGTCCTCTACACCCCAACTAACGAGCTGCTGGAGGTGCTGAGAACAACACCCCCTCCGCGCTGATCGCCGCTCACGCCCAGCCGGGCGACAGGTGATGAAGACCGACGCCACCCACTTGCAGCAGATAAGAAACGCGTGGGACGCTCCACCACGTCTTACTGCACGCCAAACACTGACGGGCTGCCCGTTTTGTGCAATGTGTGCATTTATACATGTATTTATACTATTGTATCATATTATTACTCTATTTGTCTTTTTGTTTTTTTGTTTGTTTTTATTTTATTATTATTTGTATTATGATTATGTATAAATGTACGCTATTGCACAATAAACCTATACAATCGAAATAAGCATACTTACCTGGCACAGGGGATACCATGATCACTAAGGTAGTTCCCCCAAGGCGAGGCTCACCATTGCACTTCGGTGGTGCTGACCCTTGCGATTACCCCAAATGTGGGTAACTCGAGTGTGTAATTTTTGGTAGCAGGGGACTGCGTTCGCGCTTTCCCCTTAAAACTTTATGCATCCTCATAACAAATAGCTCTTCAATTACTCTATTTTTCTCATTTCTTCGTATGCTATACCCGCTCTACGCATGTTTGTCTTGATCTTACATTTCTTTTCGTTGTCGTTTACGGATTCCAGTGATTTCAATTGCTTGCATAGCTCCATTTCAGTTATGCCGAACGAACAATTTTGTATGTAAGTCGTCTGCGTATTCTATATTAAGGCATCTCTCGTTAATAGGGGAATGCGTGTCCGCCGTATAGATTGAATACAATATAAGACTCAAATAGTCTTCCTGCGGTAATCCTGCTTGAATATCTTTCCTCGATAGTTTCATGTTCTATATAGGCGTATCTGTCCATTATGTAATATTATTATTAATTTCTAATCTGAGTATTTTATACTGTAATTTCCATCTGCCAAAATTCGGCGAACGCTTTCGATACGTTTATGCCCACGAAATCAATGCTGGCCTTTTCAACTTTGGCTTTTCCTATCTTTACTATTAGTACACTAAGTGCCAACTCCATGCTCCGGTTATTTTCGTTTAGCAATATAATTAATCTATTGGTTATTATTTTTTTGTATACTTTCCCGATGAAATCGAGCGGGTAAATCGGCCTGTAATTCTCAACCTACGTGGGTGGCTCTCCAGGTTTAGGCACAAAAATCATTTTTGGACACCTTTCGTTCAATCACGAATATATCCCGCTATTAGACTTGCATTAAATACGTTCTTAAGCCATTCAAGAATGTTATTAGGGGCCCTCGACATAATGTATTTACGTTAGCCTAGATTTTCCTGTGGTTTTCTAGTTGAAACTTAGAATAATTTTTCTCAGTTTTTCAAGGCTACTTTCGGAACATATTATGAGAATTTATCTTGTTTTGGGAAGTTATCGGTGATGTGTTCCTCCATTCCATAACATTTGAAACATATTTTAATATAAATAAATATCTACCTCTGAATTTTGGACATTGGGATTTTCAGGTTAAAAGGGATCAATCCCTTCGCCACTTTTTCTTTCTCCACTGCAAACAGTTTCACGCTTGTTTATGAATTGAAACGTCCCTCCCTTGGTCTCGCTAATATCCTTGTTAGTTTTGACGTTTCTTCACTTTTCACGAACAAACCCATAAATGAAGTGAATAGGTCTTTTGCTGCTTCGGAGAAATTTCATGGCTTCACTCGTCCTCTTCTTAAACAAACTCTTGGACTTATTTTCAAAGACACATATTTTTTGTTCAATCATAATATTTGCCATACAGACTGATGGTGTAGTAATGGGTTCCCCTATAGCTCCAGGAGCCGCTGATATATTTATGACTCATTTAGAAGAAAATATTTTCAATACCTCCCCATTATATATATATACATGTCTCATTTTATCGCAGATTTGACACTCCTCAACAGGCGGAACAATTTCTCAAATTTATTAATTCAATACATTACAATATCAAGTATACCGTTGAATACGAAATCAATAATGCCCTCCCATTTCTTGATATACTAATTAATAAATCTGAAAACATACTCACTACTTGGGTAGCTCATAAACCTACTTTCTCTGGGTTAGGTTTCAATTTCTTTAGTACCTGTGACAAAATCTTTAAAATAAATTCCATTAAAACTTTTCTTCACTGTGCTTACCACTTATCACCTTCATATTTTAATCTTGATAAAGAATTAGACTTCCTCCGTACCTATTTCACAAACAATTCTTATCCTTCAGACATTTTCGATGCTACTCTTAAAACCTTCCTTGACAATATTTTTTCTCCAAAAATACCTTCATATAACGTTCCCAAGGAAATACGATATCTTTCACTCCCGGATTTAGGCCCTCTTAATCACCAATTCCGCAAAGAAATACAAAAAGTCCTCAAATCTCATTTTGGGAAATCACCTTTAAAATATTTTTTTCGAATAATTTAGCGATAGGTTCAGTATTTAATGTTAAGGACTTGCTCCCTTGTAGTCTGCGCAGTGGTGTATATTTATTTACATGTTCTCGGTGTGGTAAAGGCAATTTGGTCGGCAGTACACGGCGTTCGTTACACGCTCGAGCTTGTTATCATCTTTGCATAAGTAGCAGAACAGGGAATGCTCCCCCGTTCGGGATCATATTATCCTTTGCAAAACCGATACCACCATGTCTGATTTTAAAATTTTAGATTCTTCCAATGATGATAAAGGCCTACGAATAATTGAATCCATTAATATTAACACCCTTTTACCCTCTCTCAACAATAATATATCCGCCTTCCTTTTCCGTGTCTTATAATAACCAACCAATTATTATACCTCACACTTCATCATTGTTTCTTACTCTCCAAGTATTTAGTTGTGTTTCTACAACTTGTGTTACAAAAATTAAAATTAAAAGAATTAACTGTTCATATATTTGACCCCCGCACTCCCCCTATGCTCACAATTTATCAACCGTTGATTAAATAATAACTATTTATGATTTATCACTATGAAATATAAATATGTATATTCATATTTAATTGTACCTTCCAGTCTTAATTAATCTTCATGTTAATTGTTTTTCCTATTTAAAGAAGCTAATATTTGTTCAATTTATTAGGCCAGAAGATGAGCATGTCTTTGATCGAAACGTAGCCAGAATAAATTATGAATGAATACTCTCATTCTCGTTGCCATTGGATTCTTAACATAACATAACATAATTTCACGGATGACAAAAGCCACAAGGGCCTATCAAAGGTCATCCGTATCCATCGAATCCCACCCACATAATGCATCCATAGGATTTTGTCAGATCATGCATCTACAATATACAATTTAAACAATCTATACGATTATGACAGACCATGCATCTACAATATATAATTTAATGCCTCCATAGGAGTCTGTCAAAAACAATATCAAAGTCCTCCAAAATATACAATAAAAAGAAACTGCATCCACAGGAATGAGTCAAGAAACATACCCCCATACCAAGAAAGTAAGAAGTTAACCCTCCACCCCAAATAATTATCCAATCTGCGCTTGAAAACATTCAAGTTTGGGCTGTCTACAGTCTCAGGTGGCAAACTATTCAAATAATCCACCACTCTGTTAGTGAAAAAATATTTTCTAACATCCAGACTGCACCTCTGTTTTTTTAATCTTTAAGTGGTGACCTCTAGTCCTATTACCACCTTCTAACTCAAATAACTTGCTGAAATCCAATTTATCCATCTCAGAAAAGATTTAAAAAAGCTCAATCATATCTCCCCTCACACACATTCTTTCAAATGAGAACATATTTCATACCCTCAGTCAATCTTCATATTCAGGATGGTATTATTTTTGTTGCCCTCCTTTGTACTGACTCTAACAAGTTTATATCATGTCTAAAATGTGGTGACCGACCATGTTTGTATACAGTACTCTAAATGTGGCCTGACATAAGAATTATATAGATTAAGGATAACCTCTTTAGTCTAGTAGCTAACATTCTTTTTAATGTAACTTAGCACCCTTACTCCGAATGTATAAAAATAAAAAAAAATAAAATATATATATATATATATATATATATATATATATATATATATATATATATATATATATATATATATATATACACTCTAGTGTCATAATAAAATCAAAAGGTAAGTGAGATTTAATTGGTATTATTCGATTTTTTATCAAATATCGTATTCTAAAGGGCTTATAAATAAATTAAAAGTAAATTACTTTAATTTTAAAAGTCTAGGTAATGCTTGATGTTAAGCATTTTTAAAGATGGGGAGGAAAGTGAAAAAATATACAACGTACAAAGGTTGTGGGAATTGTTTGTTTAATTTTAAAATAAGTGGTTTATTGAGAAGAATTTACTTACAAATCGAAAAAAGTATTATAGTAGCAGATGCAAAAAAAATGTATAAATTGAAAAAAAAAAGATAGGGTCAAATGACGATCGCAATAAAAATAAATAAGACTAAGATAAAAGATGAGAAAAGCAACTAGGGCCTATCGAATTCAGCCGTTAGAGTATTCGATTCAAGTTGGCCAATTTTTATTTATAATTTCTAGTGAGTTATTTTCGAATTTCTAAGAAATGTTCAATTAAAGCGAGTTAAATGAAAAGTTTATTAATTCCCGATGAAAAGCGGCATGTGTTCGAGGGATTTGATTGCATAAGCGTTTGAATGCGAAATAAGCATACTTACCTGGCACAGGGGATACCATGATCACTAAGGTGGTTCCCCCAAGGCGAGGCTCACCATTGCACTTCGGTGGTGCTGACCCTTGCGATTACCTCAAATGTGGGTAACTCGAGTGTGTAATTTTTGGTAGCAGGGGACTGCGTTCGCGCTTTCCCCTTAAAACTTTCTGCATCCTCATAACAAATAGCTCTTCAATTACTCTATTTTGCTCATTTCTTCGTATGCTATACCCGCTCTACGCATGTTTGTCTTGATCTTACATTTCTTTTCGTTGTCGTTTACGGATTCCAGTGATTTCAATTGCTTGCATAGCTCCATTTCAGTTATGCCGAACGAACAATTTTGTATGTAAGTCGTTTGCGTATTCTATATTAAGGCATCTCTCGTTAATAGGGGAATGCGTGTCCGCCGTATAGATTGAATACAATATAAGACTCAAATAGTCTTCCTGCGGTAATCCTGCTTGAATATGTTTCCTCGATAGTTTCATGTTCTATATAGGCGTATCTGTCCATTATGTAATATTATTATTAATTTCTAATCTGAGTATTTTATACTGTAATTTCCATCTGCCAAAATTCGGCGAACGCTTTCGATACGTTTATGCCCACGAAATCAATGCTGGCCTTTTCAACTTTGGCTTTTCCTATCTTTACTATTAGTACACTAAGTGCCAACTCCATGCTCCGGTTCTTTTCGTTTAGCAATATAATTAATCTCTTGGTTATTATTTTTTCGTATACTTTCCCGATGAAATCGAGCGGGTAAATCGGCCTGTAATTCTCAACCTACGTGGGTGGCTCTCCAGGTTTAGGCACAAAAATCATTTTTGGACACCTTTCGTTCAATCACGAATATATCCCGCTATTAGACTTGCATTAAATACGTTCTTAAGCCATTCAAGAATGTTATTAGGGGCCCTCGACATAATATATTTACGTTAGCCTAGATTTTCCTGTGGTTTTCTATTTGAAACTTAGAATCATTTTTCTCAGTTTTTCAAGGCTACTTTCGGAACATATTATGAGAATTTATCTTGTTTTGGGAAGTTATCGGTGATGTGTTCCTCCATTCCATAACATTTGAAACATATTTTAATATAAATAAATATCTACCTCTGAATTTTGGACATTGGGATTTTCAGGTTAAAAGGGATCAATCCCTTCGCCACTTTTTCTTTCGCCATTGCAAACAGTTTCACGCTTGTTGATGAATTGAAACGTCCCTCCCTTGGTCCCCCTAATATACTTGTTAGTTTTGACGTTTCTTCACTTTTCACGAACAAACCCATAAATGAAGTGAATAGGTCTTTTGCTGCTTCGGAGAAATTTCATGGCTTCACTCGTCCTCTTCTTAAACAAACTCTTGGACTTATTTTCAAAGACACATATTTTTTGTTCAATCATAATATTTGCCAAACAGACTGATGGTGTAGTAATGGATTCCCCTATAGCTCCAGGAGCCGCTGATATATTTATGACTCATTTAGAAGAAAATATTTTCAATACCTCCCCATTATATATATATACATCTCTCATTTTATCGCAGATTTGACACTCCTCAACAGGCGGAACAATTTCTCAAATTTATTAATTCAATACATTACAATATCAAGTATACCGTTGAATACGAAATCATTATGCCCTCCCATTTCTTGATATACTAATTAATAAATCAGAAAACATACTACTTGGGTAGCTCATAAACCTACTTTCTCTTGGTTAGGTTTCAATTTCTTTAGTGCCTGTGACAAAATCTTTAAAATAAATTCCATTAAAACTTTTCTTCACCGTGCTTACCACTTATCACCTTCATATTTTAATCTTGATAAAGAATTAGACTTCCTCCGTACCTATTTCACAAACAATTCTTATCCTTCAGACATTTTCGATGCTACTCTTAAAACCTTCCTTGACAATATTTTTTCTCCAAAAATACCTTCATATAACGTTCCCAAGGAAATACGATATCTTTCACTCGCGGTTTTAGGCCCTCTTAATCACCAATTCCGCAAACAAATACAAAAAGTCCTCAAATCTCATTTTGGGAAATCACCTTTAAAATATTTTTTTCGAATAATTTAGCGATAGGTTCAGTATTTAATGTTAAGGACTTGCTCCCTTGTAGTCTGCGCAGTGGTGTATATTTATTTACATGTTCTCGGTGTGGTAGAGGCAATTAGGTCGGCAGTACACGGCGCTCGTTACACGCTCGAGCTTGTTATCATGTTTGCATAAGTAGCAGAACAGGGAATGCTCGCCCGTTCGGGATCATATTATCCTTTGCAAAACCGATGCCACCATGTCTGATTTTAAAATTATAGATTCTTCCAATGATGATATAAGCCTACGAATAATTGAATCCATTAATATTAACACCCTTAGACCCTCTCTCAACAATAATATATCCGCCTTCCTTCTCCGTGTCTTATAATAACCAACCAATTATTATACCTCACCTTTCTTCATTGTTTCTTACTCTCCAAGTATTTAGTTGTGTTTCTACAACTTGTGTTACAAAAATTAAAATTAAAAGAATTAACTGTTCATATATTTGACCCCCGCACTCCCCCTATGCTCACAATTTATCAACCGTTGATTAAATAATAACTTTATGATTTATCACTATGAAATATAAATATGTATATTCATATTTAATTGTACCTTCCGGTCTTAATTAATCTTCATGTTAATTGTTTTTCCTATTTAAAGAAGCTAATATTTGTTCAATTTATTAGGCCAGAAGATGAGCACGTCTTTGATCGAAACGTAGCCAGAATAAATTATGAATGAATACTCTCATTCTCGTTGCCATTGGATTCTTAACATAACATAACATAATTTCACGGATGACAAAAGCCACAAAGGCCTATTAAAGGTCATCCGTAATCCATCGAATCCCACCCACATAATGCATCCATAGGATTTTGTCAGATCATGCATCTACAATATACAATTTAAACAATCTATACGATTATGACAGACCATGCATCTACAATATATAATTTAATGCCTCCATAGGAGTCTGTCAAAAACAATATCAAAGTCCTCCAAAAAATACAATAAAAAGAAACTGCATCCACAGGAATGAGTCAAGAAACATACCCCCATACCAAGAAAGTAAGAAGTTAACCCTCCATCCCCAAATAATTATCCAATCTGCGCTTGAAAACATTCAAGTTTGGGCTGTCTACAGTCTCAGGTGGCAAACTATTCCAATAATCCACCACTCTGTTAGTGAAAAAATATTTTCTAACATCCAGACTGCACCTCTGTTTTTTTAATCTTTAAGTGGTGACCTCTAGTCCTATTACCACCTTCTAACTCAAATAACTTGCTGAAATCCAATTTATCCATCTCAGAAAAGATTTAAAAAAGCTCAATCATATCTCCCCTCACACACATTCTTTCAAATGAGAACATATTTCATACCCTCAGTCAATCTTCATATTCAAGGTGCTTCAGGATGGTATTATTTTTGTTGCCCTCCTTTGTACTGACTCTAACAAGTTTATATCATGTCTAAAATGTGGTGACCGACCCTGCTTGTATACAGTACTCTAAATGTGGCCTGACATAAGAATTATATAGATTAAGGATAACCTCTTTAGTCTAGTAGCTAACATTCTTTTTAATGTAACTTAGCACCCTTACTCCGAATGTATAAAAATAAAAAAAAATAAAATATATATATATATATATATATATATATATATATATATATATATATATATATATACACTCTAGTGCCATAATGAAATCAAAAGGTAAGTGAGATTTAATTGGTATTATTCGATTTTTTATCAAATATCGTATTCTAAATGGCTTATAAATAAATTAAAAGTAAATTACTTAATTTTAAAAGTCTAGGTAATGCTTGATGTTAAGCATTTTTAAAGATGGGGAGGAAAGTGAAAAAATATACAACGTACAAAGGTTGTGGGAATTGTTTGTTTAATTTTAAAATAAGTGGTTTATTGAGAAGAATTTACTTACAAATCGAAAAAAGTATTATAGTAGCAGATGCAAAAAAAATGTATAAATTGAAAAAAAAAAGATAGGGTCAAATGACGATCGCAATAAAAATAAATAAGACTAAGATAAAAGATGAGAAAAGCAACTAGGGCCTATCGAATTCAGCCGTTAGAGTATTCGATTCAAGTTGGCCAATTTTTATTTATAATTTCTAGTGAGTTATTTTTGAATTTCTAAGAAATGTTCAATTAAAGCGAGTTAAATGAAAAGTTTATTAATTCCCGATGAAAAGCGGCATGTGTTCGAGGGATTTGATTGCATAAGCGTTTGAATGCGAATTAAGCATACTTACCTGGCACAGGGGATACCATGATCACTAAGGTGGTTCCCCCAAGGCGAGGCTCACCATTGCACTTCGGTGGTGCTGACCCTTGCGATTACCCCAAATGTGGGTAACTCGAGTGTGTAATTTTTGGTAGCAGGGGACTGCGTTCGCGCTTTCCCCTTAAAACTTTCCGCATCCTCATAACAATTAGCTCTTCAATTACTCTATTCTGCTCATTTCTTCGTATGCTATACCCGCTCTACGCATGAAGGTTTATGTTTGTTTTGATCTTACATTTCTTTTCGTTGTCGTTTACGGATTCCAGTGATTTCAATTGCTTGCATAGCTCCATTTCAGTTATGCCGAACGAACAATTTTGTATGTAAGTCGTCTGCGTATTCTATATTAAGGCATCTCTCGTTAATAGGGGAATGCGTGTCCGTCGTATAGATTGAATACAATATAAGACTCAAATAGTCTTCCTGCGGTAATCCTGCTTGAATATGTTTCCTCGATAGTTTCATGTTCTATATAGGCGTATCTGTCCATTATGTAATATTATTATTAATTTCTAATCTGAGTATTTTTAACTGTAATTTCCATCTGCCAAAATTCGGCGAACGCTTTCGATACGTTTATGCCCACGAAATCAATGCTGGCCTTTTCAACTTTGGCTTTTCCTATCTTTACTATTAGTACACTAAGTGCCAACTCCATGCTCCGGTTCTTTTCGTTTAGCAATATAATTAATCTATTGGTTATTATTTTTTCGTATACTTTCCCGATGAAATCGAGTGTGTAAATCGGCCTGTAATTCTCAACCTACGTGGGTGGCTCTCCAGGTTTAGGCACAAAAATCATTTTTGGACACCTTTCGTTCAATCACGAATATATCCCGCTATTAGACTTGCATTAAATACGTTCTTAAGCCATTCAAGAATGTTATTAGGGGCCCTCGACATAATGTATTTACGTTAGCCTAGATTTTCCTGTGGTTTTCTATTTGAAACTTAGAATAATTTTTCTCAGTTTTTCAAGGCTACTTTCGGAACATATTATGAGAATTTATCTTGTTTTGGGAAGTTATCAGTGATTTGTTCCTCCATTCCATAACATTTGAAACATATTTTAATATAAATAAATATCTACCTCTGAATTTTGGACATTGGGATTTTCAGGTTAAAAGGGATCAATCCCTTCGCCACTTTTTCTTTCGCCATTGCAAACAGTTTCACGCTTGTTGATGAATTGAAACGTCCCTCCCTTGGTCTCGCTAATATCCTTGTTAGTTTTGACGTTTCTTCACTTTTCACGAACAAACCCATAAATGAAGTGAATAGGTCTTTTGCTGCTTCTGGGGAAATTTCATGGCTTCACTCGTCCTCTTCTTAAACAAACTCTTGGACTTATTTTCAAAGACACATATTTTTGTTCAATCATAATATTTGCCAAACAGACTGATGGTGTAGTAATGGGTTCCCCTATAGCTCCAGGAGCCGCTGATATATTTATGACTCATTTAGAAGAAAATATTTTCAATACCTCCCCATTATATATATATACATGTCTCATTTTATCGCAGATTTGACACTCCTCAACAGGCGGAACAATTTCTCAAATTTATTAATTCAATACATTACAATATCAAGTATACCGTTGAATACGAAATCAATAATGCCCTCCCATTTCTTGATATACTAATTAATAAATCTGAAAACATACTCACTACTTGGGTAGATCATAAACCTACTTTCTCTGGGTTAGGTTTCACTTTCTTTAGTGCCTGTGACAAAATCTTTAAAATAAATTCCATTAAAACTTTTCTTCACCGTGCTTACCACTTATCACCTTCATATTTTAATCTTGATAAAGAATTAGACTTCCTCCGTACCTATTTCACAAACAATTCTTATCCTTCAGACATTTTCGATGCTACTCTTAAAACCTTCCTTGACAATATTTTTTCTCCAAAAATACCTTCATATAACGTTCCCAAGGAAATACGATATCTTTCACTCCCGGATTTAGGCCCTCTTAATCACCAATTCCGCAAAGAAATACAAAAAGTCCTCAAATCTCATTTTGGGAAATCACCTTTTAAATATTTTTTTCGAATAATTTAGCGATAGGTTCAGTATTTAATGTTAAGGACTTGCTCCCTTGTAGTCTGCGCAGTGGTGTATATTTATTTACATGTTCTCGGTGTGATAGAGGCAATTAGGTCGGCAGTACAGGGCGTTCGTTACACGCTCGAGCTTGTTATCATCTTTGCATAAGTAGCAGAACAGGGAATGCTCCCCCGTTCGGGATCATATTATCCTTTGCAAAACCGATACCACCATGTCTGATTTTAAAATTTTAGATTCTTCCAATGATGATATAAGCCTACGAATAATTGAATCCATTAATATTAACACCCTTAGACCCTCTCTCAACAATAATATATCCGCCTTCCTTCTCCGTGTCTTATAATAACCAACCAATTATTATACCTCACCTTTCTTCATTGTTTCTTACTCTCCAAGTATTTAGTTGTGTTTCTACAACTTGTGTTACAAAAATTAAAATTAAAAGAATTAACTGTTCATATATTTGATCCCCGCACTCCCCCTATGCTCACAATTTATCAACCGTTGATTAAATAATAACTATTTATGATTTATCACTATGAAATATAAATATGTATATTCATATTTAATTGTACCTTCCAGTCTTAATTAATCTTCATGTTAATTGTTTTTCCTATTTAATGAAGCTAATATTTGTTCAATTTATTAGGCCAGAAGATGAGCACGTCTTTGATCGAAACGTAGCCAGAATAAATTATGAATGAATACTCTCATTCTCGTTGCCATTGGATTCTTAACATAATATAACATAATTTCACGGATGACAAAAGCCACAAAGGCCTATTAAAGGTCATCCGTAATCCATCGAATCCCACCCACATAATGCATCCATAGGATTTTGTCAGATCATGCATCTACAATATACAATTTAAACAATCTATACGATTATGACAGACCATGCATCTACAATATATAATTTAATGCCTCCATAGGAGTCTGTCAAAAACAATATCAAAGTCCTCCAAAATATACAATAAAAAGAAACTGCATCCACAGGAATGAGTCAAGAAACATACCCCCATACCAAGAAAGTAAGAAGTTAACCCTCCATCCCCAAATAATTATCCAATCTGCGCTTGAAAACATTCAAGTTTGGGCTGTCTACAGTCTCAGGTGGCAAACTATTCCAATAATCCACCACTCTGTTAGTGAAAAAATATTTTCTAACATCCAGACTGCACCTCTGTTTTTTTAATCTTTAAGTGGTGACCTCTAGTCCTATTACCACCTTCTAACTCAAATAACTTGCTGAAATCCAATTTATCCATCTCAGAAAAGATTTAAAAAAGCTCAATCATATCTCCCCTCACACACATTCTTTCAAATGAGAACATATTTCATACCCTCAGTCAATCTTCATATTCAGGATGGTATTATTTTTGTTGCCCTCCTTTGTACTGACTCTAACAAGTTTATATCATGTCTAAAATTTGGTGACCGACCATGTTTGTATACAGTACTCTAAATGTGGCCTGACATAAGAATTATATAGATTAAGGATAACCTCTTTAGTCTAGTAGCTAACATTCTTTTTAATGTAACTTAGCACCCTTACTCCGAATGTATAAAATATATATATATATATATATATATATATATATATATATATATATATATATATATATATATATATATATATATATATATATATAAGACCTGTTACTTATGACAGTGTACAGACCCCCAAACACTACAACAGTACAGTTTGAAGAGATTCTTGTAAGGACAAGAGAAAAACTGGATTCTTTTCCAAAACAAACCACTGAAGTATTGATCCTTGGTGATTTCAACTTCCCACACTTTAGCTGGAGGGATATGAAGACAACTGGGGGCAGCCTAGAGGAAAAACAACAGGCTGAAGCCCTATAACTCTGATGGGAAAATATTTCCTCACCCAGAAAATAAGGGAAGCTACCAGAGGGAACAATATACTAGACCTAATCCTTACAAACAGTCATAATCTGATCCACTCATACAAAATATGTGAAACCATACTATCGGATCATAATTACATTCAGGTGAAAACAACATGCACTGACTTACATAAAGAACACCTACACAGTAGAGAAACAGCAGCAGATGACCACTTAGGCAACCTGAACTTCTACAACCCGAGCATAAATTGGGACCAAGTTAGAGCAGAGTTGAGGGATACAAACTGGGAGGACATTCTACCAGACACCAACGTAGACAACCTTCTCAAGAAATTTGTGGCGAGATGTAGGGAAATTTGTTCCAAACACATACCCCAAAAAACCAGAAGGAGAATCAAAAATATAATCCCCAGAGACCGTAAAGTCCTCATGAGAAGAAGACACTCACTTCGTACCAAACTTAGAAAGACAAATTACACACCCCTTCAAGGAAGAATACGGTCCCAGATTGAAGAGGTTGAAACAAAACTAAGACAGTCGCATGAGGAACAACAACGCAGGGAAGAAAGAGAAGCAATAACCCCAATTAAGGAAAACCCAAAGTACTTCTTCTCATATGCAAAGAAGAAACTGAAAACCAAATCACCAGTGGGACCTCTCTACAGACCGGATGGTGAGCCGACAGCAGACCCCAAACAAATGGCTAACATACTGAAGAACCAGTATGAAGGTGTTTTCAGCAACCCAAGGGAAGAAGAGAGGATATTAGATGCAGGAACTTTTTTCACTGCTCGACCAAGTACTCCTCACACACTCTCATCAATCAACATTGGGGAGAAGGACATAATAGAGGCAATTAAATTGATTGCCCCAGACGCAGCGGCTGGACCAGATGGCTTCCACTCTCAGCTGCTAAGAAACTGCAGTCAAGAACTAGCCAAACCCCTCCAGATGCTCTGGTCTCTCTCACTGCAGAATGGTACTGTACCAGTAGCCCTCAAGTCGGCTATCATTACGCCCATTCATAAAGGAGGCAGCAGAGGCCAAGCTAGCAAGTACAGGCCAGTAGCCCTGACATCCCATCTTGTCAAGATCTGTGAAAGAATAGTGAGAAAAAGGATGGTTGAATTTATAGAATCAAAGAGAGCCTTCAATGACGGACAACACGGCTTCAGACAGGGCCGCTCATGTTTGTCTCAACTACTCCAACACTATGAGAGAATTCTAGAAACCATACGGGATGGACAAAATGCCGATGTAATATATTTGGATTTTGCAAAGGCCTTCGACAAAGTGGATCACAGGATCCTATTACATAAATTATGAAGCCTTGGAATAGAAGGCTCACTTGGAAAATGGCTACACAGTTTCCTAACTGGGAGGACCCAGCAGGTATCTGTGCAAGGTGAACTGTCGTTACCTAGCAGTGTGCGGAGAGGTGTTCCGCAGGGCTCAGTGCTAGGTCCACTCCTGTTCATAATACATGTGGGAGATATAGACAACAACCTGGAGCATGTCGAAGCATCCTCCTTTGCAGACGACACAAGGATAAAAAGGCAAATAACAAGCCCAGAAGATGCAGCTAAAGTACAAGAAGACCTGCAGAGAATACTGGACTGGGCATCAACCAACAACATGCTCCTAAATGGAGAAAAATTTGAATTAGTAAGATATGGGAGAAACGACATACTCAAGAGCTCCACCAACTACAAATATGATGAACAGCAGATAGAAGATAAGGAGCATGTCAAGGATCTGGGAGTCCACATGAGCAGTGATGCTACTTTTACCCACCACATAAATACTGTAGCTGAAGCAGGAAAGAGCATGAGTGGTTGGGTGTTAAGGACTTTTGCTTCCAGAGAAGAGCAGTGCCTTAAAACACTCTGGAAGTCTCTAGTTCTCCCAAGGCTAGAGTACTGTTGCCAGCTTTGGTCCCCCCATAAAATACAAGAAATAACTACCCTTGAAGGCATCCAAAGATCATACACGGCACGAATCCAAGAGGTACAGCACTTAAACTATTGGGACAGACTCAGAGAACTGAAACTGTACTCATTACAAAGGAGACGGGATCGGTACACAATAATCTACATGTGGAAGATATTGGAAGGCAGAGTGCCAAATGTAGCCATAGTCACCAACCAACACCCAAGGAAAGGGAGACTCAGTTACATCAAGGGAGTACAGGGCACCGTACAGCGAGTAAGAAACCTGGCCCACAACTCCTTCACGTACAATGGGCCCCGCTTATTCAACTGTCTCCCGCAAGAACTAAGAGACCTGAGTGGAATTAGCCCTGAAGCCTTCAAAAATAATCTGGATAAGTGGCTTCAAGGACTAGAAGACAATCCACCAACACCAGGATACCCCAGCCGTCACCACAACACCTTGCCAGAAGTAATTCAAACTCTGGAAAGGGAGGAGAATGTGGGATCAAGCGGGTTAGGCGGAAGCCGACTTCAGCCTTGCCATTAACAGGCAGAATTCACCGAAAGTATACCGAAAGTAAGTAAGTATATACACTCTAGTGTCATAATGAAATTAAAAGGAAAGTGAGATTTAATTGGTATTATTCGATTTTTATCAAATATTGTATTCTAAAGGGCTTATAAATAAATTAAAAGTAAATTACTTTAATTTTAAAAGTCTAGGTAATGCTTGATGTTAAGCATTTTTAAAGATGGGGAGGAAAGTGAAAAAATATACAACGTACAAAGGTTGTGGGAATTGTTTGTTTAATTTAAAAATAAGTGGTTTATTGAGAAGAATTTACTTACAAATCGAAAAAAGTATTATAGTAGCAGATGCAAAAAAAATGTATAAATTGAAAAAAAAAAGATAGGGTCAAATGACGATCGCAATAAAAATAAATAAGACTAAGATAAAAGATGAGAAAAGCAACTAGGGCCTATCGAATTCAGCCGTTAGAGTATTCGATTCAAGTTGGCCAATTTTTATTTATAATTTCTAGTGAGTTATTTTCGAATTTCTAAGAAATGTTCAATTAAAGCGAGTTAAATGAAAAGTTTATTAATTTCCGATGAAAAGCGGCATGTGTTCGAGGGATTTGATTGCATAAGCGTTTGAATGCGAATTAAGCATACTTACCTGGCACAGGGGATACCATGATCACTAAGGTGGTTCCCCCAAGGCGAGGCTCACCATTGCACTTCGGTGGTGCTGACCCTTGCGATTACCCCAAATGTGGGTAACTCGAGTGTGTAATTTTTGGTAGCAGGGGACTGCATTCGCGCTTTCCCCTTAAAACCTTCCGCATCCTCATAACAAATAGCTCTTCAATTACTCTATTTTGCTCATTTCTTAGTATGCTATACCCCCTCTACGCATGTTTGTCTTGATCTTACATTTCTTTTCGTTGTCGTTTATGGATTCCAGTGATTTCAATTGCTTGCATAGCTCCATTTCAGTTATGCCGAACGAACAATTTTGTATGTAAGTCGTCTGCGTATTCTATATTAAGGCATCTCTCGTTAATAGGGGAATGCGTGTCCGCCGTATAGATTGAATACAATATAAGACTCAAATAGTCTTCCTGCGGTAATCCTGCTTGAATATGTTTCCTCGATAGTTTCATGTTCTATATAGGCGTATCTGTCCATTATGTAATATTATTAATTTCTAATCTGAGTATTTTATACTGTAATTTCCATCTGCCAAAATTCGGCGAACGCTTTCGATACGTTTATGCCCACAAAATCAATGCTGGCCTTTTTAACTTTGGCTTTTCCTATCTTTACTATTAGTACACTAAGTGCCAACTCCATGCTCCGGTTCTTTTCGTTTAGCAATATAATTAATCTATTGGTTATTATTTTTTCGTATACTTTCCTGATGAAATCGAGCGGGTAAATCGGCCTGTAATTCTCAACCTACGTGGGTGGCTCTCCAGGTTTAGGCACAAAAATCATTTTTGGACACCTTTAGTTCAATCAGGAATATATCCCGCTATTAGACTTGCATTAAATACGTTCTTAAGCCATTCAAGAATGTTATTAGGGGCCCTCGACATAATGTATTTACGTTAGCCCAGATTTTCCTGTGGTTTTCTATTTGAAACTTAGAATCATTTTTCTCAGTTTTTCAAGGCTACTTTCGGAACATATTATGAGAATTTATCTTGTTTTGGGAAGTAATCGGTAATGTGTTCCTCCATTCCATAACATTTGAAACATATTTTAATATAAATAAATATCTACCTCTGAATTTTAGACATTGGGATTTTCAGGTTAAAAGGGATCAATCCCTTCGCCACTTTTTCTTTCGCCATTGCAAACAGTTTCACGCTTGTTGATGAATTGAAACGTCCCTCCCTTGGTCTCGCTAATATCCTTGTTAGTTTTGACGTTTCTTCACTTTTCACGAACAAACCCATAAATGAAGTGAATAGGTCTTTTGCTGCTTCGGAGAAATTTCATGGCTTCACTCGTCCTCTTCTTAAACAAACTCTTGGACTTATTTTCAAAGACACATATTTTTTGTTCAATCATAATATTTGCCAAACAGACTGATGGTGTAGTAATGGGTTCCCCTATAGCTCCAGGAGCCGCTGATATATTTATGACTCATTTAGAAGAAAATATTTTCAATACCTCCCCATTATATATATATACATCTCTCATTTTATCGCAGATTTGACACTCCTCAACAGGCGGAACAATTTCTCAAATTTATTAATTCAATACATTACAATATCAAGTATACCGTTGAATACGAAATCAATAATGCCCTCCCATTTCTTGATATACTAATTAATAAATCTGAAAACATACTCACTACTTGGGTAGATCATAAACCTACTTTCTCTGGGTTAGGTTTCACTTTCTTTAGTGCCTGTGACAAAATCTTTAAAATAAATTCCATTAAAACTCTTCTTCACCGTGCTTACCACTTATCACCTTCATATTTTAATCTTGATAAAGAATTAGACTTCCTCCGTACCTATTTCACAAACAATTCTTATCCTTCAGACATTTTCGATGCTACTCTTAAAACCTTCCTTGACAATATTTTTTCTCCAAAAATACCTTCATATAACGTTCCCAAGGGAATACGATATCTTTCACTCGCGGCTTTAGGCCCTCTAAATCACCAATTCCGCAAAGAAATACAAAAAGTCCTCAAATCTCATTTTGGGAAATCACCTTTAAAATATTTTTTCCGAATAATTTAGCGATAGGTTCAGTATTTAATGTTAAGGACTTGCCCCCTTGTAGTCTGCGCAGTGGTGTATATTTATTTACATGTTCTCGGTGTGGTAGAGGCAATTAGGTCGGCAGTAGACGGCGCTCGTTACACGCTCGAGCTTGTTATCATCTTTGCATAAGTAGCAGAACACGGAATGCTCCCCCGTTCGGGATCATATTATCCTTTGCAAAACCGATGCCACCATGTATGATTTTAAAATTATAGATTCTTCCAATGATGATATAAGCCTACGAATAATTGAATCCATTAATATTAACACCCTTAGACCCTCTCTCAACAATGGTGATATATCCGCCTTCCTTCTCCGTGTCTTATAATAACCAACCAATTATTATACCTCACCCTTCTTCATTGTTTCTTACTCTCCAAGTCAGCAGCAGTCATCTGCCTAGAATGCCCATTTGAATTCACATGGCATTTAGATCCCCTGCACAATATCGTGGGGGCTGAACTGTATGCCTTGTTCCACGCTCTTAAAATATCCCGGACACTTGTCCCCTCCAGGAAAATAATCATCTACACTGACTCAATGTCCTCGCTTCAGCTTCTCCTCTCCCCCGCACCCCTCACCCACCCACAACTCTGCTATGAAATTCAGGCATTGCTCCTTGACTTCCTCATCCACCCTCTATGGGATGTGAAGCTGCAATGGATCCCAGCCCACTCTGGTATCATCGGCAATGAAAAAGCGGACAGAGCAGCAAACCAAGCTCCCTCACTCCCATTTTGGGAACACTTCCCATCTCTCCAGCCACACGAACCTCCCTCTAGAAGGCACACACCAGAGCTACATGGGAAGAAGACCTCTGCCAACAGCTCCATGGATCCTCCAGATCCATCCTTTATGAGGACTCTGGTCCTATACTTTGGTCAAGGTCAATCAATCGTCGTCTTGACTCTGCCCTCGTCCGATTGAGAATTGGACATTCTGGTCTGTCTGCTCATCTCTTCCGCCTGGGTCTCTCTCCCTCTCCAGACTGCCCCTGGTGCCCCAATCAACCAGAAACCATCCAGCACTTCCTACTAGAATGCCTGCACCATCACTCCCATCGAGTACTACTCCGTGAAAAACTCAGAGAAATTGGAGTAATGCAACTCACAATCCCAGTCATCATCAACGGAATCGGTTACCCCATCCCTATCCGCCAAGCAATTTCCAATTATCTCCAGTTCTTTCTGACTAAAACTGGACAGTTACATAGAATATAAATCATAGATCATCCCCTCCCTCCTGTACTAACATGGCTTATCTCCTGTTAGATTGCTAAGTCAGCCCAGCAAGCAAAGTCCGCTAAATCTTTCCTAAGCCAAAGTACAGAGAAATATAAACGGCATTGACCTTCTCCAGGGCCCATAGTGCTGACCCACGCACTCTCTGGCCCTCAATTTACCAAATTACTCTCCAAGTATTTAGTTGTGTTTCTACAACTTGTGTTACAAAAATTAAAATTAAAAGAATTAACTGTTCATATATTTGACCCCCGCACTCCCCCTATGCTCACAATTTATCAACCCTTGTTTAAATAATAACTATTTATGATTTATCACTATGAAATATAAATATGTATATTCATATTTAATTGTACCTTCCAGTCTTAATTAATCTTCATGTTAATTGTTTTTCCTATTTAAAGAAGCTAATATTTGTTCAATTTATTAGGCCAGAAGATGAGCACGTCTTTGATCGAAACGTAGCCAGAATAAATTATGAATGAATACTCTCATTCTCGTTGCCATTGGATTCTTAACATAACATAACATAATTTCACGGATGACAAAAGCCACAAAGGCCTATTAAAGGTCATCCGTATCCATCGAATCCCACCCACATAATGCATCCATAGGATTTTGTCAGATCATGCATCTACAATATACAATTTAAACAATCTATACGATTATGACAGACCATGCATCTACAATATATAATTTAATGCCTCCATAGGAGTCTGTCAAAAACAATATCAAAGTCCTCCAAAATATACAATAAAAAGAAACTGCATCCACAGGAATGAGTCAAGAAACATACCCCCATACCAAGAAAGTAAGAAGTTAACCCTCCATCCCCAAATAATTATCCAATCTGCGCTTGAAAACATTCAAGTTTGGGCTGTCTACAGTCTCAGGTGGCAAACTATTCCAATAATCCACCACTCTGTTAGTGAAAAGCACACAGGATCGATGGCAGTATATTTAGGTGGATTCAGTCATGGCTTGGTGACAGACAGCAAAGAGTTAGTATAGATGGAGTTAAATCTGAGTGGGGGTGTGTTAGCAGTGGAGTTCCGCAAGGATCTGTTTTGGGTCCCTTGCTATTCTTAATTTATATTAATGATCTTGACATAGGTATAAGTAGTGACCTGAGTAAATTTGCTGATGATACTAAGCTAGGTAGGGCCATTAGGGCTGATTCTGATGCTGTTGTAATGCAGGAGGAATTGACCATTCTGTCCAATTGGGCTGAGAAATGGCAAATGAAGTTTAACATAGACAAATGTAGTGTACTTAGTATAGGTAGAAATAATCCATTGAATAGTTATAAATTAAATGGGAGAAATTTAGGGAGGACCGATTGTGAGAGGGACTTGGGTATTTTGGTAAGTTCAGACCTTCGTCCTAGAAAGCAATGCCTAAATGCTAAGAATAAAGCTAATAGGATATTGGGATTCATTAGGAGGAGTGTAAGCAATAAGAGTGCTGAAGTCATTCTAAAACTGTATCTGGTGCTAGTTAGGCCTCATCTAGACTATGCAGTACAATTTTGGTCACCATATTATAGGAAGGATATTGATTTGCTTGAGTCTGTGCAGAGAAGGATGACAAAGATGATTGGTGGGCTAAGGAACTTACCTTATGGTGAAAGGCTCAGAAAACTAAATCTACATACATTGGAAAGGAGAAGAGTCAGAGGGGAATTGATTGAAGTCTTCAAATGGGTAAAAGGATATAATAAAGGGGATCTGGGTAAGGTTCTTATACTTAGTGAACATGACAGGACACGTAGCAATGGGTTTAAGCTTGATAAGTATAGGTTTAGGAAGGAGATTGGGAGGAATTGGTTTACAAATCGTGTGGTAGATGAATGGAATAGGCTCACTAGACATGTGATAGAAGCCTCCTCTCTGGGTAGTTTTAAGAATAGATTAGATAAATATATGAATGAAGCTGCTAGATGGGACTGACTTTTTTATGTACATATGTATATATTTTTCTGCGGAGTGGGGAGATTATTTTGCGGTTGCATGAATGGACATAATCCTCTGGATGCATTTTATGTATATTGTAGATTAGATCTGACGAACTCCTGTAAAGGGTGACAATGTTGATGACTTTTCTCTGGTAAGAAATCTTTTGTGTGTTGACTGGAACAGGAGCTGCCAAGTGTAGGCCATGAATGGTCTTTTGCAGTCTCCTTCTTTTCTTATGTTCTTATATAATAAATGTAGTCCAAGAACAATGTATCCCAATGAAGGCCATTAGGAACAAAAGTAGGAAACCATTATGGTAGAATCAGGAGATAGCTAGAAAAATTTCAGAGAACAAAAGGGCATATAAAAAATTACAGGTAGAAAATAATATTCAAAATTTGAGTGATTATAGAATGGCTAGGAATGAGTTAAATAAGATTATAAAGAAGAACAAAAGGGTGTCAGAAATTAAATTAGCTCAGGATAGCAACAAAGATCCTAGAAAGTTCTTTAGTTACTATAAAATTAATAATAAGTCTGGCAGAGTTAAAATAGGGCCTATCAAATATGAAGGGGTTGTGAGAGAAACTGATGAGGAAATAGTTGAGGTACTAAATGGTCATTTTGCATCAGTATTTACAAAGGAGAAACTAAATAGTCCTATGTATAGTACTCATGGGTCAGGGAAATAGGTGTTTACTACCATTAGTGTGGATTGGAGGATGATAAAAGGACTAATAGGTGAGTTAGATGCTACCAAGGCCTCCGGCCCTGATAATTTTCATTATAGGATACTTAAAGAAGGGGTAGAAAGTATCTCAATAGCTCTGGAGAAGTTGTATACTAGGTCACTGGAATATGGAGAAATACCCGATGATTGGAAGAGAGCGAATGTAGTCCCCATTTTCAAGAAGGGTAGTAAAGAGGATCCAAATAACTTTAGACCGGTTAGCCTAACTCCTGTAGTCTGTAAAATTCTTGCGAAAATAGTTAAAAAAGGGATTTGCCAACATCTAGAGAGGGAGGGGTTAATCAGCGATGCTTAGCATGGGTTTAGATCAGGTAGATCATGTTTGATTAATTTACTAGACTTTCTGGAGTTTGTAACAGATCAAGTCGATAAGGGAGAGAATGTCGATGTAATTTACTTGGATTTTAGTAAAGCATTTGATAAGGTACCACATAGGAGACTAGTTCATAAATTAAAAATGATTGGGATATGTGGGGTTGTTTCAAATTGGATAGCTGAGTGGCTGAAAGACAGGAAGCAAAGGGTAGTGCTAAATGGTGTAAAGTCAGAGTGGAGGGATGTTATCAGTGGGGTTCCTCAAGGATCAGTTCTCGGTCCATTATTATTTGTCATCTATATAAACGATCTTGGGGAGGCAGTTAATAATAAAGTGTCAATTTTTGCGGATGATACCAAATTAGCAGCTGTAGTTAAAGATATTGATGATAATTTTAAAGTGCAGGGGGATTTAAATAAATTGTTATCCTGGGCACATAAGTGGCAAATGACTTTCAACCTTGATAAGTGCAAAGTTATTAACATGGGAAAAGATAATAGAGAATTTAACTATGAAATGGATGGGCATTGGCTGAGCTCAGTAGAGGATGAGAAAGATCTAGGAGTAGTAATAGATAAGTCATTAAGGTTTTCTAAGCAGTGTATTGAAGCAAGAAATAGGGCAAATAGAGTGCTGGGTTTCATTAAGAGAAATGTCGGTTACAAAAGTAAGGAGGTTATTCTTAAACTCTATAACTCTTATGTTAGGCCACATCTAGAGTACTGTATACAGGCATGGTCCCCACATTTTAGACACGATATTAACCTCTTTGAGTCAGTGCAACGGAGGGCAACAAAGATTATTCCTTCCCTGAGGCACCTTGAATATATAGATAGACTGAGGGTATTAAATATGTTCTCGTTCAAAACGAGGTGTGTGAGAGGGGATATGATTGAGCTCTTTAAAAATTTTTCTGGGATAGATAACATAACATAACATAATTTCACAGATGACAAAAGCCACAAGGGCCTATCAAAGGTCATCCGCCTCCGTCAAAACCCACCCACAAAAAGCACCATCACCAGGGGAAGACAAAATCAAAGTCCCCCACAATATAATATAAAAGATGACAAAAGCCACAAGGGCTCATCATAGGTCATCCGAGTCAAACGGCCTCTTTTTTAAGGCACCCAAACTCCCAGGAAAACTACATCCAGAGGATTGCGTCCAGAAACAAGGGTATCACCAATCAAGGCTTGTCAAGAACTAAATCATGCAGCTATAGATATATACAAACAATATTAATATATACAAAACTTAGGAACCATCGGACTAGAGGTCACCACTTGAAAATTAAAAAGCAAGGGTGTAGGTTGGATTTAAGAAAATATTTTTTCACCAATAGAGTGGTAGACTTCTGGAACAAATTGCCGCGGAGGGTAGTAGGTAGTCCAAATTTAAATGTATTTAAGAGTAGGTTGGATGAGTTTATGGGGAGGGAAGGTTGTGATGGTTCCTAAGTTTTGTATATATTAATATTGTTTGTATATATCTATAGCTGCATGATTTAGTTCCTGACAAGCCTTGATTGGTGATACCCTTGTTTCTGGACGCAATCCTCTGGATGTAGTTTTCCTGGGAGTTTGGGTGCCTTAAAAAAGAGGCCGTTTGACTCGGATGACCTATGATGAGCCCTTGTGGCTTTTGTCATCTGTTATATTATATTGTGGGGGACTTTGATTTTGTCTTCCTTGGTGATGGTGCTTTTTTGTGGGTGGGATTTGATGGATACGGATGACCTTTGATAGGCCCTTGTGGCTTTTGTCATCCGTAAAATTATGTTATGTTATGTTATGTTCCAGTGAGATATCCCACTGGGAATAATTTCCAAGTAACTCACTTGTACAATACGCCTCAAACTGAGCCAGAAACTCAGAAAACGAATATCCATCAGAATGGTCATATTTCTTTGGCATTTGAATCCTTGGTTAGTTCCTCTTTTCAAAGTATATATCCGGTTTGTAGGACCAATTTATGTTGCTCAGAATGGGTCAGCACAACATAAGATGATAGGGTGAGTTGTTCAAATGGTTTCTTGGCTGGGGCGTAAATCCAGCCCCCAATGACAACTCAAGGAAGGAGTATTCAGAAAGGAAATAAGAAAAGAGATAGTAGAAGAGTAAAAAGGAAAAAAGACTTGAACAGGTTCGGTGTTCAAGGTTATGCAGAACTGGAGAAATTAGGGAGCAAAGAACAGACTTAAGAAAAGGGAACCAAGCGGCAGATGCTTAAGAATTTGAGCAATCAGGTTACTAATAACAACAGGGTTATAAGAATAGATTTATTTAAGAACTAACTACTATACAAAAGAATATTTACAATTGGAGCAACACCAGAGATTTTTCGGTCCAACAAAAAATAGACCCAAGATTCGAATCGGTCCAAGAATGGAACAATTTTTTTGCATCCAAGACTGGCAGAATTGGAGATTTTTTAGTCCAGAGATTTGAACCTAAAAATACAGTTTTTATTAAGATACATAACAGAACTCTTTTTTCCCCCCCATAAATTCTAGGATAAGGTTGGAACGCGGGGTTAGTGTTGCCTTCGGCCCGCTATAACTGTGATGGCTTCAGGTTGCTTTCTGTCATCTCTGAATTGGACAGACTAGCAGGACGCACCGCCATTTAATGGAACGCTCGCCTGTCACCATATTGTGATGACTGTTGTCCCCCAGACTGTTCAGCACATTCTTGTTGAATGTGCCAGTCTGGGTGATCTTCGATGGGAGTGGGGTTGTAGCGGGCCGAAAATCTAGACTAACCCCAATCAATCCAACCCACTCCCTACACTAATTCAGACGTGAGAAATCAAAGGAGAATGAAACCGATTGTATATACAGTCCCTTTACTTACAAAAAAAATACAATAATAATTACAAAATATGGGGTAAATATGCACACAACGAGCCTATTTATATATAAATTAAATAATCCTATCTTGGAATCCTACCAATCAAAAATATATATACAAATACTAAAGAACAATCCTATCTTAAAATCCTACCAGTCAAAAATACAAAAGAAGAGACAACAAAAGGAGGAGTTATCTTACGTGGTACCACAGTTTACGATTTGCCGGCCTCCCAGGGAAAAATCTTGCCGGCAGTCACTCTTATGACAAAAATTGGGTGTGCGCGTCTTATGGGGCCTGGCACCTCTGAGCTCAATTTTCTTCACGATCCAGTCCCTTCATTAGGCTATTAAAGCCCTCCGCAATCAACTACTATTAGAAGACTTATTTATATTTCTTCAAAATGTTTCTATTCCAGTCACGCTTACAAAATGCAGGCAATGTTTATTTATTTCTTTACTTGAGTCCTGTTTCATAAAAATATTTAACATTTAGTAGCTGAATAAGAAAAAACCCCATTTTAATAGAACATGAAATCAAATAGATATGTATAAAAAGAAAATATAATAAAGAAAACCCATTCCCACACTCACACACATTCTTCCAGAGGGAGGGAGAAGGTATTTGGAAAAGGGGTGGGAGAATGGCCCTTCATACACACTCAATTCGCTCCACCACAGGGTCACTACCACTTGTTCCTTGTACTCAGGGCGGGTTTGTGCACACTAACTTGTGGACTTTGACTTTTTTGGAAAAGTCTGTCCTCCTCCACTTTATTTAACTTTTTTTTTTTTTAGTAGGTTGCATGTCTCTGCACCGAGCGTGCTTTCTGCTTGTTGCCCTTTTCCTTTTTTTTATTATTGTTTTTGTGTTTTTTGTATATTGTTATTTTAATGTAGCCTAGTACTAGGCTGTCATGAGTATGGTGACTTATGCCCAATTAGCTAGTCACCAGATGGGCTCCTAAAAAAAAAAAAATGTTTTACATTTATTAATGTATGTAGTACTACATCTATACTATTGGTTCTAGTTTACTGCTGTAAGGAGGTGTAATTTTGTGCTTTGGAGTTTATATAATTTGTGACTCGGTGCGAAAAGTCATTCTAAGAGGTGTACAATATGACTTCATTTCAATATTTAGGGTTGACTAAATTTTCTTTTAGATAATGATAATAATAAATTAAAATTTATTTAATATTTTTTCTTGGCACAGATTATATAAAACTTATGAGTGATGATGATATTCCATCACCAACAGAATCTGATCCGATATCAGATGTTAATCCAGATGAAATGGCCAAACTTATGGCAGTACGTATTATATTTTTGCAAAATAATTTTGTATAATCTTTCAATCTCTTTTAGGCAATAAGGTTAAAAATCACTTAATTTATTCAGAATTTAAATTTTTTTATTTCGTGGTGTAGGTACTTTTTGTATACAAATTTATTTCTGATTCAATGCACTAAACCTTCTCCAACAAAATGAAAAATAAGGCTTTTTTTATCCTATTTAAGTAAATTAAATTGCTACCTACTTTCTCATTGTTTTTTTTTCTTATTATTTTACCCATGCTGAATCATTATTTTACCATTTCTAACTCTACTGAAATACAATTATAGTACAGTAAACCCTCGATATAACGAACCTCAATATAATGAATTTTAGATATAACTAACCAAATTTCCTGGCTGAACTCCATCGGGTTCAACAGGCAAGCGTTACGACTAGCCTGAGTGAGTGTTGGTGTGTCACATGTCTCATACAGTGCAAGGTTCGTATCAATACTATGTTGTGTAGTCTACTTAACTTTATTAGTAATTACATAGATATTACATATCCATAACGAACAATCCCCCCACCCCATATAGTTTGTTATATCGAGGGTTTACTGTAGTTGCCTTTTCCTTTTCCTTAATAAATAAATAATGGAAATAGTTTAATAAATTAATTGTTTTTGTGAATGCAAATTTATGAATATTACTTTGAATACAAGGTAAACATGAAGATCAGTGGCATGCCCGTTTTTTTTGTTGCATGTATGTTTCATTCACCCACATATGCATATTCATGCTCGTTTGGTTAAATAAAACCGTTAAAAAAACCGTTAGAACATTATTCTATAAACAATTATGATTATATACTGGGGGGCTATGCCCCCAGACCTCCCCCCAATTGATTGAAACTCAGGATCATCATAGGGGGGTCCCCCCCTACAGTGATAAACCCCCCACAAGCAGTCCCCTTGAATTTACTCCAAAAAGGTGAAAAATATTGGAACAGGGACAAAATATTTTGCGTCCCATTGTTCGCGCCGCCGATCAAAATAACTTCAAAGCATGTAAATAGTTTAAATAGACTTTTTTTTCATGTGTCTGTTCACTTGCTGACGGTAATCACCAGATGGCTTAACTCACCCGGTAGGGCACAAATGCCTGACAGTGCAAGGCATACCAAGAGAGACTGTGGTCCACACACAAGCCACCACTCCAGTCAGACAATCATTAAAAACCCCCATAAAATAACCAAATGACTGTAAGTGTGGCAGCAAATAAATAAATATAAATAAATAACATTGAAAAAAAAGGAATAATAGGTTATAAATAATAAACAACTGAAAATTAAATAGAATGTCATGAATAGCATTAGTAAGCTTTGATTTAAAGGAGGCCAAGGAAGGAGCATCAACCACCTCACCAGGTAGTGAGTTCCAGTAGGGAATAACTCTACACAAAAAGAAGTGTTTGCGGGCTTCAGTATGGCAGTGTTGAACTTAAAGCATGAAATATCTTGTAACACTGAATTAAGTTTGCACACAGAAGTCTCCCTTTCACAGAGAATAAATTTAAAGAAGCGAATGTCAGAATATGAAGTATCTCTTAAACCAGATTTATATTTGGTCCTTCGACGGTGTACAGATTCAATAAGGTTTGTATCACCAATAAACCCAGTATTCCATTCTGATGTAAGAAGTGACATGAAAGAGGAGGAACGGCACAAGGTGGATCTTAGTAGATTAGAAGCTAGGCCTCCAGCTCTAGAGACTGACTTGATATGCTGATGAAATTTAAGCTGTGAATCCACAAAGACTCCCAAATTGCGGTAAGATGTAACTTGGTTTATAGGAATGCCATCAATGGTGTAAACAACGTCGATATCTAAAGCTCTGCTCCAGGCGAACCTCGGGACAACACACTTTTGGGAGGCAAACTTAAGTCCCCAGGATGAAGCTGTGGATACCAAGATATTAATATTATGCTGCAGAATGTAAAAGGAGTGAAAAGATCCATCATGGTAAAGGTATAGTTTAAGATCATCTGCAAACATTTTATACTCACAATAAGTTGGGACCCTAGGTGGTTAACAAAAAGTAAAAATAAAAGAGGTCCCAGAACAGAACCCTGAGGAACTCCACTTAGGACAGTTACTTCCTGGTTTGGGATGCCATTACGATAAACATACATAGTTCAGTTTGATAGAAAGTCACAGATCCAACCTAATAAGTTACCTGATATACCTAGGAGGCAAAGTTTACCAAGTAATATTTGATGATGCACTTTATCAAAGGCTTTAACAAAGTCAAATAAGACAAGGTCAACAGTTTGTCCCAAGTCATACCAGTAAGTAATGTAGTTATAGGAAAGAATTAATTGCTCAGTCACAGGTCTGCCAGGTCTGAAGCCCTGCTGAGTGTCATCGAGGAGGTGGTGCTGGTCAATAAACTGGAAGAAAGATTTGGTTATGATTCATTCAAGAGTTTTGCAGGGAATAGGGTCAAACTGATAGGTATGTAATTCAAGGGATCAGACCGAGGCCCCTTCTTGTAAACTAGCATAATTAAGGACTTCTTCCAAGAAAGAGGGACCATGCCAGAAGCAACTGAGCTCTTGAAAAGGAGATATAGGGGATAGGAGAGAGTAGAGGAACAATTTTGGAAAAGGGTTATCAGGGCCCATTGCACTGTCAGTTTTCAGATTGTTGAGTAGAGACGTCACATCGGCTAAGGAGAAATTTATGGAGGAGATAAGTGCTGCACAATGCTGGTGGGGCCTTGGGTTGTATATTTCCTGAGTGGAAATATACAATTTCTCCATTTCTCCATCAACTTGCACATGCCGACTCATTTCCCTGACAACAATTCTTTGCTGTATGACCTTGTCCACAAGCCCAATACCAAAATCTTTTACTACTTTTACAATATCTACTTAAGTGTGGCCCTCCATATCTGTAGCACTTGGCATCCATGAGAAGTGTCTTAAGAGTTTAGTTTTCTCTGCCACTGCTGCAACCACAGACTGCTCCACTAGCTCTGCTGCCAGTGATTCACTACACCCTTATTATTTCTGGATGTGATGGACTTTCCACTCTAGACATTGCGCTCAACTCATGTGAGACATGTGCTAGCAAACCAACCACAAAGGCTCTTACCATTAGCCAATTTCTGTAAATCTGTCAAGTAGATGTTAACCAGTTCATTACACTACACTTTTAGTTGTCTGTTCATAGGCCTGAAATGAATTCATTGTAGAAGCTTCCATTATTGCCACTTGTATACAATTTTCCTTTTTTGTATCCTTCAATTCATTGTAAACTGAAAATGGAATTACCTTTAATAACAAAGAAGGGATATTAATAAAAAAAAAAATTGTCGGTCTTACCTGACTGGTAGGTGTGCCCTACAGGATGCCAAGCAATAATGCAGCTTGAATAACACTTTATACACTAGCTCTATGCACCCCAAAAACTTTACCCTTACCTGCCAGCCCCTCTTACCTCTCTTCTAAAAGTTGGGTGGCCTCCTAGGAGGCAACATCCCTGAAGGTAATCATGAGGTCATCTTCAGGGGTTCCTAAAGCTTCCCTTTGAAAGTAGGACAGCACCAAAGAAGTCTCATCTTTTATGTCCCCACCCAATGCCTGACTTAGTACTTAGGAGATGGTGGATACTCAAAAGTAGAGACCCCCGCCTTCAAAGCTGCCCTACCTGCCAAAGGTTTCGAGGCGTAGGGAGAAAAAGACTCGCATAGTGAGACAAACTTCAGCCACTAAGTCATCGAAGGCAACAACGCCTTCAGTGCTTTGTTTGCCCAACCCTGTGAAAGTCTTCTCTTCAAAGAGGGCCCCCACATCTCCAAGCTAGGTCTAGAAGGCATATTCCTTCAATAGAATTGCTGCAGCCTTTGGGCCAAATAGGAGGAGCTGCAGCGGGTTTTCTCCTCCTGTTCACCATTAACTATCTTTCTGTAGGAGACCATGCTGGGCATGTGTTTTCTGCCCACTCAACTGGGGTATAAGGGTTTCGCAACCCCACAACCACAGGATAGTGATCAAGCAGGAGGATGTGAGATTTGCACCCAGCATGATGTCTCCATTCTTATCTTTCTTTAAATAGCTCCTTTCAGGCAGTAGCTGTGCAGCTGCACCTTAATAGGAGGTATACTGTTATTTCCACGTACATTCCACCATCAGCAGACTTCGATGTGGATGACTTCTGCAGAATTGTGACACAGTTGCAGAGGTCCATTCTACTGCTTGGAGATTTGAATGGTAGACACCTCCTCTGGAGAGACTACTTGATCAATCCCAGGAGTCAGGTCCTTGTTGACCTGATTGATGAGTTGGAGATAGGTGTTCTAAATGTGGATGAGTTTATGCATCACTGCCAGAGAACCGCTTCATATACCTGTCTTGATCTATCCATATGCTTTCTAGATGCACCTCCTGATTTTGAGTGGGAGTTGTCAATGACCTCCATGGTCGTGATCACTTTCCCATTCAAATATCATTTTCTGGACCGCTGCTGCCTGAGAGACCCCCCTCCCCTGCGTGGTGCTTGGTGCAGGCTTGGTGGTCTGCATTTCAGGAAATGATTGATTTCTCTCTCCCATATGAGTTTAGGTTGGTGGATGAAGCTGTTGAGTTCAGCCGAGTGTAAGATGGCCCTCAAATAGAAGTGTTATTTCTACATGCTGCCTGAATAATTTCACTGTTGTTGAATTTCATAGAGCTAGGGCTAGGTTCCTTTATGTTTCGAAGCATGCATATGTCTCTTCGCTTAATGGGAAGATCCCTCTAGTAGAGGTATGGAAGCGAGTCAAAAGGATTTGAGGTAAGTTCTTGCATGACCCCTATCCAGTTCTCCAATAAAATGGGACCGCAATTGCGCAGTCTTTTGTGACCGCTTTCTCCACATTTAATGCTGGGATGCTGCTCTGCAATGCACTTCATGATATTGCTAAAGGCTGCTGCTGGACTTTACCTCCAGAGGCTGAGAACCCTTCAACAACATGGTTATATTCAGTGAGTTGCGTGCCGCTCTTGCTTCATTTTCAAGCACTCCCCCTGATCTGGATGATGTCCTGTATGTTATATGTACCCTGAACCATGCTAATAGCTTGGTAGGGAAAGATAGGATTTGTTGGTTCTCAGTGAATCAATTTTGATGAAACTTTTCCCAGCTGGTTACACAATATGGCAACACTAATGTTATGTTTTCAATATGTTGTGTTACGTTCTTGAATATTTATTTCAGATTCGTCATTTTGAGGGTCAACCATGCTAATAGCTTTTGAATGAAAGTAGCCCATCTAGACATATTTTGGAGTAAACTAGCAATAATTATACACATTAAGCATACCTTGTGTATATATTTAACAGAAAACCATAATTATTAGGTTGAGGAATAAGTTCTTGTGGTTTTTTAATGTTGTGTCGATTTAAGTTTTGTTGACGTGATTTGTGCACATATTTTGAAACAATAATAAATAATGAGAGCAAAATTTGCAAAAGTTAGGCTACGTCTCTTAACAGCGTAGACTATTAGGCTTTTGCTTAGGCTATGTCTTGAAGTTGAGTAATAAGTCATTGCGGTTTATTTAAAAGTTGTGTTAATTTAATTTTTGTTCTGTACCCTCAAAATGGAATGTCAAGTTGAAAGAAAGGCGCATTTTCGATATTTGTGCTGTGTACGGAGAAAATGCTTTATCAGAAAGGACAGCTCAATTGTGGTTTTCATGTTTCAAAAACGTTCATTTCAATCTTAATGATGAAGAATGTTCTGGTTGCCCCATTAAGTTGGATGAAGATCGATTGAACGACCTTCTTCATGAAAATCCTCGTCAATCGACTAGAGAATTGGCTGTGCAATTGGCATGTGATCAGAAAACTGACTGAATCACCTTCATTCGATGGGGAAAGTTCAAAAACTCAGTGCATGGGTTCCGCCCGCTTTGAACGAAAGCAACAAACTTCAGTGCTCCATGATTGCCGCAGGTTTGCTTGCTCATCACAAGGCTACTCGTGGATATAAGGACAGATTTCTTCACTGCATCTTCACTGGCGATGAAAAGTGGTGTGTTTATGTCAACATGAAACATCGAAAACAATGGCTTAGCCCCAATAAAAAAAAACTTCCGCGATTAAAGCAAGGACTTCATCCATGAAAGATGATGCTGTGTGTGTGTGGTGGGATTGTGAAGGCATCATTTTTTATGAGCTCCTTGCGAACAACGAGATTGCCAATGCAGAACTCTACATTCAACAAATGTATCGACTTGCTTAAGCTATTCGTGAAAAGCGACCTCATCGACGTTATGAAGTCCTTCTGTAACACGACATTGCTTGTCCTCACATTGCCAATATGACCAAAGACATCATCCAAACGCTTAATTTGGAAATCTTGCCGCATCCTCTATATTTGCCAGTCTTGACTCCATGGGATTTCCATCTGTTCCGATGGCTCTCCAACAATTTGCGCGGCGTTTCGTTCAATACTGATGTGGAATTAAGAACCTGGTTAGACAAATTCTTTGAGTCAAAATCCAGAGATTTTGATTGCAGAGGCATCAAAAAACTAGTTGAACGTTGGGAAGAAGTAGGAAATAACAACGGAGAATACATTATTGATTAAATTGCATATTGTTATCAATTAAAAATGAAGTTTTTCTAAAATTGTTAATGGTAATGAATAAATTTGATAAAACCGCAAGAACTTATTCCTCAACCCATTATAATAAACATTTGAATGACATGATGAATTATTTTCCCACATGAGTGCCATTTCAATAGATGACATCAAAACCTTATCAAGCATGAAATCTATCAATTTCTTAATAGTAGCAGCTTGGACTCCCTCTAGTACAGCTTTGATGGTTGCCCATAACACTTTTTTAGATGAAAATAGATGTCGATCGGCCTAAACAACTTTTTTAATGATAGACCATACCATCAACTTCTCACCTTATATGCAATAAGAGCCTAGGAATGCTTGGGTGACCTTGGCCGAGTGGGATGAAGCATTGTCATGCATAAAAACTAGTCCTTAGAAGTGATAACAGTATGTCATCTAGCCAGAGATCCAAGACCTTCTTCAGGAGATTGCTGTAGGCAGTTACGGTCACTTTTAACTCTATAAGGCACCCTGACTGGGCCAACAAGTCTGTGTCCAATTATACCTGCCCACAACATAACTCCTCTTCCCTTCTGTTGATGTCGCAAAGGTTGGTAACGCTAATCTCCGAAATAGACTAAACCATTTGCCCAACTGTCGGGTGAATCAAGGGTCACTCTGGTCTGATCAGTGAAGAGAATGCAATTCATCATGTCCAATGTCATGTACTTATTAGCCCATCGAAGCCTTAGTCTTGTGACAGGGTGTTAAAGGAGGCAGTTTCAAGGGGGCTCGCACAGAAGCCATTGTCCCTAGGATACGGTTACTGGGGATAACCAAAGATGGTGAAAATGACTTTGCCTGTTTGTCCGGGTTTCCCACATAACCAGTGGCCAATATTCCTCAAATCCCTAGCTGTCACAGTTTTCGAAGTCACACAATCAGATTGCTTCTTCCTTAGCGAAGGGTCCATTAGAAATCATCTAACCCTCTCCACATGGTGAACTAATTTCTCCACAATAACATGGAAGGAGGGTCTTCCCTTTCATTACTGGGCAGATGGCCCCCACAGCAGGTTCTGCCGGGCATCTTGTCTGAGACTCATGTCTCTTTTAATGTGAATAGAATTTTTAGAAGAATCTAATCTTTTAGCCAAAATTTAATATATTGTTTCATGATTTTATATTCTCTGTTCTTGCATCTATTGTTGATCCATCTATAGTCTAAGTTTTTATCCTTTGTCAAGTTCTCAATAGTTTATTTTTTATATCCTTTTACACCATTTGATGGCTTTAAATTCCTGTAGTTCCATTCTATTAATTTTAATTTCATAGCTATATTTTTGCATATTCTCCAGATGTCTATATTTTTATTGAGAATTTTCATGCAAATTACCCATCCTTGAATTTGGCTGCGGGCTAGGCAGCATTTATTTTTGGCACTATTCATTTCATTCTCCACAATAACATGAACAGAGGTGCCTTCAGCACTTTCCTTCTTCAAATCTCTGGCATCCCATTCTTACAGATGCTATTAGAGTGGTTCATCCCCAAAACATCTGAAATAAAAATTGAAGGATGTAACACAGCATAATGAAAACATATTGTGCAAACCAGCTGGGAAAAGTTTCATCAAAATTGATTCCTAACTCTCCCTAGCAAGCTATGAGTGAGGCATGGCCTTTCTATTAGATTTGTTCAACGTGATATGCACAGAGGGTATCTTCCAGACTCTCTCTAACTTCCTGCATGTGCAAGTTAATGGAGAAATTGGTAAATGTTAGACTAGCTTTCTTGTTGGACAGCAGAGCCCACCTGTCTTGTGCACAGTGTGGCTTTTGTTTTTTTTATCTGGAGAAGGCCTATGATACGGCATGATGATACAGTATCATGGAGACTCCACACCAAGGCGAAGGGCACCTCCCAATTTTTATTTCTAAGTTTTTGAGAGATCATCGATTCCGAATATGGTTGGATGGGGGGCCTCTCCAGCCCACCTGAGCATGAATAGGGTGTCCCGCAGGGAAGTGTCCTCAGTGTTACACTGCCCTGAGCATCGATAGTATCTCTTTTGGTGCAGCCCAGATGCCAACTCTCGAGTGTTGATTCTTAACAGGCATTGAACAGTATCTCTCATTATGCCAAAGTGCACAGATTTTGGTTTTCCTTGGTGAAGACTAAGATGGTGCACTTCTGTATCCAACTCAAGCCGAACTTGTCCCTAAATGGGGTTTGCCTGGAAGTGGTGGATTTGCACTGTTTCTTTGGTTGTGTTTTCAACCAACACCTCACCTGAGAGGCTCATATTTGCAGACTTAGGGTCTCTTTTACCCAGGTGCTGAATGTGCTACAGCCTTGCTTTTCTATTGATCCTTTCTTTGAAATTTGAATATGGATGCAAGTTTTATGCATCCACAGCCGAGCGTGTATTGCGGAAGGTAGACTCTATCCACCATACTGTTCTCCAGCTGATGACCATTGCCATCTGCATATCTCCCATTGAGAGCCTACTTGTCAATGCTGGAGAGATGCCACTCACTCCGCACTGTGTACAGTGCATTATGTGCCTGTATGTGCAATCCAGGTTCCTCCCTCAGTTGCCAATGGCATTTTCTTCATATTCGAAGCTGATCGCGATGGTGCCTCTGCTGCTGAGTAGGGCTAGGAAATTACTTAGAGAGATCAGTGTAGCTTTCAGGCCAGTGGTGCTTCTGGTTCTTCCCAGGACACCACCCTTGAGGGTGCCACTTTTGACTATTTGTCACTACACCTCTTCCAAAGTTTGTACAGTGCTCGCAGTATTGCATTTGACCTTTTTTGATGCACACTTCATGGCATGCTGGATCTGTGCCAGTTTGAAGTCAGCAGGTTCTACCAAGTCCTGGGTCTGTCTTCATGGCCAACTTGATTGCAAAACCACTAGGTACGGGAGATAAAGCATTGTACCTGGTTTGGAAACAGGATTGTGATCTTTAGCGACTCACAAAGCCCCCTGAGTGTTCTCGGGCCATTGGAATCTGCCCCCCGCCTCCCCACGATTAGCAGTATCCATGGTGTCACAGTGGCCATGAGCTAAGTGGATGTCAAGATTATTTTTTGCTGAGTTCCTGGTCACCCAGTTCTGTGAGAACTGGGCGACCAAACCAGACTTTCAATCTTCACATCAATTACATGGCAAGAATTAGGGCATCCCAATGGGCTGCTTGTCAAAGAAGATGCGAGATGGAACTTAAAGTTGTATGCCATTGTGCCTGGACTACTCCCATGGACCTAACCCCTAATGCTGCGGCGGCTTCAGGCTGCTTTGTTGTCCTTGAATTGGGCACACTCACTGGATGCACTGGCATTTGGTGGAACACTCACCTTCAGTACCTTGCGACAACTTCATTGTCCCCCAGATTGTTCAGCACATTCTTGTTGAATGTCCCAGTCTGGGGGATCTTCATGCACGTTACATGTCCTGGTATTGGTACAAGAATGGTCACTACTGCTTTTCTCTTGTACTTGGGACGGCTTTGTGTACACAGACTTCGTGGACTATGACTCTTTGGTGTAGGCTGGCCTCCATTTTATTTGACTCTTTGTTGTGGTTCGCACGTTCTTGTGCAAGGTGGAGGTAGGCCTCTCCCCGATACCCAATCGTGTTTCCTTCTTCTTGCATTTTTTTCACTTTTGTTTGTTTTGCATTTACTTGCCTTTTATGTGTTTGTTTTTCATCTAGCCTAATTGTAGGTTTTGTAAGACTTATGGCAACTTAGGCCCCCCAGTAAGCCATCTAGAGGTTTTGTAGGTATGTGAGAGGATTTTCTATTATAATGTTGTGTACGGTTGAGGTTGGATCAGTGTAGATGTATCCAGTATTTACATATGTAGCATTTTATGGATCCCTGGCTCCTCTCTCTCTACATTGGCATGAGTGGCATGGGGGTGGTTTAGGTGGTGCCTATCCAACATCAAGTTTGATGTCCCCTGCTATAGAAGAGTGAAGAATGTTCTGGTAAAGCTGTGTACACTCCTAGTTCATACTATTTCAAGTTATCTACTTGGGCTATGTATCCTCTACATATTTACACTTCTAACTTCATCACGTTTTTAGAAACTTCTTTTCAAAGCATCTGCTAGTTTTTTTATTAATATAAAATGGAACTCCCTATTTTATTTTTCTCTTTTTAATAATAATAATAATTATATGTCTGTATCTTGGACAGGAACATACCCATACCATCTCTTGTTGAGTGTCATTAAAGACCACTAAACCCAGATAGGGGCTGCCTGTCTGAGAAGCTGCATGCCTGGAACCATTGATCCTGAGAGCATGATATGCAATGAGTGACATTGATGCATGCTAACCACACCATGAAGTGTAGACACTCATGGTTCAGATACCACAGTAAACTGTACAGCTCCAGTGAAAAAGTAATTTTCTTAAAAAACGGTGCATAGCGGTTGTAAAAACCCTACCAAATTATTTCTTGTGTGTCATATTTGTCTGGTTTCAATTGGGAATATTTAGACATAAGCCGTTTTAACAAAATCCTTCCCCCAATATCATATACTTCAAAATATTGACCCCTGCAAAGGAGGGCCCTGTGTAGACTTATATTTGGTGCCTGGAGGAGCGGCAGGCCCTCCCAACCCCAGTGCCACAAGAAAATAGGGTGCTCTCTCTCTCTGGTGTCTTATGCACTTATTTTAAATCCCACATTAATGCCTGCAGGAGTACTTCCTGTGATATCGGTATTGCAAAAGTCCTGTTACAGTTACCACCCTTTCAAGCAAGGACACAGATAGTTTTGATGCATTTAGATACATTTTTATTGTTTAAAATAGAAATATGTTTAAATTGTAATATTAATCAATGTGGCCATCCTCAGCAGTGAGCAGACACTCCATGTGAGACCTGAAACTCATGTACACATTGGAGCAAAGTCTTTTCTCATGCATGCCCACATACGGTTGAGGGAGGACTTCAGCTCATCAACATCGTTGTGACGTTCAGGCAGGTCTTGCCCCCAATATGTGCCCACATGCTGTAGTCGAAGGGGATTGAGGTTGGGCGACTATGGTTGCCAAAAGTCTGACCAGAAATTCATGTTTGAGCGGTGCGGGTCAGGGGTACCATCTTGCTGAAAGACATATTCCGCCTTCATAATCTTTCTCACCCAGGGCAGGACTTTCATGGCCAAGATGTCCCTGTAATCAGCCCCGGTAAGCCTGTAACTGGCTATGAACAACACTGGCAGTATCTTTTTGCCATTCAAAGCCACGTTACTGAGCCACTTAATGTCTGACTTGTTGTGGCCTGAGTGCAGAGACCTTGATTCTTTTGACTTCCATCTCAACACACAATGGAAAAGACATTCTAATGACACACTGGAAAAATGGAACTTTAAGTTTGTTTGACATAACTTTTTTCATCACAGTAATAAACCTCTCAAAAGATAAAAAAAAACCCCTGAGTGTAACAGAACTTTGGGGAAAAACCTGGTACATCTTCTACTATTTTTGCTTCATCTTTACTATTCTACACATCTATCCTTTCTAACTTACTGAGTGATACAGCCTCATTGCTATTGCTTTAAATTTTGATATAAAATCAAATCACTTAATTTTCTTCTGTTAATTTATCTCCCTCTTACCCCCACCCCATCATTTTTTTTCCTTATTGTCATGTTGCCATTGATTATCAGAATAATTTTTTTCCTCGAGGAAACTAAAGCTTTTTACCCCTGAATGAAATAATGTATTATAGTATTGGATTTATTATAAATATTTTATTAAATTCTAAGGATCTTGATGAAATGGATGACGATCTTTTCAAATCTGAGAAAAAAGTTTCCAAGAATATATCACCCGATCAGGAAAGTGCCAAGAAAGTATCATTTCAGACAGATAGAAAAAGTAGTAAAGATGATGATGGTAGGTTAATAAATATATGATGAGAGATTTCTTTTTTATTGCACCAAAGAGCACATAGTTGAAACATATCGGGTGTGATGAAAGCTGTCATAACTAATTTTAAGAATTATGAATTGATTGCAAAAAGTTCTGTAAGGCTCATCTGTACCTGGTATATTTCTGTTAAATATATAAAATAAACAATGACTTCAATTTCTTTTTATTAAAATTGATATTTTCTGATTCAACACTTCTTTAGCAATGATTATTTTAAGATAAGCCAATGAATCTTACAATGTTTTTAAATACTTCTTTGAAAAATCAGAAACTAAATATTGATGACATTATTGCAGTTTGCATGACTAAATATTTTTAATTGTATTTAAGTTCATTAATTTCCATGGATATTGAAGTACATGAATATTATTGATACTAAGCCATGGCAAAAGTTTTTATGTAAATGCTCATCTCTCATTTAAATGCTCATCTCTCATTTAAATGCTCATCTCTCATTTAAATGCTCATCTCTCATTTAAATGCTCATCTCTCATTTAAATGCTCATCTCTCATTTAAATGCTCATCTCTCATTTAAATGCATAACTTAAAGTTATATGGAAAAAAAATACAGCTAGTCTTACTCATAGCACCACTAAAGAAAGGTCAAATCATCATCATAGCTCTAGTGTATGCTCTTTTTGGTGTACCAACCATTTAACATGATGGTTATCTCAAGGTTATATACCTTGCTTCACATCTTGTTGCACATTGAAATAGGCTTTCACCACTAAGCATGACTTTAGTCCAGGGGAGGGAAAGCCCTCACCTGTGAGCCCAATTTTCATCGCCCCCTGGCACTCAATAAAGATGTTGCGTATTATTTTTTTTTAGATATTAATGCATGAATATATCGCACCATGTAATAAATTTAAACAACATTTATAAAGATATGAGTCAAATTTTATTTATTGCCCGCTGACTTCTTTCATTAGAAATTTTCACCCATGGCTCAAAAAGGTTTCCCCACCTTTACTTTAGTCCATTGTTCTGCATAAATACACAAGCTAGATAGAGGTGAGGTGAGAAGTTGAGTATGATTGATCTGTGAAGAATCTGCTGCAGGATGTATTTGATGTGAAAGCTGTAAGAGGTATGAATATAGGACTATCTGATCTCAATATTCTTCTGTTTAAGTTTAATCAGCTTGGTGTATGGATTAGGGTAGTCCTGAAATTCAAAAATGATATGATGGGATTGGTGCTCATTGCTCTATAGATGCCACTTCTGGAAAAGTCCTCCAGCTAAAATTTTTCCCCCATTGAACACTATTTAGGGTATGCCATGGGACAGGAAATGTTCATTCCTCTGTATGATACCAACCACACTTGACTAAAGTTCCAAAGATGAACTGAAAGTACACTTGTGACACTTGTTTCTTGCTAAAAATATTGGAAATGAAAGAAAAATGAACATTCCACATTTATTCAATTGAAACAGGAGTGCATTCTTACTTGTGAGACAAGAAAACCACCCTTCACTTCTTCATGACAACAGTACCCTTTTTTGGATTGGGGAAGTTTCGGCGGTGTTCGGAGATTGCTGAAGAGGAACTGCTTTTGGTCTTCGTTTTTAGTGATCAAGGCATTGTAGTCCTCAATCAGCTTCGATTTATCCTCTTTCCAGGAGATGGGGTCTTTTCCAAGGAAAGTCTTATCTAGTCCGACCATATTGAAGAAGTGGGTGCTGGTCATGTTAGCCAACTAACTGAGGGATTGGGGAATTAATTTTCCCTCGATGTTAAGCCACTTTGTCTTCCTGATGATACCCTGTCCGCTTCCATTGCACAGACGATGTTCAACTTTTCATTGGGGTCAATGTTGTTGCTGAAGAGGGACAGAGGGATCATTTGAGGCATCAAGTACCACAAGTGCGCCTTTAAAAGTGGTTAATGCTGCCTTCGACATGGTCTCATTGGTGGTATGGAAAGCTTTCAGCTCCTGCAGCAACCATAGATCGTTGGATGGTGTGTCTGTCAGGCTTGGGGCCAAGAACCAAGCTCGGCAGTACACAAGGCTGCAGAATAAGGAGAACTTGCAGATGGCGGTTGGAATTGTTTTCGGAACAGGAATATGTGGAGGGAGTACAGACACTTCATCATCCAATGAGCATGGTGAATTGGGCCAGGCTTGGGGAACTTCACCCCACAACTTGAAGTTCCCCCAAGTATGATGAGCACCAGCTCAAGGAAGGCGCGGTAGTCATCCCTATCCTGTTTTGTAAGTTCATTAGCAATGAACGCTTTTGTACTCTCCATGGTTTCCTTGCTGGTTTCAAACACTTTTCGTATTTCTGGGTCGCTCCATCCATCCATCCATCCTCGTAGTCTCCCTGGTCCACGAAGGCCCAATGATCTTTGAATCTATTGAAATGAAGAATGTCTGGTCTAGTGGGGGACCCGTGAAGGGCTGTGAAGACATGCCCAACCACAACTTCAAGGACATGGTGATGGCATGCAAAGTACAAAAGTTTGCGGCCAAGTAGCCTCTCTAGTCGAACACAGCAGCCTGCGGAGGACCCTGTGTTTGATGAGGTCATGTCGAAGCACAAAGCCACGATGTTCTCCTCCATGTTCCACTCCTGCAGTGCTGACACCACTGCCTCCACTTGTGCCTCACCACTAAGAAGTTGGGCAGAATCTCCCTTTTGAGGAATATGTCTCCATCACGTAGATGGGCAGTTGATCCACCATTCCACTTCCAGCAGTGGCATCAGGAAGGATCTTTCTGTCCCAATGGACGATGAGAGCCATCTCTTAGCACGCCGCTAATCGATCCTTGACAGAGGACGCTGTAGTGTTCCAATGATGCATCCTTGAATGCTGAATGGTGGATCGGTTGATGGTGAGGTCACTCGCAGCAGTTACAGCTCCTCCCAGGGTTTATGCTGTGGCGGCCAAGACATAAACAGCATTTCAATCGCTAGTTTTCGCTCTGTCAAGAGCAGCTGCGACCTCAGGGGTGACTTGGGATGCACTGAAGGTGCTGTCAATGAGCCAGGAGCTGAGCAAAATGGGCCTGGGTCTGCTCCACAATGAGGGGTCTTAGGTGGACAAACTGCTTGACAGGAGCATGGTGGCCTCGCTGGAGGTCTCGTGCCACTGTGTTTCAGCTTTTTGACATGCCTGATCGCATTCAGCTCTCTCCAGCCGCTTCGTCTCTGCTCTGGTGTGTTCTTTGTTCTGCAGACCCATATCTCCGCAAGGGGCACGGCGATTTGCCATCCTGGCAGCCATGCTGATGGGATCCAGCGCTCCATCCGGCCCCAGCTTAGCCTCTCTTCCTTCCTTTAGATAGCCTGTATTTCTCCCCTACTTCGTCCCTATTCATACAACCTCTCCCAAAACTTTCTCTGGTCAGCCTCTAATTTCACAGGGTAGATGCTGACCTTCTTCTCAGCCAACCGTCCCGGATCGGGGCTGAGGGGGGAGGGGACAATGTTCCCTAACCCCTGAGCTCCGGTCTGGGGTGGCTGGTTTTTAACAACCTGCTTCATCCCCACCCATACCTTCCTCACATCCCTTTTCCTCTCCTCTTCACATTCTTTCAATTTTACGCCGTGTTCAAGGTTGAGCCGCCATGCCGATGGACTGCCAGGCCACCAGGCGGGAGAGGGTGGTCCCAAATGGTGGCCCTGAAACAGCGATGGAGCCGCCCTCGGGCAGCTCCAGCAAAAAAAAATGGATTCCCCCCCTCCCTCCTGTGCGCAGGGGATCCTCCATATTTCTTTAACCGGAGAGGAGGCTTACTCCTCTCCTACGCCTATGGGTGCAGGGGACTCCCCCTCACCCCCTTCTCTGGAGGTGCTTTTGGGCACCTCACTTTTTCCAGCGGCAGTCCCCTCTTTTCTTTCCAAGGGGACTGCCAAGAAAGCCAGCAGGCAGCCCTTAGCCAGCCACTCCCCATCGAAGTGGCTCGGTAGGGCAAACCCCCTTAGGGGGGAGAGGGAAGCCAGGCCCCTTCGGTCGCTTCCCTCAAAAGACCTTCTGGCAAGAATATTAAACCTTGCCGGGGTCAAGGCCTGTGCCTCCCGACAAAAGACTGGTGACACTGCCAAGGGGACCTGCGATGTCCTGGGAGGGGATGGCCAACTGGAGGCCCGGCCCTCTTGTGATAGACATGGTCCTTGAGGAAACCCAGCCTCAGACGGTTGGGCCTCCCATGGGGGGGAACCTGGGCTCAGGGCTAAGCACCGAACCCGAATCCGCCCCTATGCAAGGTCCTCCTCAAACGGCTGGGGCCTCCGAGGCAGTACAAGGAGGGAAAGGATCTCCTCTGGCCGGGGCCACTGCGACCACCATGACCTTTTCCATTTCGGAGAAGGACCTGGCTGAGGCCGGTCCTTCTGGCCTATGGGCTTCTGTCGGCGGAGGTGAGAAGTGGGTTCATTCCCTGTCCTCCTCTCATAAAAAGAAGAAAAAGACAAGAAAGACTGAAAAAACTCAGGGCTCCTCTCCATCCAAGGGGGCTATGGGGACGGATGGGTCTGCTGCCACTTTGGCAAGCGACCAAGCCAAGATCGGCATATCTGGCCCCTCTGCCCCCCCGGGTGCAGAGCCCCTGACTATGACAAAGACGAAAAGTGCACAGGGCGGAGCCTCGATGACACCAGGGCCCCTGATTCAGAGGTTACCTGGCGTTTTCGAGCCCGCTGGCTTCAAACGCTTCCTCGTTATTTGCTCCACTGATGGCACCATGTTGTCCAAGGGCAACATGATCCATCAGAGGAGAGGATTAGCTAGTGCAATTGGTAGGGAGCCGAAGGTGACCCGTTTCTCGGACGGGAGCCTTCTGGCGAATGCTTTAATCCCGCTGAGGCGGCCAAGATAAGTGCTCTTCGGACACTTCATGGCACCCCGGTGAGTGTGACGCCGCACTCTACCATGAACTTTGTGAAAGGAGTAGTTTATGCAAGGGAACTCGTTGACTACTCCATTCAGGACATCACCCTAGAGCTGGCCGACCATGGGGCGGTCAAGGTCGAACGTGTGATGAGAAAACAGGGAGGGGCCTCGAGACCCACCCTAACACTCTTCGTCATGTTTGACTGACAAGCTCCCTGAGTCGGTGCGTGCTGGTTTGTACCGCTACCGCGTGAAGGCATTCGTGTGACTGCTGAGGCGGTGCTATTACTGTCACCGCTTCGGCCATATGAATGGCTCATGTAGACGTGCAAAGTCGCGATCACCCGAAGTCTGTGTAAATTGCTTCAAGGTCGCACACGATAAGTCCAAATTGTGTGTGGCCAAGTGTGTCATTTGCGGAGAGCCGCACCCTGCTTCTTCGAAGCAATGTGGTGCATATCTCCTTGAGAAAGAAATCCTGGCCGTTCAGGCCCAGGATAGACTCTCATTCCACGAGGCTAAGGACTTGGTCCTGGCGCGCCCGGCTCTGCCTGGGACGTCATATGCCTCAGTAGTTAGAAAGGCACCCTCTGCTCCTGGCCCATCCAGGCCAACGAGCACGGTTGTTTCCGTGCCCATTCGGAGCCCTTCTGCAGCTCTACCCAACCCGGGCGCTTCCCTGGTAAAGCTGGCAGGCAAAAAGGGTTCATACCCAGCCCCGGCTAAAACCAGGGCTCCCCCTTCTTCCACCAGCGTGACCGTTTCCCGCAAGGCGAAACGGCCACGCGCCTCCACCGAGTCGTTAGACTCACAGGAGGCAACACCCCTGAAGATGGTCGCTAGGCCATCTTCGGGTGTTCCTAAAGCTGTTCCCCGAAAGGAGGACAGCAACAAAGGAGCTTCGGCTCCTTCGCCCACGCCCCAAGGTGGATCGAGTGACTCGGAGACGGTGGTTCCTCGAAAAGAGGGCCCCCCGCCTCCCAAGCCGCAACGCCCGCCTAAGGTTTCGAGGCGGAGGGAGGAAAAGACTCGCATGGCGAGCCCAACCTCCCCCAATAAGTCCTCGAAGGCGACAGCGCCTCCAGCGCTTTGTCCGGCCAACAGCGCCCGGGGTTCTGCCCCCGGGAAGCGTACGGCTATTCCCGTGAGGGTCTTCAATTCGAGGAGGGCCCCCGCGTCTCCTCCGAGCTAGGCCTGGAGGGCATATTCCTTCAATGGAATTGCCGTGGACTCCGGGCCAACTGAGAGGGGCTGCGGAGGCTCGTCCCGTCCCGTTCCCGGTTAGCTATTTTTTTGCAGGAGACCATGTTAGGCGCATGCCCCCTGCCTGCCCTCCCGGGGTATAAGGGTCTTGCGACCCCACCACCGCGGGATGGCCGGGCTGGGGGATGCGCGGTTTACACCCGGCATGATGTCTCCGTTCTTCCTTTCTCTTTAGATACCTCCTTTCAGGCAGTGGCTGTAATTCTGCACCTGGATAGGAGGTATACTATCATTTCTGCGTACATTCCACCGTCAGCTGACTTCGACGCGGGGGACTTCCGCCGCGTCGTGGCACGGTTGCCGAGGCCCTATCTCTTGCTTGGAGATCTGAACGGCAGGCATCCTCTCTGGGGAGATTATTCCATAAATCCCAGGGGACAAGTCCTTGCCAATCTGATCGAAGAGCTTGAGATGGGTGTCCTAAACGTGGATGAGTTTACGCATCACTGTCCGAGAACCGCTTCATTTTCTTGCCTTGACCTATCTTTGTGCTCTTCGGCTGCACAGCCTGATTTTGATTGGGGGGGTGCTCGATGACCTCCATGGTAGTGATCACTTTCCCATTCAAATATCATTTTCAGGGCAACTGCCGCCTGAAAGACCACCTCGGTGGTGCTTGGCGCAGGCGTGGTGGCCTGCATTTCAGAAAATGACTGAATTCTCTATCTCAGTCGAGGAGTTTAGGTTGGTAGATGAGGCCGTTGAGTTCTCCGGCAACCTCATCGCCGTGGGCCTGACTACTATTCCTAGGACGTCTGGCCGTTTTGCACGCCGACCACTCCCATGGTGGTCGGCCGAGTGTGAGACAGCCCTCAAACAGAAGCGTTATGCCTACATGCGCTATAAGCGCCGCCCGAACGATTTCACTGTCGCTGAATTTCGTCGGGCTAGGGCTAGGTTATGGTATATTTCTCGCAGGACCCTCCTCCCGTTCTCCAGGAGAATGGGACCACAATCTCGGACCCCGCGTCCGTGGCGGAATCCTTAGCGACCGCTTTTTCCGCATTCTCTAGCCAGGATGTCGCGGAAGGCCGCCGGCTGGACTTTACCTCCAGAGGCGGAGAACCCTTCAACGACAAGTTTACTGTGAGTGAGTTGCGTTCCGCTCTCGCTTCGTGCGCGGACACCGCCCATGGTCCGGACGATGTCCCGTACGCCATGCTTCGACACCTGGGTGAGTGAGGCATGGCCTTTCTGTTAGATTTGTTCAACAGGATCTGGGTGGAGGGTCTTCTCCCAGACTCCTGGCGAATCGCTATTGTGCTCGCCTTTCGCAAGCCGGGGAGAGATCACTCTACTCCGACCGGTTTCCGCCCAATCTCTCTAACCTCTTGCGTGTGCAAGTTGATGGAGAAATTGGTAAATGTTAGATTAGCCTATTTCCTGGACAGCGGAGGCCATCTGTCTTATGCACAGTGTGGCTTCCGTAAGTTCCACTCCACGTCGGATGCTCTGCTCCGACTGGAAAATGCCGTCTGCGAGGCTTTCATTCGTAGACTGCACCACGCCACGGTGTTTTTTGATCTGGAGAAGACCTATGATACCGCATGGCGATACGGTATGATGGAGACTCTGTACACAATGGGGGCGAGGGGATGCTTCCCAATGTTTATATCTGAATTTTTGCGAGATCGTCGATTCCGCGTACGGGGGGGGGGGGGAGCCCTCTCCGGCCCAAAGGAGCTGGAATAGGGTGTCTCGCAGTGAAGTGTCCTCAGTGTCACACTCTTTGCCCGGAGCATCAACGGCATCACCTCGGTGCTGCCGGAAGATGTTCTCGCTACGCTCTACGTGGACGACCTTTCGATCTCTTTTGGCGCGGCCCAGATGCCAACTCTGGAGCGTCGATTCCAACAGGCATTGAACCGCGTCTCTCGCTATGCCGAAGCGCACAGGTTTCGGTTTTCTTTGGATAAGACTAAGGTGGTGCACTTCTGCCGCCATCCACGGCTCCAACCCGACCCAGATTTGTTTCTTAATGGGGTGCGCCTGGATGTGATTGAGTCGCACCGTTTCCTTGGTCTTGTATTCGACCGACGCCTCACCTTGGAGGCTCATATTCGCAGCCTTAGGGTCGCTTGTACCCGCGCCATGGACATTCTCCGTTCAGTGACGTTCAGCGCTTGGGACGCTGATAGGGCTACCGCCTTACTTTTTTATCGATTCTTTGTTCGCTCGAAGCTCGACTACGGATGTGAGTTTTATGCATCCGCAGCCGAGCGTTTATTGCGGAAGGTGGATTCGATCCACCACACTGGCCTTCGCCTTGCGACCGGTGCCTTCCGCACTTCCCCCGTACGCGCGAGCCCGGCGCCTCCCTCAGTCGCCAACAGCTCTCACTGCATCCGCAGCTGATCTCGATGGTGCCTATGCCGCCGAGAGACGCCAGTCATACCCTAAGCCCTTTGGGTCTAGGGCCAGGAAACTCCTTCGAGAGCTAGATATAGCTCTCGGGCCGTTGGTGCTCCTGGTTCTGCCCAGGACGCCACCCTGGAGGGTACCACATTTGGCTATTTGTCGCCACGCCTCTGCTCCCAAAGCTTGTACGGCGCCGGGAGTATTGCGTTTGACCTTTTTGAAGCACACACCGTGTCACGCTGGAACCGTGCCAGTGTATACGGATGGCTCCAAGTCCCAAGAGGGGGTCGGCTTCCACGCCGTATCTCCTCTGTTTGAAGTCAGCGGGGCTCTACCAGGCGCTGCGTCTGTCTTCACGGCCGAGCTGGTGGCAATACACCACTCGGTACGGGAGATTACGCGACGTGCCCGGTTCGGAAACCGGATTGTGATCTATAGCTACTCACAAAGCGCCCTGAGTGCTCCCGGGGCATTGGAATCTCCGCATCCCCTGGTTTGCGAAATCCGTGACGCCACGGTTTTGGCGAGCCGGGCAGAGGTCGAGATTATCTTCTGCTGGGTTCCTGGACATGTAGGAATTGCGGGGAATGAGGGCGCCAAAGGTTCCGCGAGGACTCTGCGACTTGGCCTACGTTTCGCTCTTCCTCACACTGACTACATGGCAGGAATACGGGCAGCTCTTCGGACTGCTTGGCAAAGAAGATGGGAGACGGTCAAAGTGAACTTAAAGTTGCGTGCCATTGCGCCGCGACTGTTCCCATGGACCTATCCCTCAATGCCGCAGCGGCTTAAGGTTGCTTTCTGTTGTCTCCGAATCGGGCACACTCGTGTGACGCATCGCTATTTGATGGAGCGCTCGCCTGCGCCCTATTGCAACGACTGCGTCGTCCCCCAGACTGTTCGGCACATTCTTGTCGAATGTCCCAGTCTGGGTGATCTTCGCGCACGACACCTGTCCCGGTACCGGGATGGGCGGGGTCGCTACTGCCTGTCCCTTGTACTCGGGATGAGTGCGTGCACATCGACTGGTGGACTTAGTTACTTTTGGGGGGAGGCTGGCCTTCTCCCTATTATTTAAGCAGGGTTTGTTTTTTTCTTTTGTTTTGTTTTTTGCATTTGTTTTTGTTTTTTTCCTTTCCCCCATTTAGGGTGTTTTTTTTCTTTGTTTAATTTTATTTTAAAGTAGCCTAGAACTAGGCCAGTTTTAATACGGCGACTAATGCCCATGTAGGCAGTCGCCAGATGAGCTCTAATAAAAAAAAAATCTTCCCCAATGCCGCAGCGGCTTCAGGTCACTTTCTGTCGTCTCCGAATCGGACATACTCGTGTGACGCATCGCTATCTGATGGAGCTCTCGCCAGCGCCCTATTGCGATGACTGCGTCGTCCCCCAGACTGTTCGCCACATTCTTGTTGAATGTCCCAGTCTGGGTGATCTTCGCGCACGATACTTGTCCTGGTACCGGGATGGGTGGGGTCACTACTGCCTGTCCCTTGTGCTCGGGATGAGTTCGTGCACATCGACTTGTGGACTTGTTGAATTTTGGGGGGAGGCTGGGCTTCTCCCCTTTATTTAAGTTCTTTTTGTTTTTTGTTTGTTGTTGTTTTGTAGGTTGCACTCTCCTGCACCGGGGTGAGGGGGACCTCCCCCTGCTCCTGGAGATTGCTTCCTGGTTGTTAAGTTTTCCAATTTATATCGTTATTTTTTCATATTTTTATTTTAAAGTAGCCTTGTTCTAGTCTGTAGTTTTTTTCAGCGACTTATGTAAGTGGGCAGTTGCCAGATGGGCTCTATAAAAAAAAATAAATGCAGACCCATATATCCCTTGCGCTGGGTTTCCTGGTCGAAGAGAAAGGCTTTGTCTTCCGGAATCTTGATCAGGAAGTTCCAATCTTTGTGTCTGATATTCAAGAGTGAATCAATCTTCCCCTAGAAAGCGGCTTCTTTGTTCTTCTGGTTGGCCCTCTGATTCTTCTCGTGCTTCTTCAAGAGCTCCCACTCTCTAACCATACCTTCCTGCTTCCGAACAATATTCCTCTCCATAGTTGGTATCCAAACCTTCTCCCAGATCCCTAGGTCTTCATGCACTGTCTCTGTCACCGCCGAGCACTTCATAGTGGACCCTGGTGTCCCCATCTTCAGGTGGTGGAAGTACCTGGAAAGATGAAAGTAAAGGGTTGCTGCAAGACCAGGGAAAACTAATTCAAATTCAACTTTATTTTTATACAAACAGCATATTTATTTTACAAACATGCAGGAAATAAGCAAACTTAAATTATAGTGAGAAAACAAAGTAGATATAACCTCATAGAATCAGAACTAGACCGACAAAGGCCCTCTCCCATTGTGTCCCAAGAAATCTGAATTACCTGACGGCTTCTAGGAAAGCGGCTTTCTGGGATTTTCTCCAGAGTTGAACCAACATCATACAACAGTGTCCATTTTCTTTTAGAAGCCATAATCACCTTCTAACCAAACGAAGGACATCATGACACATCATGCTTCAGCAACTGAGAGAATTGTCTAACCAGAATTGACAACCACCACAATTCACAATAGAGTTGAATCATTGCTGCTGAGTGTCATACCCTAAATGAAGTCTGATTTCCTTATAATTTCAAGTCATATGTTCACTCACGTAGCAGGAATGAATAAGCAATGAACACCAATGAAAAAATAAAATTTTGATTTTCACTATAATTTGAGGAACACCCTAGTATGGATGAGAAGATGTAGGGAAGGGAAATGTTATTGAATTACAAGGAAAGGGAAGAGTATGTGAGAATGCTTGAGAGTAGAAGAGAGGAGAGGAAATAAGTGGGAGCATAGAGATAGAAGAGCATATATTAAACAAATTTAAGGAAGTGGTAGTAGGTAGTACAGGGGGAGTGTGGGAGATTCAGAACTGGAAAGAGGAAGGCTGAATTGTATTCCTGTAGTGTGGAGTGGTGTCCTGTTTGCAGAAAGGCCATTGAAGCTGGTTATGCAATCTAGGGTTGCTTTGGATTAGTAAATATTTAGGGCTGCACAGTGGAGAGGGCATGTAGTTGGTATGAGAGGCATTGCAGTTTACTGAAGAAGTGTTCCTATCATATTTGAATGTGGAATGTGCTAGGAGGCTGCAATCTCAATTTAGTTGAAGTAAAAAAGAAATTGATAGGGATTTTATTATCATCTGGATTTATTTTTTATTTTTATTTCTTATCGGGGACCTACTGATTAATGTGGGGTACGAACCATGGTTATTTACAGTAGAAACCATCAAAAATCTAGCTGAATTGGGACTCCATCAGGTGACTAACCATATCTGTTGTGGTTTAACTGTGCTGTAATCAGACATGGCATTTTCTCTCATCTAAGCCATAGTCACATATGTAAAGTATTGAAAAGTTTTGATTGAGTGTATTAGAAGGATAACAGGGTTTGATAGGCGATGAGCAAGGGGGATTAAGAGTGGGTAGGGAGTATGTGGATCAGGTATGTGCACTGACAGCTAGCTAAGAAAACAAGGGATAGCAATTGATCTGGAGAAAGTTTATGGTTGTGTAGATAGAGAAGCATTATGACGTATTAAGAATGTATGGTGTGTGGAGTATTTATGGTGGAAGGCATACATTAGGGTGAAAGCAAGAGAGTGGTTTGACCTATATGGGGGGGGGGGGCAAGGTTGTATGATGTTGCCATGGCTGTTTAATATTTTTATGAATTAAGGATGAGAGAAGTACCTATAGGAAAGGGGGTGTAGGGAAGGGTGATAGATTGGTTCTATCTATGTTGGTATATGTTGATGATCTGGTGTAAGTGCCTGAGAGTGAGGGGGATTTGGAAATGTTGATCAAAGCTTTTGGTAGGGGTTAGGAAAGAAGGGAGCTAAAAGGGAATGCAGAAAAGAGTAACCAAATTGTAGTTGAGGTGAGAATGGGGTGAGTTGTGATATCGAAGACTGTAGTGTTACCCTTGAACAAGTGTGAAGTTTTATGTATGTAGGATGAGTCATGAATGGTAATAGTACAGATGAAGCAGATTGCAAGCATAAGGTTTTAAAAGGTAGGAAAGTGTTTGGAGTATTTAGAGTGGTGAATGCTGAAGGTTTGAGTGTGGAATGTGCCAGTAAGCTGATTGAGAGCAGTGCAAATGGACAACTTGAGAGAGATCCTTGGTGTGTGAAAAGTGGATAGAGTGAGGATGTGTGGCAGCCCAAGAAATACCTGTGGTAAATGTGTAATGATTGGGCATGCGGCAGGGTTGTGTAGGACTGTGGAAAGGCCTGGGAATGAGAGAGTGGTAAATGTGTAATGATTGGGCATGCAGCAGGGTTGTGTAGGACTGTGGAAAGGCCTGGGAATGAGAGAGTGAAAAGGAATAGTGTATCAGGGAGAATATGACTCAGGGAAACTGAAGACTGAGAGGCTTCCTTCTAGTAAATTCTCTCAAGTGCAAGTAATGAATGCCAGAGAGGGATTGTTGAGTCATGGAATGAATTGGGTTCAAAAAGTGAATAGGTTTATGTTAAAGTCAAATGTGGAGAATGAGAAGTACACTGATTGATACAGGATGTAAAGTAAATGTGGTGTACTAGCTGCAAATAAATTTTTATTTGTGACAGAAAAGTGTTTGAAGGAATGAAAGTTAAGGATAGTGGATTGGGGGAACAGGATGTTTCAATTGTTGCAAGATTTAAAGAGTGTCGATTTCAGGTGTTCAAATGAATTAGGATGAATTTTGTGTGGTAAATGGTGTGAACAAGAACTATGATATGCTATTAGGGTACAAGTTTTTTCAACCAAATGGTATTGTGATTTACCCAGATATAAAAATGGTTCAATGTAAGAAGAATGGAAGCTTGAAGTGTCATTTGTATGTGGGTCCAGATTGAAGTGTGAAAGTGAATTTCATGGAAAGTTTGGAGTTAAATGCAATTGATAGTGTGTCCTTGAAGATGAATAAAACTTTGAGTCTTAGGATTCGATGGAATTTGGGGGTTGAGAGAAGTGAGAATGATGGGAATATGTATGTATTGGATGGTAGTGCAGCAAATTATCAAATGAGGCAAGCTGTGCATGTGTTTGATAGTGTAATTGATATGAATCACCTTTGTATGTACATCCAAGTTTGGCCTGGTCTATGAAAGAAAAGACAGAGAAGTATGTCTGGGAGATAAATTGGGCATGTTGAATAGACTGGTGAATATGGAGAAGGATATGCATGTGATGAATGAAAGTATACTATCTGTGGGTGTAAAGTTGAATGGTACTATCTGTGAGAGTAAAGTAGAATTGTTAGAAGTATGAAGATTTGATTGAGCAAGTGAATGTGAGAAGCAAAAGGCTTATATAATGTGGAATGAAAGGAGTGCCTTGATTCAAGGAGATGAAGACTTCAGCAACACTCGCTTGCCTGAGTTTAAAATTGTGTTAAGGGATGACACACCAATTTATCAGAGGCCTCATCATTTCCCTTCCCCTGTGGCTCAAGAGATTAAGGAACAGTCTGAAGAATTGGGGTAATTGAGCCAAGTGTGAGTGGTTAGAATAGTCCAATTGTACCTGTGCAGAAGCCAGATGGAAGTTAGTGACTGTGTATTGATTACAGAAGAGTGAATGAATGAACATTGAAAGACTGATTTCCTATGAGTGTGTTCAGCATGCACGGAATGAAAATATTTACAAAGATGGATTTGATATGTGGCTACTACCAAATTCCTGTGGCTGAAGAGAGCACCCCATTGTGGCATTCTCCATCGCAAAGTGCTTTTATCAGTTTCAAAACTTGAGCATGGGTTGGTGAATGCCCAGTGCTTTGCAGCGTGCAATGAATGTGGAGTTTAGTGGTTTTCCATGTAAGAATGTACATGTGTTTTTGGATGATATTTTGGCGATGAGCAAGCACATGGAAGAACATATGACTGGTGAATGAAGTTTTGAGAAAGTTGGAAGAGGTTGGTGTGAAAGGGAAGTTATCTAAATATGTGTGGTTTGATAGTGAAGTTGGATTTTCAGAACATAAAATGAGTGTGGCAAAATTGCGTAAATCTGTGAAGTTTGTGGAAAAGATTATTAGTTTTCCTAAGCCTCCACTGTGAGAAAGCTGCATGGATTTCTTGGTTTAGTTGAGTTTGGAAGAAAATTTATGAAAGATTGCTTGGCTGTGATGAAACTGTTGAGTGTATAGACTGGGGAAAAAGAAGAGTACAGTGATTAAGTGGAATGACTCCATAAATGCAGCATTTGAGAGATTGAAAACCAAGTGTCAAGAGATTTCTAACTTGAGTATCCAGCATATGGACTGAATGCAGGAATGCTTGAAGTATATATGGATGAAAGTGGTCATTCAATGGTTGGATATTTGATGCAAGATCAGGTTGTGGATGAGGTCAAAAGGAAGTAAGTAATTGCATATGCTTTGAAAATGTTTAGTATGGCAGAACGTGCATATTTGATGATCGAAAGAGAGTTGGATTTGTTATATTTGTCTCAAGTTGTTATGGCCATTCTTGAATAGACTTGTGAGGATGATAGAAGATTTGAGTTAGTTTGATTTTATAGTTGAGTATTTGCCAGATGTCACATTTGCCACGAAGTTTAAATGGTAAAGGTGGAGGTGATTCTATGTTTGAAAGTGTGTTGTATGGCTTGCGAGACTTGATGAGAGATGGCTTGCTTGAGCATGTACCAGAAAGTGTGGAGATATTGTGAAAGATGGTTATGGAAGAAGCATGTAAGAGACCATAGCAATTGAGAATGGAGAATACAAGTAAGTTAAGGCAAGAATTTGCACTTCTGCTACCATCCGCAGCATCACCCTGATCCAGACTTTAATATTATATATACACCAACTGAGGGCCAGACTGGTAAGACAAGTTACAAACAAGTTCCAGAGAGGCACGACAGTCAGGGGAGAATGCTTAACAACTAATACCCTCCCCTCCTGGATAAAAGTAACATTTTTCTAAAAAAAAGAGTCCAAATAGTGCACTCTGAAGGAAGGTGGATCATTAAAATATCATAGAGGGTCAATCACAGAGAATATAAAAAGGACTAAATTTGTGGAATATTGACTGGAAATCTATGAACCTTTCTCAAAAGAATTTAGATTTTGACACACAATTATAGAATCAAACTGCATTCCACAGCAAATAATGCCTTGCGATAAAAGACTGCAAATACTGCTCACTCTTACTGGCATAATTGTTACCTTGATATATCATTTGCACGCCTAGTCATCCTACCAACAATATACAGTCTAGGTAAATAAACCCTACAGGGATATTTAATAATATTTCTGACTATATTTAAATATGTCAAAGAGGCTTACATTTCTAGAATGATATTGTCTGAGATCAGGAGGTATTAATTTAATTTCTCTAGCTGCTTTCTTGAGTAATTTTAGGTGGCAATAACCAGCAGACAAGCACACAGCAAAGTAATTTAAAATATGGCAGTATAAATGAATATAAAGATCTTAAAACAGTGTGTCCATTATTAAAATTATAACATTTATATAACATTCCTGATTTTGCACAATAGAGGCCATACTCCTTAACTAGGCTTCAAATGTCAGTTTATCATTGATAAAACCCAGCAAGTTAATCTGATTAGTGGTCTCAATAATCTACCAACAGTTAGAGAAGGATGATGTAGATTCATAGTCCAATACCTTCCTATAATCATCAATTGAGACTTGGGCAGAATGCAGATTCAGCAGCATATATCTGCTTACCTAATCGTGAGATAGTGGGGAAATAAGAAGTACATCTTGTTGTGATCCCCACCTCTATGACTGGGCTTTGAATGAGGCAATTGATGACACGGTCACTACACTCTCTGGGAGTGCATTCCATTGGTCTATTATCCTAATACCAAATCAGTTGCCTTTCAGGGTAGTCATCGAGTGGTCCAGCTTAGATAATTTCAGTGAATGTCCTCTAAGGTAGGTAATGCTGAGATGGAAGAACTTGTATGGAATATCCTCAAAACCGTGGATCAGTTTAAACACCTGTATCATATTCCCTTCTTCATCTATCCTGTAGTGTCTACAGATCTAGTTCATGGCGCCTTTCCTCATATGGAAGTTCGGAGAGTTCCAGCGCAAGTTTGGTTGCTTGCCTCTGAATCCTCTCTAATGCTTGTATATCCCTCACTATATATGGACACCATGCCTGGATACCATAGTCCAAGATAGGATGCACTAGGGTGAGGTAAAGTGGGAGCAGTATCTCCTTTTTGAGGATAGTGAAGTTCCTTTTGAAAATGCCCAAGCGACTATTGGCCTTGGCAGCTACTGCAGAGACGTGAACTGATGACTTGAGGTTATTTGGCACAAGTGATGCCCAAATCCTTTTCATGTGTATGTTTTTGTAGAAGCCTTCCCTTTAACTGGTAATCCGCTTGCTGATTGCCATGCCTGATATGCATAGATTTACATTTATCGACATTGAAGGTCAACAGCCACCTGTCACCCCATTCATCTAGGCATACCATATGTCGCTGCAGGGCCTCAACATCTTTCTCCGACTTGATTGCATTATATATCTTAGCATCATCCACAAACAGACTAACTGACGACTCAAGATTATTCACCAGGTCATTGATATATACCAGGAAGAGAATGGGGCCCAACACTGACCCCTGGGGAACACCGCTCACCACTGGTAGCCAATCCGAAACTGCATTACAGACTGACATTCTATATAGCTTTAGATAGCCTTTCATCTATACAATAAAGTAGATACTTTAACTATAAACATGCATGTTATGTAGATAATTTCATCTGATAAAAAAACATGGGTCACCAATTCAAAAGGTTCTTAAATACATAGATATTACAATTGCCTTTTTATTATCACATTGTGACATGAAAAAAAAGTGAATATATGAATTAGAATTAGTAGGTTTATGGTATACAATAAAAGATGCTTTATGATTAATTCTTAGACTTTTACATCAAGAAAAAGTAAGCAATTGCCCTTTCTTTTCCTATTCAACTTTGAATTTTATAGTAGGATGGAGGTTATTAAGCTTGTTAAAAAAATTATCAAAAGAGTCTATATGATTTTAATGGCCTCAACCGATAATCTTAATGTTAAAAAAATTGTCTATTTCTACCATAATTTCCCTTGCTTGAAGAATTAAACTCCATTATGTATCCCAACTTGACCACTTTCAAATATCCTTCAACCATTAGAAAATCTTTCCCATCCTCTAAAAGCCCCAAATTGTCCCTCTTTCTATGTAGGAGAGACTGGAAAGTCGTTAGATAAATCTATATACAAACAGAGAGGATATTTGTAGAGCAAACATTGCATCAAGTATTTTTAATCAGGTAAAAAATAATTTATTGTAAGGATTATAATAAAATTTGAAAATTATTAAGTTCTCATTAATTAAAGAAATTCAAAATTTCATTTTGTCTGAAGGACAGTATAAATACAGTCCTCATGTCCTAAACTTAATCTTAAAGGATATTGTTAATCACCTTAAGTTAATGCCCCCAGATTAATGTCAGTTGCCTGTTGTTATACATTCTAGTATTTCAGTTGTCAATTTCTTTTAGTTTATAGCTGAAGATGATATGGGAAACTACATATCAAAGCTAGTCCCATTTCAATAAACTTTATGCTTCCAAACAGTGGTCTCTTTTACATATAAATTTGTTTAAATTATAATATTAATCAATGTGCGCACGCATTGTAGATGAAGTCCTTCTTCATGCTGGCCTCCAAGCGGTTGGTGACTTTAGTTCATTGATGTTACTGTGGCTGACCCTGCAGACCTTGCCCTCAACATTTTCCAACATTGTGGTCATTGAGGTCGGGTGACTGTGGTGGCTAAAAGTCCTTAAACCAGAAATTCATGTTTAACCCCAACCACTCTTGCATAGTCTTGACTATTTGGGCTAGAACACAGGCCTGCTGAAAATAGTAGTCCACCTTCTTCATGAACTTTCTCACCAATGGCAGGACCTTCATGGCCAAGATGTCCCTGTAACTGGCTGCAAACTACACTGGCATCATCTTCTTGCCATTGGAAATCACATTGCTGAGTATCATCACGGATGCCAGGTGCCTGGTCATTGACATGTAGCAGACCTCAGAGACATTGTATCCAAAGCTTACCACTTGGTCATTCAGCTTGTTGATGACTGGATTCACCATGAAGAGGGTTTTCATAAGAAAAAAATAAGTGAAATGCCATGACTCTTTAAGTCATTGAGAAGGTGATGACAGTGCTCTTGACATTGTTCTTGTTACATACGGTCAGTGAGCAAAGGCCTTTCCATGTACTCAAACTCTTGCTACTCTCCTTGATGGTCCTGGACACCATGGCCACTGAGATGTTCTTAGCAAGTGCAGTTATTTTGAGCTTTGGAGCACTTTCGAAGGCCTTTCTCACATCAAATTGTTTGAAACCTTGAGGGCTGCCTGAACAAGGTCAATCTTTGAGGTCTTTCCCTTTCTTGAGCCTCTCCACAATTGTAGATGGTCATCCGGCTGCCATTGAGCTGATTAGCGATGTCAGACATTTTGTGGCCCACACACAGGAGAGCAGAGATCTTAATTCTGTTCACTTCAATCTCAACGCACCTGCACACAATGGAAAAGACATTTTAATGACACATGCTAGAAAAAGTATAACTTTAAGTTTGTTTGCTAGAACTTTTTCTATCATACACATAAACCTATTGAAAGATAAAAAAAAAGAGAATATAACAGAACTTTAGCAAAACTCAGTACTTTAGTGAGTAATATGTTAGTTTCAGTATAGTGTGGAATTGGTATTTTTTTTGTGCATCCTGTGATGACTGATTTTGTTTTGTGTAATTTGGAGCTGTTTGGAGTAGGGTTTTGAGTGTTGGGTGTCAGGCCAGTGCAGCATAGTTTATGGCAGTTCATATGATTTGTTTGAATTGTATGGTGAGAGATTCCTTTGGTTGCCCAAAGGTAGTGTTTTGAGGGCCGTAATTTTTTTTGTGGCTCTTTATATTATCTTGGTTATGTGCGCTTTGAAATTCATGTCGGTGTTGAGTGTGATGCCTAGGAGGGTGGGTGTTTTTTTGTTCAGGGGCAATCATTGTCCATTTAGTTTAATTGTGGTGTGTTTGTTTAATTCATGGTTGCTGAAGCTGAATAGTGTTATTGATGATTTGGCTGCAAATGCTGTCATCCAGTTTTGTGTGAGCCATTTTACCAGTGTGTTAATGTATTGTTGAAGTGTTCTGGTAGCATTGTTGTGATGTTGTGCTGTGATAGAGATATCATCTGCATAAGTGTTCAGGTGGATGATTTGTGATTGAGGTTATGTCTATGGTGTGTGTTATGCACAACTGCACAGGAGTTTCTGCATACATTCCACTGTCAGCTGACTTCGATGCGGGGGACTTCTGCCGCGTCGTAGCATGGTTGCCGAGGCCCTATCTCTTGCTTGGAGATCTGAATGGCAGGCATCCTCTCTGGGGGGATTATTCCATAAATCCCAGGGACAAGTCCTTGCCGATCTGATCGAAGAGCTTGAGATGGGTGTCCTAAATGTGGATGAGTTTACGCATCACTGTCCAAGAACCGCTTCATTTTCTTGCCTTGACCTATCTTTGTGCTCTTCGGATGCACAGCCTGATTTTCATTGGGGGGTGGTCGATGACCTCCATGGTAGTGATCACTTTCCCATTCAAATATCATTTTCAGGGCGACTGCCGCCTGAGAGACCACCTCGGTGGTGCTTGGCGCGGGCGCAGTGGCCTGCATTTCAGAAAATGACTGAATTCTCTATCTCAGCTGAGGAGTTTAGGTCGGTAGATGAAGCCGTTGAGTTCTTCTCCGGCAACCTCATCGCTGTGGGCCTGACTACTATTCCTAGGACGTCTGGCCGTTTTGCACGCCGACCACTCCCATGGTGGTCGGCCGAGTGTGAGACGGCCCTCAAACAGAAGCGTTATGCCTACATGCACTATAAGCGCCGCCCGAACGATTTCACTGTTGGGCTAGGGCTAGGTTCCGGTATATTTCGAAGCACGCCCGCCGCTCTTCTTGGCGGGCATACGTGTCTTCACTTAACGGGAAGACCCCTTTAGCTGAGGTGTGGAAGCGAGTCAAAAGGATTCGGGGCAAGTTCTCGCAGGACCCGCATCACGTTCTCCAGGAGAATGGGACCGCAATCTCGGAACCCGCGTCCGTGGCGGAATCCTTAGTGACCGCTTTTTTCGCATTCTTTAGCCGTGATGCTGCTCCGCCAGCATTCAATGCACGTCGTGATGTTGCGGAAGGCCGCCGGCTGGACTTTACCTCCAGAGGCGGAGAACCCTTCAACGACAAGTTTACTGTGAGTGAGTTGCGTTCCGCTCTCGCTTCGTGCGCGGACACCGCCCATGGACCGGATGATCGATGTCCCGTACTCCATGCTTCGACACCTAGGTGAGCGAGGCATGGCCTTTCTGTTAGATTTGTTCAACAGGCTCTGGGTGGAAGGTCTTCTCCCAGACTCCTGGTGAATCGCTACTGTGCTCGCCTTTCGCAAATCGGGAAGAGATCACTCTACTCCGACCGGTTTCCGCCCAATCTCTCTAACCTCTTACGTGTGCAAGTTGATGGAGAAATTGGTAAATGTTAGATTGGCCTTTTTCCTGGACAGCGGAGGCCATCTGTCTTCCGCACAGTGCGGCTTCCGCAAGTTCCACTCCACGTCGGATGCTCTGCTCCGACTGGAAAATGCCGTCTGCGAGGCTTTCCTTCGTAGACAGCACTACGCCACGGTGTTTTTTGATCTGGAGAAGGCCTATGATACCGCATGGCGATACGGTATGATGGAGACTCTCCACACGATGGGGGCGAGGGGACGCCTCCCAATGTTTATATCTGAATTTTTGCGAGATCGTCGATTCCGCGTACGGGGGGGGGAGGGAGCCCTCTCCGGCCCAAAGGAGCAGGAAGAGGGTGTCCCGCAGGGAAGTGTCCTCGGTGTCACACTCTTTGCCCTGAGCATCAACGGCATCACCTCGGTGCTGCCGGAAGATGTTCTCGCTACGCTCTACGTGGACGACCTTTCGATCTCTTTTGGCGCGGCCCAGATGCCAACTCTGGAGCGTGGACTCCAACAGGCATTGAACCGCGTCTCTCGCTATGCCGAAGCGCACAGGTTTCGGTTTTCTTTGGCCAAGACGAAGGTAGTGCACTTCTGCCGCCATCCACGGCTTGACCCCGACCCAGATTTGTTTCTTAATGGGGTGCGCCTGGATGTGGTTGAGTCGCACCGTTTCCTTGGTCTTGTATTCGACCGACACCTCACCTGGGAGGCTCATATTTGCAGCCTTAGGGTCTCTTGTACCCGTGCCATGGACATTCTCAACGTTCCGTGACGTTCAGCGCTTGGGGCGCTGATAGGGCTACTGCCCTACTTTTTTATCGATCCTTTGTTCGTTCGAAGCTCGACTACGGATGCGAGTTTTATGCATCCGCAGCCGAGCGTTTATTGCGGAAGGTGGATTCGATCCACCACACCGGCCTTCGCCTTGCGACCGGTGCCTTCCGCACTTTCCCCATTGAGAGCCTGTTGGTCGATGCTGGGGAGATGCCACTCGCTCTGCGCCGCGTGCAGTGCATCACTCGCCTGTACGCGCGAGCCCGGCGCCTCCCTCAGTCGCCAACAGCTCTCACTGCATCCGCAGCTGATCTCGATGGTGCCTATGCCGCCGAGAGACGCCAGTCATACCCTAAGCCCTTTGGGTTTAGGGCCAGGAAACTCCTTCGAGAGCTAGATATAGCTCTCGGGCCGGTGGTGCCCCTGGTTCTGCCCCGGACGCCACCCTGGAGGGTACCACATTTGGCTATTTGTCGCCACGCCTCTGCTCCCAAAGCTTGTACTGCGCCGGGAGTATTGCGTTCGACCTTTTTGGAGCACACATCGTGTCACGCTGGAACCATGCCAGTGTATACGGATGGCTCCAAGTCCCAAGAGGGGATCGGCTTCCACGCCGTATCCCCGTTGTTTGAAGTCAGCGGGGCTCTACCAGGCGCTGCGTCTGTCTTCACGGCCGAGCTGGTGGCAATACACCACTCGGTACGGGAGATTACGCGACGTGCCTGGTTCGGAGACCGGATTGTGATCTATAGCGACTCACAAAGCGCCCTGAGTGCTCTCGGGGCATTGGAATCTCCACATCCCCTGGTTCTCGATATCCGTGACGCCACGGTTTTGGCGAGCTGGGCAGATGTCGAGATTATCTTCTGCTGGGTTCCTGGACATGTAGGAATTGTGGGGAATGAGCGCGCAGATGAGGGCGCCAAAGAGTCCGCAAGGACTCTGCAACCGGACCAGCGTTTTGCTCTACCTCACACCGACTACATGGCAGGAATACGGGCAGCTCTTCGGACTGCTTGGTAAAGAAGATGGGAGACCGTCGAAGGGAACTTAAAGTTGCATGTCATTGCGCTGCGACTGTTCCCATGGACCTATCCCCCAATGCCGCGGCGGCTTCAGGTTGCTTTCTGTCGTCTCCGAATCGGACACACTCGTGTGACGCATCGCTATTTGATCGCGCGCTCGCCTGTGCCCTATTGCAACGTGCAACGACTGCGTCGTCCCCCAGACTGTTCGGCACATTCTTGTTGAATGTCCCAGTCTGGGTGATCTTCGCGCACGTTACGTGTCCCGGTACCGGGATGGGCAGGGTCGCTACCGCCTGTCCCTTGTACTCAGGACGAGTGCGTGCACATTGACTGGTGGACTTGTTGACTATTTTGGGGGAGGCCGGCCTTCTCCCTTTCATTTAACTAGGTTTAGTGTTTTTTTTGTTATTGTTATTGTTATTTCTTTTTATTGTTGTTTCCTGTTCAAATTTTTTAAAGTAGCCTAGAACTAGGCTGTTTGTTTACAGCGACTTATGCCTAAGTCGGCAGTCGCCAGATAGCCCCTTAAAAAAAAACAAAACTGCACAGGAGTTAGTCGGGGTGGGGTGGAGGCTGGATATTGGGTAGAAAGAGGTGGGGACAGCTTCTGGTGTTTGTGTATTTTTTTTAGACATTTGTTCATGTGAAGTGGGTTCAGCTTTTGCAAAACTTCGTTGGACTGAACCATTTAGTCTGTTTACTAAAGGTGATATGGTTTGGAGGATGTAGAATATGGGTATTTGTAAATGGTTTGGAAAATGTTGGACATGGGTATTTGTAAATTGGTGTAGGTTTGCTCTCACTGCCTCTAGCTAGAAGGGGAAGTCAAGAAATGACCACTGTGTAGTCCCAAAAATGTCTTAGTGTCTCATTGTGGTTAGGAATGTGGTACTTGCCTGGATGACAGAAGTCATTTCTAAGGTCTCATGCTCCTTTGGGGGCTCAGTTTTGCCACTACTTCTTGCAGCTTCTAGAAATTTTACCACTAGTTAAATACCAAAAAGTGCACTAATGAATTTTGATATATATATATATATATATATATATATATATATATATATATATATATATATATATATATATATAAAAAGCATGATTTCTCTATCAAGCTTCCATATAAACAAAAAATATTTGTACATAGAAAAATTGCCAATCTATTATCCTACTCTTGCTTAATATTATTTAACTATGAAATTAAATATTATATAGTTAATAAATGCATTTTCAATATTGTAAAATATTTGCCTAGAAATAATTGTAAGTTTGAATTATTAATAATTATTAAAATCCTTAACTATATTGGAAACTGAATATAAATGACATTATTTTTTTAACAGATTGGGACTCTGCTGATGATCTTCTCAATTTAGATGATGAAAAACAATCCAAAGCAAAGAGTAAGTCAAAGTTTATTTTTTTGGTTTGAAGCTCACAGCCACAAGTCTGATGAATTATTGTGTATTTGTTAGAGGCACCTGAAGTTTTGGGCAGTGTCTTATCAGCTGTTCTGTATTTTCAGTGTTGTAGTTGTATCTTGGACAGTTTGTGTCATTGCTTGCTGTATTAGGTCAGTGGTACTGTAAACACCTGATGCAGCAAACCAACAGCACAAACTCAAAATAAAATTGTAACACTAAAAACACACCTGATAGAAGACCTCCAAAACTTTGAACTCCTCTGACAATTACACATTTCATCAGTTAGACTTGTGGGTCAGGCCAACTGCTGTAGTGGCTTTCTTCAAGAATGTGGACTGGCCGTGATACCAGCCCAAGGGGAAAAAAGGTGAAGTAAGTAGTCTCAAACAGTTTATTTTGGTTGTTCTGTTTTATTTGTAATGCAATTTTTTTCTTAGAAATTATGATGCAGGTACACTGCCTCAATGTTAAAAAAAGATACTCTCTGCTCCTGGCTCCTCTAGGCCTACGAGCACTGTTGTTTCTGCATCCATTCAGAGCCCTTCTGTGGGTTCTACCCACCCCAGGTGCTTCCCTGGTAAAGATGGTGGCACAAAGGGTTCACAACCAGCCCTGGCTAAAATCAGAGCTCCCCTCCCTTCCCCCAATGTGACCATTTCCCATAAGGGAAATGGCTGCGTGCCTCCACCAAGTGGCTAGACTCACAGGAGGCAACACCCCTGACTTTGGTCATGAGACCATCTTCCAGGATTCCTAAAACTTCCCCCCAAAAGGAGGATAACACTCAAGGAGCTCCGGCTCCTTTGCCCACACTTAGTGCTGGGCTGTGTGGCTTGGAGATGGTGGGTCCTCCAAAAGAGGGACCCCTGCCTCTGAATCTGCCCAGCTCACCTAAGGTTTCGAGGCAGAGCGAGGAAAAGACTCTCATGGTGAGCCCAACATCCCTGAATAAGTCCTCGAAGGCAACAGTGCCTTCAGTTTATTGTCTGGCTAACAATGCCTGGAGTTCTGCCTCCGGTAAGCGTATGGCCATTCCTGTAGGCTGTTCTCTTTGAAGAGGGTCCCCGGATGCCTGGAGCGCATATTTTTAAATGGAATTACTGTGGACTCTGGGCCAACTGGAAGGAGCTATGGAGGCTCATATCGTCCCACTTCCCATTAGCTATCTTTTTGCAGATCATGCTGGGCGTGTGCTCCATGCCCTCCTTCCCGGAGAATAAGGGTTTCATGACCCCACCACCACGGGATGGGGGCCGGGCAGGATGATGCATGATTTACACCCGGCATGATGTCTCTGTTCTTCTCTTCGCTTTAGATACCTACTTTCAGGCAGTAGTTATGCAGCTGCCCCTGGATAAGAGGTATACTGTTATTTCCGCGTACATTTCACCATCAGCTGACCTGATGGACGAGCTGGAGATGGGTGTCCTAAATGTGGATGAGTTTATGCATCACTGTTCAAGAACTGCTTCATTTTCCTGCCTCAATCTATCTTCGTGCTCTCCGATGCAGAGCCTAATTTTAGGTGGGAGGTGGTCGATGACCTACCTCCATGGTAGTGATCACTTTCCCATTTAAATATTTTCTGAGCCGCTGCCACCCGAGAGCCTGCCCTGGATGTGCTTGACGTGCGCATGGTGGTCTGCATTTGAGGAAATGACTGATTTCTCTATCTCAGTGCTCCTATGCTATCTGGTTGTCTCATGATTCTCTCTGACTCCCTTAATTCTCTGGAGGCACTGAGTGCTTTTGGTCCTAGCCATCTGCTGGTTTCCAAGATCCAGCGGTGGCTTTTTTATCTTTCTCTTCTTCATAAGATTTCTTTTTGTTGAGTGCCCAGTCACGTGGGCATCCCAGGTAATGAAAGGGCGAATGCTGTGGCCAAGGAGGTGGCGTCATTGGGGACACCCCTATCAGCCCCATTCCCACTTTGTGATGTCTATCCCCTCATCACTGAATATGTAGTCAGCTTATGGCAGAAGTTGTGGGATGAGCTTCCTCCCACCAAGCTTCATTCCATAAAACCTTCAGTCCTCCCATGGCTACCTACCATGAGACCACGTAGACTGAAGGTTATTTTGTGCCGACTGAGGATAGGCCCTTGCTGCCTCACTCATGGGCACTTCATGAATGAGCAGCCCCCACCTTTGTGCATCCTGTGCTGGGTGCAGCTATCCATCCTTCACATCTTCGCTGAGCGTCCCCTTTTGAGAAATCTTGGGAGGAGAGTCTTCCCTTTCATTACTTAGCAGATGGCCCCCCAACAGCTTCTGCAGGGCATCTTGTCTGAGACTCGTGTCTCTTTTAGTGTGAATAGAATTTTTAAATTTTTAGAAGAATCTAATCTTTTAGCCAAAATTTAATATATTGTTTCATGATTTTGTATTCTCTGTTCTTGTATCTATTGTTGATCCATCTATAGTCTATGTTTTTATCCTATGTCGAGTTCTCAATAGTTGATTTTTGATATCCTTTTACACCCCTTGATGGTTTTAAATTCCTGTACTTCCATTCTATTGATCTTAATTTCATAGCTATATTTTTGTATATTCTCCAGATGTCTATATTTTTATTGAGAACACTCATGCAAATTACCCGTCCTTGAATTTGGCTTTGGGCTAGTCAGTTTGGGCTTTGCAGCATTTCTTTTCGGCCCTATTCATTCATTATCTATCACATTCAAGGAGTTTGGGTCGGTTGATGAGGCCATTGAGTTCTTCTCTGGTAACCTCATTGTTGTGGACCTAACTACTATTCTTAGAATGTCTGGCCATTTTGAACACTGACTGCCCCCGTGGTGGTCAGCTGAGTGTGAGGCGGCCCTCAAAAAGAAATGGTATGCCTACATGCGCTATATAAGCACTGCCTGAACGACTCGACTGTTTGTGAATTTCGGTGAGCTAGGGTTGGGTTCCAGTATATTTCGAAGCAGACATGCCATTCTTCTTGGTAGGCATATATATCTTCACTTAAATGGAACACCCATCTAGCAGAGATGTGGAAGCGAGTCAAAAGGATTCGGGGCAAGTTCTCGCAGGACCTCCCTTCCATTCTCGAGGAGAATGGACTCCAATCTCGGATTCCCCCCGTCCGTGGTTGAATCCTTCACGACCACATTCTCTAGCCAGGATGCAGCTCCTCCAGCATTCAATGCGTGTCATTATGTTGCGGAAGGCAGTCGACTGGACTTTACCTCCAGAGGTGGAGAACCCTTCAATGACAGGTTTACTGTGAGTGAGTGAGTTGCGTTCCCCTCTTACTTCGTGCATGGATACCACCCCCTGGTCCAGACAATTTGGCGTATGGCATGCTTCAACATCTCAGTGGGTGAGGCTTGTCCTTGCTATTAGATATGTTCAGCATCCATGTAGAGGGTATCCTCCCAGATTCCTGGCGAATTGCTACTGTGCTCGCTTTTCGCAAAGGGGTGAGAGATGACTACCCCAGCTGGTTTCCACCCCATCTCTCTAACCTCCTGCATGTTGCATTCCACATTGGATGCTTTGCTCCTCCTGAAAAATGGCGTCTGCAAGGACTTCTTTGTAGACAGCACTATACCAGTGTTTTTGAACTAGAAAAGGCCTATGATACCGCATGGTTATATGGTATCATGAAGACTCTCCACACGATGGGGATGAGAGGATGCCTCCCAATTTTTATATCAATTTTGGGAGATTGTCGATTCTGCATATGGGTGGAGGGTGGGGCCTCTCAGTCCCAATGGAGCAGGAAGAGGGTGTCCCGCATGGAAATGTCCTCAGTGTCACACTCTTTGACCTGAGCATCAACGGCATCACCTCGGTACTGCCGGAAGATGTTCTCGCTACACTCTACGTGTACAACATTTTGATCTCTTTTGGCGAGGCCAAGATGCCAACTGTAGAGCATCGCTCGCTATACCGAAGCGCATAGGCTTCAGTTTTCCTTGGCCAAGACTAAGCTGATGTACTTCTGCTGCCATCCACAGCTCCACCCTGACCCAGACTTGTTTCTCAATGGGGTGCACCTGGAAGTGGTGGACTTGCACCGTTTCCTTGGTCTTGTATTTGACCTACACTGACTATGACCTGGGAGGCTGATATTTGCAGCCTTATGGTCTCTTGTACCCCCATTGATATTCTTCATTCCATGACATTCAGTACCTGGGGTGCTGAAAGTCACTGCCTTGCTTTTTTTATAGATCCCTTGTTCATTCGAAGCTCGACTACAGATGCGAGTTTTATGCATACGCAGCCGATCCATGTATTGCAGAAGGTGGACTTGATCCACCACACCAGCCTACGCCACGTGACCGGTGCCTTCCGCACTTCAACTATTCAGTCTACTTGTCGATGCTGGGGAGATGCCACTCGCTTCGGGCCATACACAGTACATTATTAGCTTGTACGCATGAACTTATCGCCTCTCTCAGTCGCTAACAGCTCTCACTGCATCCACAGCTGATCTCGATGGTGCCTATACCGCTGAGGACGCCAGTCATACCCTAAGTCCTTTGGATTTATGGCTAGGAGACTCCTTCCAGAGCTAGGTCATTGTTGTTGGGCCAGTGGCGCCCCTGGTTCTGCCCGAGAGGGTACCATCTTTGACTATTTGTTGCCACCCCCTTTGATCCCAAAGCTTCTACAGCGCTGGGAGTATTGTGTTCAGCCTTTTTGGACCATACCTTGTCCCACACTGGAATGGGGCCAGTATATACGGATGGCTCCAAGTCCCAAGAGGGGGTCAGTTTCCATGCCGTATCCCGTTTGAAGTCTGAGGGACTCTGCCAGGCGCTGCATCTGGCCCACAGGATCTTCTCTATCTCAGAGAAGGACCTTGCTGAGGCCGGTCCATCTGGCTTGGGGGCTCCTGCTGGCAGAGGGGAGAAGAGGGTTCATTCCCCACCATCCTCCTAAAAAGACTTGGGGCTCCTCTCCATCCGTGAGGGCTACAGGGATGGATGGGTCTGCTGCCATTTCGGTAAGTGACCAAGCCAAGATCAGCACATCCGGCCCCTCTGCCCTCCCGGATGCAGAGGCCCTGACTATGACCAAAAGTGCTAGAATGCAAAGCATGGACTCGATTACATTGAGGTCCCTCATTCAGAGATTACCCAGCATTTTTTTTAGCCTGCTGGCTTCAAACGCTTCCTCCTTATTCGCTCAACTGATAGCACAGTGTTGGCTAAGGGCAACATGATCCATCAGAGGAGAGCTTTAGCTAGTGTGATTGGTAGAGGGCCGAAGGTGACCTGTTTCTCAGACGGCAACCTTCTGGTGAATGCGGTTTATCCCTCTGAGGCAGCCAAGATAAGTGCTCTTTGGACACTTCATGGCACCCTGGTGAGTGTGACACTGCACTCTACCATGAACTTTGTGAAAGGAGTAGTTTATGCGAGGGAACTCATTGACTACTCCATACAGGACATCACCTTAGAGCTTGCTGACCATGGGGCGGTCAAGGTCGAACGTGTGATGAGAAAACAGGGAGGGGCCACGAAACCCACCCCTACACTCTTCGTCACATTCGACTGTGACAAGCTCCCTGAGTCGGTGCATGCTGGTTGGTACCGCTACCGCGTGAAGGCATTCGTGCCACTGCCGCGGCGGTGCTATTACTGTCACCGCTTCTGCCATACGAATGGCTCATGTAGACGTGCAAAGTCGGGGTCACCCAAAGTCTGTGTAAATTGCTCCAAGGCCGCACACGATAAGTCCAAATCGTGTGTGGCCAAGTGTGTCAATTGTGGAGAGCCACACCCTGCTTCTTCGAAGCAATTTGGTGCATATCTCATTGAGAAAGAAATCCTGGCCGTTCAGGCCCAGGACAATCCTGGGCCTGAATGGCTAAGGACTTGGTCCTGGTGTGCCCGGCTCTGCCTGGGATGTCTTACGCCCCAATGCTTAGAAAGACACCCTCTACTCCTGGCCCATCCAGGCCTGTGAGCACCATTTTTTCTGCGCCCATTCAGAGCCCTTCTGAGGGTTCTATTCAACCTGGGTGCTTCCCTAGTAAAGCTGGCGGCACAAAGGGTTCACACCCAGCCCCAGCTAAAACTAGATCTCCCCCCCTTTCCCCGTGTGACCGTTTCCCATAAGGCAAAACACCACGCGCCTCCACAGAGTCGTTAGACTCACAGGAGGTAACACCCCTGAAGTTGGTTGCCAGGCCATTTTCCAGGGTTCCTAAAGCTGCGCCCCGAAAGGAGGCAGCAACAAAAGAGCTTCAGCTCCTTTGCCCACGGCTAGTGGTGGGCTGGGTGGCTTGGAGATGGTTGTCTCTGAAGTCGCAATGCTTGCCTAAGGTTTAGAGGCGGAGGGAGGAAAAGACTCGCATGGTGAGCCCAACCTCCCACAATGAGTCCTCGAAGGCGATAGCACCTTCAGGGCATTGTCCGGCCAACAGCACCCAGGGTTCTGCCTCCGGGAAGCGTGCGGCCATTCCCGCGAGGGTCTTCTGTTTGAAGAGGGCCCCCGCGTCTCCTCCGAGCTAGGCCTGGAGGGCATATTCCTTCAATGTAATTGGCGTGGACTCCGGGCCAACTGGGAGGAGCTGCGGAGGCTCATCTCCTCCCGTTACCTGTTAACTATTTTTTTGCAGGAGACTATGTTGGGCGCGTGCCCCCTGCCCACCCTCCTGGGGTATAAGAGTTTTGCGAACCCAGCACCACGGTATGGAGGCCGGGCAGGAGGATGCGTGATTTACACCCGGCAGGATGTCTCCGTTCTTCTCTTCGCTTTAGATACCTCCTTTCAGGCAGTACCTGTGCAGCTGCCCCTTGATAGGAGGTATACTGTTATTTCCGCATACATTCCACCATCAGCCAACTTTGAGGCAGAGCACTTCTTCCGTGTCGTGGCACGGTTGCCGAGGCCCTATCTCTTGCTCGTAGATCTAAACGGTAGACAACCCCCTTTGGGGAGACTACTCTATCAATCCCAGGGGTCAAGTCCTTGCCGATCCTCATCGACGAGCTGAAGATAGGTGTCCTAAATGTGGATGAGTTTACGCATCACTGCCCGAGAACCGCTTCATTTTCTTGCCTTGATCTATCTCTGTGCTCTCCGGATACACAGCCTGATTTTGATTGGGGGGTGGTCGATGACCTCCATGGTAGTGATCACTTTCCCATTCAAATATCATTTTCTGGGCCGCTGCCGCCTGGCGCTGAGGCCTGCATTTGAGGAAATGACTGAATTCTCTATCTCAGTTGAGGAGTTTAGGTTGGTAGATGAGGCTGTTGAGTTCTCAGGCAACCTCATCGTCACGGGCCTGACTACTATTCCCAGTACGTCTGGCCGTTTTGCATGCCGACCACTCCTGTGGTGGTCGGCCAAGAGTGAGATAGCCCTCAAACAGAAGCGTTATGCCTACATGCGCTATAAGCGCCGCCCGAACGATTTCACTGAATTTCGTCAGGCTAGAGCTAGGTTCCGGTATATTTCGAAGCACGCCCGCCGCTCTTCTTGGCGGGCATATGTGTTTTCACTTAATGGGAAGATCCCTCTAGCAGACGTGTGGAGGCGAGTCAAAAGGATTCAGGGCAAGTTCTTGCAGGACCCCCTTCCCGTTCTCCAGGAGAATGGGACCGCAATCTCTGACCTTGTGTCCGTGGCAGAATCCTTCGTACCCGCGTTCTCTGCATTCTCTAACCGGGATGTTGCTCCGCTAGCATTCAATGCACGTCGTGATGTCTCGAAAGGCCACTAACTGGACTTTAACTCCAGAGGCGGAGAACCCTTCAACGACAGGTTTACTCTGACTGAGTTGCGTTCAACAGGATCTGAGTGGAGGGTCTCCTCCCAGATTCCTGGCGAATCTCTACTGTGCTCGCCTTTCGCAAACCGGTGAGAGATCACTCTACTCCGGTGGGTTTCCGCCCAATCTCTCTAACCTCTTGCGTGTGCAAGTTGGAGAAATTGGTAAATGTTAGATTACCTTTTTTCTGGACAGTGGTGGCCATTTATCTTCTGGACCGTGCGGCTTCCACAAGTTCCACTCCATGTTGGATGCTCTGCTCCAACTCGAAAATGACGTCCGCGAAGCCTTCCTTCGTAGACAGCACTATGCCATGGTGTTTTTCAATCTGGAGAAGGCCTATGATACCACATGGCGATACGGTATCATGGAGACTCTCGCTCTCGGGCCGGTGGCGCCCCTGGTTCTGCCCAGGACGCCACCCTGGAGGGTACCACATTTGGCTATTTGTCGCCACGCCTCTGCTCTCAAAACTTGTACGGCGCCGGGAGTATTGCGTTCGACCTTTTTGCAGCACACATCGTGTCACGCTGGAACCGTGCCAGTGTATACAGATGGCTCCAAGTCCCAAGAGGGGGGGGGGGGCAGCTCTTCGGACTGCTTGGCAAAGAAGATGGGAGACGGTCAAAGGGAACTTGAAGTTGCGTGCCATTGCGCCGCGACTGTTCCCATGGACCTATCCCCAATGCCGCTACGGCTGCAGGTCGCTTTCTGTCGTCTCCGAATCGGACACACTCGTGTGACGCATCGCTATTTGATGGAGCGCTCGCCTGCGCCCTATTGCAACGACTGCGTCGTCCCCCAGACTGTTCAGCACATTCTTGTCGAATGTCCCAGTCTGGGTGATGTTCGCGCACGATACCTGTCCCGGTACCGGGATGGGCGGGGTCGCTACCGCCTGTCCTTTGTACTCGGGACGAGTGCGTGCACATTGACTGGTGGACTTGTTGACTCTTGGGAGGAGGCCGGCCTTCTCCCTTTCATTTAACCAGGTTTAATTGTTGTTTTTGTTATTGTTTTGTTATTGTGATTTCTTTTTATTTTTGTTTCCTGTTCAAATTTTTTAAAGTAGCCTAGAACTAGGCTGTTTGTTTACGGCGACTCATGCCTAAGTTGGCAGTCGCCAGATAGCCCCCTAAAAAAAAAAAAAAAAAATCATGGAGACCCTCCACACGATGGGGTCGAGAGGACGCTTCCCAATCTTTATATCTGAATTTTTGCGAGATCGTCGATTCCGCGTACAAGTGGAGGGAGCCTTCTCCGGCCCAATGGATCAGGGAAGTGTCCTTAGTGTCACACTCTTTGCTCTGAGCATCAACTGCATCACCTCGGTGATGCCGGAAGATGTTCTCGCTACACTCTACGTGGACGACCTTTCGATCTCTTTTGGTGCCTCCCAGATGCTAACTCTGGAGCGTCGACTACACAGGCATTGAACCGCGTCTCTCTCGCTATGCCGAAGCGCACAGGTTTTGGTTTTCCGTGGCCAAGACTAAGGTGGTGCACTTCTGCCGCCATCCACGGCTCCACCCTGACCCAGACTTGTTTCTTAATGGGGTACGCCTGGATATGGTTGAATCGCACCGTTTCCTTGGTCTTGTATTTGACTGAGACCTCCCCTTGGAAGACTCATATTCGCAGCCTTAGGGTCTCTTGTACCCGCGCCATGGATATTCTCCTCCTGTGACGTTCAGCGCTTGGGGCGCTGATAGGGCTACTGCCTTACTTTTTTATCGATCCTTTGTTCGTTCGAAGCTTGACTACGGATGCGAGTTTTATGCACCCACAGCCGAGCGTGTATTGCCGAAGGTGGACTCGATCCACCACACTGGCCTTCGCTTGGCGATCGGTGTCTTCCGCACTTTCCCTATTAAGAGCCTGCTTGTCGATGCTGGAGAGAACCCATTATCTATGTGTCGTGCACAGTGTATTACTCGCTTGTACGCATGAGCGCAGCGTCTCAGCTTATCGCCAACGGCCCTCAAAGCATCCGCAAGTGATCTCGACAGTGCCTATGCTGCCCAGAGACGCAAGTCATACCCTAAGCCCTTTGGGTTTAGGGCTAGGAAACTCCTTCGAGAGCTAGATATAGTTCTCGGGTAGGTGGTGCCACGTCTCTGCTCCCAAAGCTTCTACAGCGCAGGGAGTATTGCGTTCGACCTTTTTGGAGCACATCTCATTTCACGCTGGTACCGTGCCAGTGTATATGGATGGCTCCAAGTCCGAAGAGGGAAACGGTTTTTCCACGCCGTATCCCCTTTGTTTGAAGTCACCGGGGCTCTGCCAGGCGCTGCGTCTGTCTTCACGGCTGAGTTGGTGGCAATACACCACTCGGTACGGGAGATTACGCGACGTGCCCGGTTCGGAGACCGGATTGTGATCTATAGCGACTCACAAAGCGCCCTGAGTGCTCTCGGGGCATTGGAATCTCCGCATCACCTGGTTCGCGAAATCCGTGACGCCACGGTTTTGGCGAGCCGGGCAGATGTCGAGATTATCTTCTGCTGGGTTCCTGGAATGTAGTAATTGCGGGGAATGAGGGCGCCAAAGAGTCCGCGAGGACTCTGCGACCGGACCAGCCTTTCGCTCTTCCTCACACTGACTACATGGCAGGAATACGGGCAGCTCTTCGGACTGCTTGGCAAAGAAGATGGGAGACGGTCGAGGGGAACTTAAAGTTGCGTGCCATTGCGCCGCGACTGTTCCCATGGACCTATCCCCCAATGCTGCGGCGGCTTCAGGTTGCTTTCTGTCGTCTTCGAATCGGACACACTCGTGTGACGCATCGCTACTTGATGGAGCGCTCGCCTGCGCCCTATTGCAACGACTGCGTCGTCCCCCAGACTGTTCGGCACATTCTTGTCGAATGTCCCAGTCTGGGTGATGTTCGCGCACGATACCTGTCCCGGTACCGGGATGGGCGGGGTCGCTACCGCCTGTCCCTTGTACTCGGGACGAGTGCGTGCACCATGACTAGTGGACTTATTGACTTTTTGGGGGAGGCTGGCCTTCTCCCTTTCATTTAACCCGGTTTGTTGTTGTTGTTGTTATTGTTTTTGTTATTGCTTCTTTATTGTTATTGTTATTTCTTTTTATTGTTTCCTGTTTAATTTTTAAAGTAGCCTAGAACTAGGCTGTTTGTTTACGGCGACTAATGCCTAAGTCGGCAGTCGCCAGATAGCCCCTTAATTAAAAAAAAAAAAAAAATCTTCCACGCACATACTACATGGCAGGAATACGGGCAGCTCTTCGGACTGCTTGGCAAAGAAGATGGGAGACAGTCCAGGGAAACTTAATGTTGTGTGCCATTGTGCCGCGACTGTTCCCATGGACCTATCCCCCAATTCCGCGATGGCTTCAGGGCACACTTGTGTGACGCATCACCATTTGATGGAGCATTCGCCTGCGCCCTATTGTGATGACTGCATCATCCCCCACACTGTTCGGCACATTCTTGTCGAATGTCCCATCCCGGTACTGGGATGGGCGGGGTCGCTACCGCCTGTCCCTTGTACTCGGGACAAGTGCGTGCACATTGACTGGTGGACTTATAGGTTTTTTTTTCTGTTGTTTTCTTTGTAGGTCGCATGTTCCTGCACCGGAGGGCCCTCCCCCCCACCCCCGACGCCTGAGCTTGCTTCCTCCTTGTTGCTATTTTCCCTTATTATTGTTGTTATTGTTTTTCATTCTTATTTTAAAGTAGCCTAGTGCTAGGCTATTGTGAGTGCTGCAACTTGTGCCAAAGTGGGTAGTCACTAGATAGGCTCTTAAAATTAAAAAAAAAATGCCTTCACAGCCGAGCTGGTTGCAATACTCCGCTCTGTATTGTAGACGTGCCCGTTTTATAGATCAGATTGTGATTTATAGTGACCTGAGTGCTCTTGGAGCATTGGAATCTCAGCATTCCTTGGTTTGCAATATCTGTAACGCCATGGTTTTGGTGAGCCAGGCGGATGTCAAGATTATCTTCTGCTTGGTTCCTGGACATGTAGGAATTACAGGAATAAGCGTGCCAATGATGGCCCAAAAGAGTCTGCGAGGACTGGCCGACCAGACCAGTGTTTCGCTCTTTCTTACACTGATTATATGGCACGATTATGGGTATCTCTCCGGGCTGTTTAACAAAGAGGATGGGAGATGATCGTAGGGAACTTAAAGTTATGTACCATTGCACCACGACTGTTGCCATGGACATATCCCCCTATGCCATGATGGCTTCAGGTTGCTTTCTGTCATTTCCTTATTTATTGTACACACTCACAGGATGCAAAGCCATTTGATGGACAGCTCACCTGTGGCATACTGTGATGACTGCGTGCACCCCAGACTGTTCGGCACATTCTTGTTGAATGTCCCAGTCTGGGTGATCTCTGCACACATTACCTGTCCTGGTACCGGCACAAGCATGGTCGCCTTGTCTCCTGTACTCAGGATGGAGTCGTGCACACCGACTTCTGGGCTTACGAGTTTTTGGAGGAGGCTGGCCTCCTCCACTTTATTTAACCTTTTTATTGTTTCTTTTTGTAGGTCGCATGTTCCTATGACTTAACTTTATTAGTAATATTAGTAATTACATACGTATTACATATCCATATAATACAGTCTTTATATACATATTTACATATACAGATTAACGAACAAACCATCATTATTTCCATCGCTTTTAACAACCATCGGGTTTAATGAACTTTCAGCTTTAACTAATGCCCCCCCCCCTCCATATAGTTCATTATATCGAGAGTTTACTGTATATATATATATGTATATATATATATATATATATATATATATATATATATATATATATATATATATATATATATATATATATATATATATATATATATATATATATATATATATATATGTTTGCTAAAATAGTTACTGTGGGAATTAGATCCAGACTTATCGTTATAGGATATGATTCTTAATTTATGATAATCTTTCCTATTGAAATGATCTTTTATTCTTAAAGTTTTAATTAAGTGATGGCAACACATACAAATTTTACTAATTTGTAGCTTGACACTAATCATTTTCCTATGTTCTTATCATGGTTAGTAAATCAACCAGCACTGAAAGGACATTTCAATATACATATCAAGAAGAAGAAATCGCAGCCTTATGGGGCTAAATTTCTTTCACAGTCATGTTCAGGGAAAGTGTCTGCTATTCAAACTGACATATATATACCTTCTACTAGTTCTGTCTCTTTAGTAGAAGTAAGACTGTTAGTTTCATGTTCTAATAAGGATTTAGCAAGTTACTATTGAAAAGATTGTTTGTAAAGCTGAAATAACATGTTTAAGGGCACCTTTGAAAGGACATTGCACTGTTTGCAAGAAAGATCTTGAACTCAACAATATTGGTAAAAGAGCATTGACTCTCCATATGAACACTAACACTAATATGCAATATACATATCAAGGAGAAGAAATCACAGCCTTCTTGGGATAGATTTCTTTCACAGTCATGTGTTCAAACTGACACATATATACCTTCTACTAGTTCTCTCTCCTTAGTAGAAGAAAGACTGTAAGTTTTGTGTTCTAATAAGGATTTAACAAGTTACTAATGAAAAGATTGTTGCATAGCTGAAATAAGATGTTTAAGGATGATTGAAAGTGGTTTATCATGTAAACACATGTAGCCAAATTAATGACATGTTTAAGTGTGTGTTTAGTGACATCACTATAGCATCAAATTTTTGGATGAGTCATACAAAGTGTAGAAATATTATTTATCATGGATTATCACCTTAATTTACAGAGCTAATACATATGCAAGGGTTATGTGATATGTTTTTATGAAGCATTAAGCAAAGTTGTTCAAAGAAGACAAATGATAGATTTGTCCAGTATTTTGATAGTAATAGGAATAAGGTTGTAAGAGCATATTTGGATAGTTGTTTGCTTGGACATACTATTGTCTTAAAACCTGAAAAGTTTAAAAAATCTGTTACAACTCTTTAGGCCAAAAAAGTTATTACAAGTTTCCATGGATAGGCCTAATGTGAATTTAATGTTACCTAATGAAGCTTGAAGAAGAAAGGAAAGAATTATTTCCTATTGGAGAAGCCTTTCTTGGTATAGGAGTGTGTGGTCTTCTTGTTGTGAATGGAGCACTGAGGGTAGATCTAAATGCAACTAAATGAGACTTTTCTACATTTTTAAGAGACATGACATATTTTTTATTTAATAATTCCTCATTATAAAGATCAAAACTTTGGGGGTACAACAGTGGAGTTAAGAAGTTTCCTCAAATTTTGCTTTACCAGGTGACTGGAAATTGGTTTGAATATAGAAAGAGCTTTAGAGATTTTTTCCTGCATCAAACAATTTGTTGAGAAAAGGAATTTTCTTCAGACAAAATTATTGAAGTTAAAAATGTTCTTTTCCTATATTAAGCTTGTGAAAGCCAAACTAGCTTTTTAAAAGTTAGTCATAAGTGAATCCGAACAATTTGAAAAAGTTTGTGATTTTTGCCCTTGTACCCTTGTTGTACCCCATGTACAAGATTTTGTCATTAAATCTAGTAAATTAAAAGGAATATCATCAAAACACTTACATTTAAATATTGATTTTGAAAAAATAGACATTGATTTGCAGCAAGAAAATATATTTTAATTAAAGTAGGGGGTAAAAAAAAAGAGATTGAGGAATAAGGCAAAGGCTTGATAACATTTTCAAATTCTTGTTCTCTTTAATCAGACTTGTTCATTAGAGCTTTATTTCATTTGCATGTTGTGGCAGCAGGCTCCAGACATCCTGCAGTCACATGGTTTGCTGCATCATGAGATGGCCACCTGGTTGTTCAAAGAAAGAATGAAGGGGGAATCTCTTACAATTTTTATTTACAACTGGCAAATTATTTTTACAAAGAAATGCGGTAAATGGGAACCCAGAATTAAATAAAAAAAAATTTATATACAATCTCGGTTTTAGTGTTTGTTGGAGGGGGGGGGGGAGTCTCTTAAGGAAATTGTCTTTCTTGGCAAAACTCTCCAAACTTGCAATATCATCTGTGTGTCGGCACTCACAGGTCTTAAGGAGCTGAAAAAGAGAAGGCATCTTCAAACATTTTCAAGCAAACTACTCTCAAATATCTATGCCATTCACTTATACACATTCACACACACAGGCAGACAAAATCCTCACCTGGCAACTTCACCAGCTCTATTTCTGTTTTTAATCACACTGGCCAAACACCTTCACACTAATTTCTTCACTAAATTGTAACAGTCATTTCTTTCACATCCACTAAATTTATTATGCTGAAAGATTCTCCTGGGGAAAAGAAACGCATTAATGCGAACATGATGGAAGTCCATCGAGTCCCTCACCCAGGTCAGCTCCCCATCATTTGGTCATCCCAGGTACCCTGAAAAAGAAAGGGATTAGGCGAACTCCTACCTAAAACTCACACCATTACAATGTATCAGTAACTATTATATTATTACAGAATATTATAAAGTTGGTTAAGGGGGTAAGCTTTGGTTGTTTTTCTTTTCCTCATTAATGAAATTCATAAACTTCATGCTGTAAGGGTTATGTATCCTTGCCTCCCCTCACCCAGGCAAAGCTTGAGTCTGTCTGTGTGTGTATGAATGTGCAGATGATATTTGTGTGGATGTTTGAAAGTACCTTTGTTGAAAGTGACATATCTTTTCCAGCTCCTTGGGACGGGCCAGTGCTATTCGCAGATTGAGACTGCACAAGCTTTATCTTTACACATCTTCCTTTTACCCATTTTTTGTACATTTATTACAAGTTTCTTCTTGTCTATTTTTCCTAAATGAAAGCTAATTGTGCAGGCTAATCTCCAACCAGCTGTTATCCCTCCATCCCTTGCTGTTGTATCTTTTTCAGTCATTGAATTTTCCTAAGTTTGGTCAGGGAATTTGGAAATTAGAAATTTGTGGGAACCCTGGATCAGCAAAGCCTTTAGCACTCTCCCACACTACACATCCTCATAAAAAAAATACCTTACACCAACTACCACTCTAATGACAAAAAAATGGATAACAATTTTCTATCTGATATGGCCAATTTCTCATGCACAGGGCCAAGTTCAAAAGGAAAAAGCTCACCAATGTTTTACCCCAAGATGCCATCCTCGCCCTCTTTAACCTTAAAATTCCACCATATATGCCATCAAATGTTAATAAAATCTTTCCCTCTCCAATTGAAATATTATGTAAGCAACAAACTGGTTGACATTAAACAATGCCCCCCCCCCCTAATCAAGTCACCCTCTTTAGGCCTGACCTAAAACAAAATGTCACCCATGACTCTCACACTCAACTATAAACTCCCACTTATGGTTCTCACCCTAGATCCACACATGACATTTGCTGAACATACACAAAACCCTTAAAAGCCACATCCAAACTCCACACCCTCAGAACACAAAGAAACCCTTAGCATTCTATACAGCAAGCTCATTCGATCAATACCCAACTATGCATCCCTAGCCTGGGCACCAACCCATTTTGGGTTAGCCTATAGTGGAATACACAGGGGTTGCCAACCAAGGCTTATTATTGGTTCTTAAATATAGTCTTGTTTTTTTTTGTTTTTTTTTGCAGGACAAACTGATAATACTGAATCTGAAAAATCTAAACCTGACATCAATCAAGATTCTAAAGCAAAATCTCCTTTAAAAACTTCTCCCAATAATAAAAAACATAAACTGCTTGATAATTTATTCAGCAGTTCTTCAAATACAGATGAAAAGGATAATGAAGTTACAAATAAAACAATTCCAGAGAAAACCAAACTAACAAACAAAAGAGAGATTAACTTCGATGAAGAGAGTGATCCATTGAAAATGAGTTCAAGATCAAAACACACTGATCCAGATTTCATGAGTAGTCTCTTGGAAGAGAGCAGCATCACAAAACCCAAGAAAAAACCTTTGGATGAGTTTTGTTTACCCGATAAGTACAAGAATGCTGATGCAACACAGAATTCAGGAAAGCCCTCAAATAGCCCAGGAAAAAAAGGCGTCAAATCAGACCTTGTTGATGATCTATTTGGTGATGGGGCTGATTCAAGACCACGAAGAACTTTGCCACGCAGGGCAAACAAGAAATTTGAAGTGAAAGATGATGATATTTTGACTACAAGTAGTGTAAAATTGTCACAGAATTCTGAAAATGAAAGAAAGACCCAACAAGATGATTGGCTTTTTAGCAGCCCAAAGAAAACACCAGTGAAGCCCGGTGGAAGAAAAGAGACCAGTCCAGTAATGGATAATGCAGAAGACAAATTTGCAACTGTATCAGGTTCTCCACTGAAGGGAGACTGGCTTAATCAACTTTTGCCTTCTAAAAGCTCACCTACAGTGCAAAAAACACCACTGGAACAATCTCAAGTAGGTTCCATTTTATTTTTTTGTGATTCTTTCAGTCTTGTTGTACCAAACCATTTATATTGGTCTTTTACCCATCCAGCCTTGATGCTTCAAGGTTTATGAGTGATGCAAATTTTTCTTCTGGAAAGGAAATAGATTCTCTTTCCCTACCTACCTTAGTAGAAAACCTGCCTTCATTGTAGAATGGTGGATATGTTCAGAGAGTTGTGTGCCCTCTCTGATTCCTTAGCTCCCAAGGCTGTTTAATCAACCTTTGTTTCTTCAATGCCTTTTTACTTCACCATTTTTTAAAATTCTAATCTCCCTAAAACCCTGTGCCAGAGCCTTTAATTGTTTTGGGGGTTATTAAAATGTACCTATACTTCAACTGCCCTAATCTGGTACAAGTACAAAACACACTCCACCTCAGTAGACTCATTTTATGCCTAATTTACGTACCTTTTTTCTATTTGTGCTTCTTGCTTAACATTGTACCGTTGACACAATTAATCATCTCACACTTTACGTTGAATTTCATTCTGAAACTGACAATTTAACTTTTTTTTGAGAGATGGAGTGTTTACCATATATTAATAAACTAGATATATAACATATACCAATAAGATAGCTTAAATTTAGAGAAATTTTTACAATATTGTTGTATCTTAAGTAGTAGTAGTATCAAAACATTTGAAACTATTTTGTTTCAAAACAGGATCATCAAATTTTCCCCAATTTTTCTTTTTCCAACTTAACTTTATTTATTTATAGCACAAAAATCTTTGCATTAATATTTGGCTATTTTATATTTTTATCACTATAATTAATTTTCTAGGGAAAATATTATTACTTAAACAGCACAGCAAAGCTTAGCAGCAGTCAATCCAAAACTATTTGAGGATTTATAGAATATATAAATAATTATATTTTAGTTAACTTAGTTTCTCCAAAATATTTTGAAAATATTTGACATGATTAATTTGGGATACAATTTATATCTCAAATTCATTTTACTATAGATTTGTGCTATTTTTTAATTGTTTACACCATCTTTATTTCACTTGATTACTTTGAGTTTTTAATGCAATATCATTTCTTTAAAGGCCTGTCACATTGAGTTTTATTTGCTCATAATATATATGGGATATATTTTTATTAACTAGGAATAAAGAAGAGGTACAATTTTTTATGCAAGAGATGAGTGCTAAAATGGGGGCACTTAATAGTGGCTAGGAACATACTGTATCTGTTTTTGACTCCTGAGAAAGTTAGTGACTTATATTAAGTAGCTATAATTTTAGTTCTTGTGGCAGGTAATTTCAAAATTCATTGATTCTATCTTTCAAAGTAATTGGTATATTGTACATTGGCAATAACAGGATAAATTTCCAATTTGCTGTAACTAAATTTCACATACTGTAGATTCACATTAACTAGGGTATATCTGTATTTCTAAGTTAAGGAATTCATTTCACTACTTATCATTCAATGCATTTTAAAATTAAAATGTTCTTTCACATATAAAGATACCAAAATTGAACTACACATTTTAAGTGTCATCTGACAAGCATTTTATATCATTTCTTTTGATTAAATACAAAATTCCTGGCTATGTACCCATTTTTTTTTGTGATATTACCTCACATTTGTAAACTCAGTTGGCTAAAACTAAGAGACTTAGTGGATTCAGTTATATAACATAGAATAACATCATTTCACAGATGTAAAAGCCACAAGGGCCTATCAAAGGTCATCCACATCTGTCAAAACCCACCTACAAAATGCATCCATAGGATTGTGTCAGATCATGCATCTACAATATACGTTAGAACCATACACAGGAATGTCTCAAAAAACAAAAAGCATCATCAAGATCATCAAAATCCAAATCAGTTGTAATATACAATAATAAAAAAACTGCATCCACAGGAATGAGTCCAGAATGCCTCCTAAAGTTAACCCTCCCTCCCTATATAATCATCTAATCTGAATTTGAAAACATTCAAGTTTGGACTATCTACTGTCTCAGATGGCAAACTATTCCAGTAATCTACCACTATTGGTGAAGAAATATTTTCTAACATCCAACCTGCACCTCTGTTTTCTAAGTTCCAAATGGTGACCCCTTAGTCCATATTTCTACCCTCCAACTCAAAGAATTTTCCCAAATCCAGCTTATTCATCTCAGAATTTTTTTTAAAAAGCTCTTATCATATCCCCTTCCCCAAACCTTTCACTTGAAAACATATTTAATTCCCTCAGTTTAAAGTATTGAAGACGTGATCGATAAGAAAATATTACGGTTCAGAGAAGCTAAAATATGTGGAAGGTATTTGAAATAATATAGGGTGGTTGGGATTAAGAAATTGTGTAAGTCTGAACATCTATTTCACAAGGAAAGCCTACTTTGTTTTATGGTAAAAAAAAAAAATCATGTTATACTCTTTAGATCACTACCATTATATAGTGCACAAACAAGCATAAAGTATTGTATTGTTTTTGATATTTGATTAATTATACCTTAAAGGAATATTTTATTTAAATCTTTTAAACATATTTTATATTAGTATGATTTAAATTTATATAGGTATTATTTGAGTCCTGTTAAAAACTAATTGAGAAACAATGACTCAATAGTAATCCTCCTTTACTAGGTTGTGACATCTCCTGTAAAAGATACAGTTGTTCTACATCCACAAAAGACTCATCCACCTGTAAACCATAGTCCAGTAAAGCTGGTTTCTGGTCTCACTTCTCCATTTGGTAAGAGAATGTCTTGTATGAATTTTGAAAATATTTATTTGTAAGTTTTAATATTTTAGTTTTAAAATTGATTGGGGTGGGGAGAAAAAAGTTAGTTGGGGTTTTAAAGTGGAGCAGATTGTTAGAGTGCAAAAATTATAGAGAAATTAGTCTGCTAAATGAGTAAAAGGCTTAATGTAAGAAGTATTGAGAGAAAGCATGTCCATCAAGCATTTGCTGTTCAACTTGTGTTTGAAAGAACCCTGGAGATGAAATGCTTGATGCCAGCTTATTAATCTGGATATAATAATTCTGAATTTTAATTAAAAGAATGTTGGATAGTGTGTGTGATGGTAGATGTTAAGAATGCCTGCCCACGCTTACCTCTGAACAATGACTGCTGTGGAGTGAGCACCTGGCTGCCATTACACCACTGGCTGTGATGTCACACTTGCCAGCCGCACAGCTATGACATCACACCATGCCATAAACAAATGAACAGCATGCAGCATACAATTGCACGCCATTATTACTCCACCAGATATTAACACAACTCATCTCTTCTTTTCACCGCCTCATCTTGTTGGCAGTGAAAATGACTTGATAAACAACCATTAGTCTCTACTGATAGTGACCCATAGCTGCTGGGTAGATGCTCCATGCTTGGTAAGACTGTCTGTTAGTTTATTGTGATGTGTCACCCACATCACAACAACCCATGTTATATCCTTTCTAGCAAGCATATCATGTAGAACAGCCACATCAGTAGAACAACCACATCAATTCTCAGTCTACAATCATCAACATTTTTAGAAGAGTACACAGCATCAACCAATCTCTTGTTATCCACAAAACAATGAATGTTAATACCAGCGCAGCAAGATATTTCAACAATGATACTGGCGATGTACACTGCAGCTTCAACGCACTCGAGAAGAGCCAGAGTCTCAGCACACAATGTTGACTTGACAACACGCCAGATTTTCCTAGTCTACCAGTAGATTGGACAACAAGCACCACTATCATCCTCCAGGAATATAATAAACCCTCCTTGAGAACCACCATCAACCAAATTAGCAAAGGCTGCATCCAAATAACACTTTAGAGAACAGGCTTTGAGTGGCTCAAGCTTAGGAAAGTCCATTCTCATGTTGTCTCTTGTCACTTGAACTATTAACTTATTCAATCTTAGCAAATCACCAACAGCTGCCTTGTTACATGCAACACTCAACTGACAAGTTTCAAAAGCAATGTATGGTCTGGTATGTGTTGTGATCCAGTTCAGTTCTCAGTCTTTTCCACCAGTGTTAAGTTGCTTGTTTTAAGAAGAGCATGCTGATGACTGATGCCGATAGGTGTCAAAGTTGAAGCATACTGGAACTGATCAACAGTCAAGCCATCAGCAGTCGTGTTGATGTTCAAACCAATTTACTTAAATGATGGTGATGCTATCCTGCCAATCAAGAACATGTGATGTAACTTCTTAACAACAGCATCCTCAAATGCAGCAGTTCCCACCCAGAGAAAATCATCAACATGAAAACAAAGAATTATCTAATGAACACATGTGAACACCAAGCATCAATAATTCATCCCTCACTCTTAAATACCAAGCTCTAGCTGCATCACACAAACCGTACACAGTCTTCCTTAATTTCCACACGTTACCATTAAAATATTCAGGAGGTGGTTTCAAGTAAATCTCGCATTCAATGACATTGCACTGCAGATAAGCAGCCTTGACATCAATGATGTGACACTTCCACTGCTTGGAAAATGCCAGAGAGAAAGCCAGACATACTGCTTCCCTGGAACACGTAGGTGAATCCTTGCGCAATGAGATAGTGGCCTCTTCACAGCTACGTGCTACTAATCTCGCTTTAGTAACTGTCTTATTATTTTGCACTCTCAGTTATCACCCACCTCATTGATACAACATCTTGACCAACATTTTTAACTTCTTCATAAACATTGTTGTTTCTCCAGTTTTGCATTTCAACCTCTTTTGCTGCCATCACATTATCACTATTAAACATTACAACCATCTCTACAATGTCAGGTACCATCAGAATCATACCTGATGTTGAAACAATTATGATATTTGTTACTTGTGGCTTTTCCTGCTCTACTTATCACCTTACCAGAGACAAGGTCACCAGTAGCTCAACTCACACCTTGAAATCGCTGTCCAACTTTGATTTGGGATGCAGAGTTACCGCTGATGTCGGCGCAACTATCTTCATGTTGATTCTCATTACTATCAGCCGGCTGATGCACTTCAGCAGCCTCATCCCTGCCATCATTGTCACTGCCATGGCTGTGATCATCCTCATCATCCATAGGAGGATAGCAGGCCTCTTTGCTAGACTGCCGTTGCTCTACACCATCTGGTGTAGTGTCACTGAACATGGTCGTGCTAAGTGGAGCATGGGTTAATCGACAAGCATGAACTCTCACATAGACGCCACCATGATGAACCAACACCTGCTTTCCGTCGCATCCGATCACAATGCCAGGCCCATGCCATTCGTTATTGTCATTACACTTATAGAAAACTTCATCACCATTACTTAGATTTTCCACATGAGTAGTACGCACATTGCTTCTTAATGCTCTATTCAGTCGCTCATTTGACTTAATCTTCAAAAACTGCTGCTGGCAGAGTGAACAGCATTCAAATTATTTCTTAAAATAGTGGAAGCCATCACTAGTTCGCACACAAGAAGTTTATTGCAAAACACATTAGGCATAGCAGGTTTAAAACCAAATACTAGTTGGTTAGGTGAAAATCTAGAATTATTCAACAAGGCATTACATGCAGAAATTGCTCAGGCAAGTGCTGTCTCTAGATCACAACTAGAATCAGCCATAATTTTATTTACTAGATTACCATTGACTGCATTGAGCCACTCTCAAGTCCCGTTACTCCACAGGTTCTCTTCTGCTGTAGTCATGACCTTTATATTGAAAGCTTCATCTCATCATTAACTCACCCCAGTTATCAGTGAGGATCTTTTGGGGAGAACCAAATACACTAATCCAACACATGACAAACCTTTAATGATTGTTGAAGCAATTTTATTTTTTATTACTGTTGCTGTACAAAATTTCATAGCCATGTTGACTATCACAAGGAAGTAACATTGATCCCACACTTTCAAATCCATTGCAATACTTTCCTTAAAACTCGTCTCCATTGGTAAGCTTACAACTGGTCTAGGAACAGGTCTTTTAAATTTAACACATGTTTCACAAACGCTTGATAAATCATTAATTTCATTTTCAACATCAGTATTGTTGCTGCCCGCATTTCTTCAAAGTTTGATAAATTTTTCAGCTGTGGGATGTCCAAATTGTTTATGTAGCTTCAAGGCAACTTTCTTCACATCAGCATCAAGTAGAAGCCAACATCACCTTGTGAACGTTAGCCTGGTCTAGTCATCTACACAACGGTAGTACATAGTGTCCAGAGGAAGTAGAACCTAGCTTGACCCATTTCTTGGCAATCTTCATGGTGTCATTCACAAAATCGAAAACCATGCCAGAATATTATCCTCAACAACATCGGTAGTAATTTCCACATGCAAGTTATTAATCCAACAAGCAATTGTTAATTTCTTCAATGAAGGTACAGAGACGCCATCACCAAATGTAAATGTTGAAACGGATGGTTGCTCTCTAATCAATGACTGGTCATATTCAGATAGGGAATTCAGGTATTGCTGCTGCCACAAACTACTACACACTAACAGAACAACAGGTGTCTAATATAGCACAGCCTTCCGACTCTTCTAGCAATGAAAGCAGCTTAGTTTTCCTTTACTTCATGTGTACATCACCCATAAACATTGATAATTTCGCACTTTCAGACTGATCATCTTCTTTAGTGACCCTATTATTATTGTTCTCACAAGTGTGTGGACACTTATATGCCCAATGATACTTTGAATCACAAACTGCACTCCGAGACACTTAACCATCATGTCGCTATAAGATTAAGGTTATGAGCTCATGACTGCGAAGGGTAGGATTCTTCTCCAGGTACCGCACGGTCCATACTACTCGTAGTACCCTGACCCCGCGATACACGACCATCATGGTAGGAACCTCAACCACGCCTTCTACCATGAGTAAACAATGCCTCACCACTAGTAGGCTTGTCAGCACAAAACACTGACTCACTCTTGATACTAACAGGTATCATAGTCGTTGTGCTCGAAGCACCGATCTCATGACCAAAAACACATTTTCATATTATCATAGGAAACCTCACTGATGGCTGACATGACTAAGTGCCCTTCATTTTCAGGAAGTTTACAAGACGTCAACAACATAAACGCCATCACAGGATCCGGAAGATTTATATCTTCTTGCAAAAATTTTAAATTCATATGCTCAAAATTGTTTACAAACTAATTAATGTTTACACTTTCCGACCTACAAAAATTGTACAAATTACAAAAAGCTATAAATTGCTGATGACCCTTTTTGGGTAAGCACAGTCCATCTAGTTTTGCCAATAAAATTTTGACACCATCATCCTTTTTTAAATTATCAACACTGATTTCTGAAGAGGCTATCCTAGCCCTTCCAGTCAATGAAAGATGAATCACTAACGCACATTTAGTTTTTGCAATTCAGTAAGTTTGCACCAAATACCAATATCTTTTTTCCAACTGTCATAGCACCCATCATTGTCAAGTCTAGGCGGCCATTTTGATGAACTGGCACTGGTATTAACGCTTTCCATAACAGAGGCCATGACGTAAGAGCTCTGCTACCACTGTTATGAACATATGCACACGCTTACCTCTGAACAACTGCTGTGGAGCGAGCATCTGGCTGCCATTACACCACTGGCTGTGACATCACACTCGGCGGGTGCACAGCTATGACATCATGCCACACCATAAACAAATGAACAGTGCTCAGTGTACAATTATTCACCATTATTACTCCACCAGATATTTACAGTAGAAAAGTGGGCCAGCTGTGAAAAAGCAAGATTAACTCAAGAAATTAGGAAGAGAAAAAGGTATGTCACTTGTGTAGGTAGAGAGAATCATGTATAATAAAGGGTCTTTCAATAAGTTCGCTTGATTTTTAAATGTAAATAAAATAAGTTGTGTGTGATATATGCACTCAATGCACTCAATGCACTATATGCACTCAACATGGCCACTATCGCCTGACAAAGCTTGGGCATCCTTGTAGAAAGACCCTTTAGATGCATTAGTGTCCTATGGCATGAGGAATGGAACCTTTACTTGTCCCTTCTTAGGGTCTTGTTTGTCAGTATGAAACTTTGAGAAACTCTACCCATCAGATAGGGTTCTCCAAAAGATATACCACTCTGTATCTGTAGGTTGCTCTCAAGCATGTAATTTTAGACAAATTGTTAATATGTTGAGCTTTCTTTAGTTCCCATTGGCGGTGGATGCAGTTGTCTGTTAGTTAAATCGCTTATAGCAGTACTTATAGGCACTTAGTTTTGGATGGTGATTGTATTCAGGGTGACTCATGTAGGTATGTCATTGATGCTGAGTGGAATGTCTTCCTAGAAGGGCTTGGAACCTAGAAATTGGAGATGAAACCCTGATATCACAAGGTGTCTTGGGCCTGGTTGCCCTATCCTATCACATTGTTACATGTAGGTAGCCATTTGATAGATATGGTGAGTGTAATGATGAATTTCAAAGGTTTGGACTTCATGAAATAAAATGCTGGGTAGCCTTGTGCTTGATATGGTATAAAAGGCTGAAGTGGGAGTGGCATCATTGGTATGTACTGACTGCATTTTGTGGAATGCTAAAATTATTTAAAAAAAAAAAAAAGGAGAGAAAGAAAACTTACCAGAATGTTCCCCTAAGATTGATCTCATTAAAAAAAAAATGATAATGCTGTGACAACTACATATGACATCTGTATACATTGTAGTTTAATTGACATTGGTAATATATAGTGTCTCCCCATATGTGGGTAAACACCTGTGTAAGGCTTATCTAAGGAAGATTGAAGGGACTAACCATTACTATGATAACTGTACTGCCAGATGGGTGCTTATAAAAAGACAAAAGATGAGCATACACTAGTTTATCTAACAAAATGGGTTGCCACTAAATTGTGACCCAATAATTTGACATAAGACAATTCCACACAAGAAAAAATGCTACAAAGTTTACCTAGATATTTTCTACCTTATGTAGATATGTGTGGAAGTAACTATAAAAAGTAACCTAACAATTCAGGTTTATATTAACTTAACAGAAAAATAAATATCTAACAATGAGGAAATTTGGCCTTGAGACCAAGAACAGTTTTGCTTATCTCTTATTGTTTTAATTTTCTTTATTTTTTTATTAAAAATGAATATCTTAAGATTAAATAGCTTACATTTCAGGTTCAGATGATCTTAACATAAAAATAAATATCTCCCAATGAGGAAATTTGACTAAGGTCAAGAAAAATTTTGCTTAATATTTTACCACATATTTTATCAGTGGTCTTATGGAGTAGATATTGTCAATAAAGAGTTGAAAGCAGATGTTATTAATAGGGTATCTATATTGCCCTCAAAAAAAAGCTTGCAACTGGAAAAGAATCTTGGCATTGCACTGATGATAAATGTAAAGATGCATCCACATTGAGGAGATGTGGAAAACTAAAGTGCAACATAGTTGTGCCTCAAAACCCACAAAATTTCCAAAACGGAAAGCAAATTCTCATCTTCACAAGATAACTGCTACATCTATCTTTGCCTCATGCTGCATTACAAGAGACTCAAATTAATTTAACAGTTGAATAGCTAAGAGTTTTAAGTTAAGTTGAACCGCAACAGTAGAAATTAGTCTTTTACTTTTTAAAAATTATTTCCTTTGAATAAAGTTTTTAATTGCACTAAATTAGTCTCACTATTTGAATATTGTAAAATTCAATCAATATTCTAGTGCCCAGAATTGTCATGCTGAATTGTCAGTGCACCCAACTAAATAATAAGTGTTAGTAGCAGCTGACTATTCCTTAAAACTATTCTTTTTTGCAGCCAATGCTATATCAATTATTCAGAATGAAATGGTGGAACAGCAAGCAAAAATGGAAGCTGAAGCTGCAGCTATGACAACTATGTTGCAGGCGCAGCAACGTGAAATGAGTTCCCAGATGCTTCAACAGTTTCAGCTACAGCTACAGGAGCAACAGCAGCAAATGGCACAAATGGTCTTCCACAAGAAATCGATCAGCTTGCCCAGGTTTGAATGTTGTATGCTTTTTTTAATTTATTTTCCTCTCAGGAGGTAATGCTAAATTCTTTTTTTGGTTCACTAGAGGCACTCATGCTAATGATAAAAATGAACAAATATTTCTAAACTACCTAAATCTTTTGATGTACCTGTATATACTCAAGGGAATTATTTTGAGTTGGGTATTCAATTCCTGCCCAAGGAACTAATGATATAAAATGGTGAGTTGCCAAGGTGACCACAGTGACATCAAAGTCAACAAACATAATAGCTTAGAAAAATTGAAAAAAAGGAGCCTCTTTTGATGTACCTATGTATACTCAAATAAACTATTTAGAGGCAAACATTCAATCCCTGATTATTGCAGGCAAATTTGTTAATTGGGAGCACATTCTCATTGAATGTCTGATGGTCTTCACACGTGGGAGGTAGGCCTCTCCCCGGTGCCACAATGTGCTTCCTTCTTGCTTTTGTTTTGTTTGGTTTTTATTCTTTTTTTTTTAGAATTTTAAATTAGCTTATTACTAGGCTGAACTTTTAATTATGCCAACTTATGCCCTTGGTGATAGTTGCCAGATGTGCCACTATAAAAAAATATTAATTGGTTAAAACGAGTTCCAATCTAACTGAGCATCCTTGTACCCTGATTGGGCATGATTTGACATTGTTCAAGTTTTAGTCTCAGTTGGGTACTGGATAAGCCTAAGCTTACCATTCATTGTTCCTTTTCCCCCTTAGTAGTGGCTTGCTATATATAACTTTTCACTACCTTTGCTATTTGAACTGATTTGTTTCTGGAGGTTTATAATGCTGACTCATAGTTCCAATATTTAAATTGATTAGGTTTGCTATTGCAGTCTTCTTCATTATTAACCTTTAAAATTATTTTTTCATTTTGTTTTCCCAAAGTGAATAGACATATCCACTTTATTTCAGCTTCTCAACCTCCATCTCCCAGAATACGGGTGAAGATGATGAGTCCATCAAACAGTTAAAAGTAAATATCCTTTTATATACCTTTTAAAGGTTTTGGTGTTGTTCTTCAGGCTGTCTGGTTGAGCACCCCTGAAACGCTGAGGAATGATAGGACTTGTACTGGGTGGCTCCTACAGAGCCCTCAGGAAGTGTTGATTGTGTTGGTGTATAGAGTTGTGTAATGCAGTATTCCATAGTGTTTGATTGTGTAGGGTGCAATGTTGCATTTTGGACAGATATGTGATGGTCACATGCAGCCTTTTCTGGTAGATCAAAGGACTAGGTGATTTCCACACTGCAGCCTGGAAAATGATGCCATGACTACTATGTCCACATTGCAGCCTGGCCAGATGTTCTCTCTCCTCACAAGGAGGGGAGGATTCAAAAGTGTGGTGGATATTGGGGAGCATTTCATGCAGCATGTTGTTGTATGAAAGTGACAGGCTAGAATGTTGAGTGAATTGGGTGTGGATATGTTTATGGAAGCTAGTTTGGAGTGGGTAAGGTGGGAGAGTTGACAACTTATCTCTAATGTAGTTCATATTGGCTGTCAATGTAATGTTGCTTTGTAGGAGTGGATGTTCTGTCATGTTATGTAGTAGGTGCTCTGGTTTTGGGAAGGCAGTGGCTACTATTTGTATGTCTCATGTCAAGGTGATCCTTGACCTTGGGGTGTAACATAACATAATTGAGCATATGACAAATGCCACAAGGGACAATCAGTGGTCATCTGAGTCAATCAAAAAGCCCCTGTATGAAGCGCCCAATATTCCCCATAAACTGTATCCACATAATTATGTCCAGAATACTGCTTCTAAAGTATGACCAATCAAGGCTTCTCTAAAACTTAATCATGCATATATACCAATATCGATATTACAATATGTACACTTGGCATCCCCAAAACACAATTCCCCAAACTGCCATAATCTTTCCTCCCCATAGACTCGCGTAACCTGCCCTTGAACACATCTAGATTTTGTTTACCCACAACCCACAGTAATTTATTCCAGAAGTCTACCACTCTATTGGTGAAAAAATATTTTTTTCAAATCCAATCTAAACACTTCTTTTTAATTTTCAATTTGTGATCCCTAGATCTTATTATTATTATTACCTTGCAACTTCAAGGAACTTGCCCACATTCAATTTATGTATCCCAGAATTTTTTTTAAAAAGCTTAATCATATTTCCCTCTCAGACACCTTCTTTCAAAGGACCCTAGTAGGCAGTCAACAGATGGGCGCTTAAATTTTTTTAAAAATCTTTCAAAGGAAAATATGTTTAGTACCCTCGACTTATCTACATATTCAAGTTCCCTTCTGTTTACTGACTCAAGCAGGTTGTCATCATGTCTAAAATGAGGGGATCGTGTCGGTTTCCAGTACTCTAGATGTGACCTGACATACAAGTTATAAGAGTTTAAGGATAGACTTACTTTTGTAATTAACATTCCTTTTAATGAAGCACAGCACTCTATTTGCCCTAGTTTTTGCCTCAATATACTGCTTAGAAAACCTTAATGACCTATCTATTACTGCTAAGTCTTCTTATCCTCTACTGAGTTCAGCTTGCTACCCAGAGGAGCTGCAAGCCTTCCTGGCTTGAGTGCAAATTAGTAATACTCTGTTGCTGGGTTGACCCGAACTCTCTGATGAGGCCCGGCAAAGTTGTTGGTACGCTTGCCCTTCGCTTGTGTCGTCGCCAGATAGCCCCTTAAAAAAAAACCTCCTCTGGTGAAGTCCATATCCACCAGCTTTTTCCCTGACTAGGAATCCGTTGGCTGGGGGATGGGACCACACTCTTCAGTAAACACTGAAGAGAAGTAGTCGTTGAGTAGGTTAGCATTTTCTGCAGCTGAGTGCTTTAATGTCCCCTCCTCATTCCTCAAAGGGCCAATCATTCGACGGATTGGTTTACGGCTGTTTACATATCCAAAGAACTCCTTGGGATTCTCTTTACAAAGTCTCACCACTCAGAGTTCCTCAGACCGCCTAGCTGCCCTTATGCTGGATTCACCCTCCTAGCTAGCCTACGGTACTCGTCAAAGTCTCCAGAAATCTTTGACTGCCGGTACACTGTTCTCTTCTCCCTTAGCAATTGACCGATTTCTCGATTAAACCACTTTGGTTGAACAGAAGAGCGACTAAGGCTTTTTGAAGGGATGAAATGTGATTGAAGACTCAAGAATGTAGTTTTGAATCTTCAACATCCTTGCACACTTCTAGCCTCGTATCAGTCAAGCCCGCACAAAGACCTGCAAAGTCTGCTCTTCTCAAATAAAGTTTCTTCAATTTACTAGTCAGTGATCACTGCCACCGAGCTCTTCACCTACCGAGAGATCTTCAATGATGTCATCCTCAGAGGTGAAAACCAAGTTGAGGGTATTGTTGCCTCTCGTCAGCTCTCTCACCCATTGAGTCAGGAACTCATCAGCGAATTCCAGGAGTAGCGCGTTCTCGCCACAGGGTCCTCTGGTTTCCCAGTCAACTTGTGTGTTGAAATCCTCCATGACGATACACACTCTGTCTTCAACAAGTTCTCCTAGTAGCTGGTACAGATCTCTCCTTTTCAATGTGTTGGACAGGAGGTCTATAAAGCACCAGGGTCCTGTATTTGGCAGGACCTATTTCTAGGTCTACACCTATGACCTTATTGGGAGGTCATAGTATCTACCTTCCATGCATTTTGTTCTCTTTTCACTTACCAGGGATACAATAGAGAGCAATAGTGAATGACTGGAGGTCTAGAAATCTGCCTCTAAGCGCGGCCTCATCACCACTAAACTGCTGGGGAGGACGAGATAAAGTAGGTCACAATTTTGACCAGTGTTGGACTGCCCTCTCACCATCCCCATGCAGCAAAGGGGCTTGCCCTTTGCCATCTTTGGCACGACCCTTGGGTAGCTCCACCTCTGAATTTGAAGCGACCCTCCCTTTGCTTTCTCAGGGACCCCTACAAACTTTTTCCAGCAGAGAAGGCATTTCTCCCTCTCCTTTCTTGAACTACATCTTAATAACAGCGGCAGTGCCCCCCCCCCCCCCTTCCCCAATTTCATATCACAGAAGACTGCCAAGAGAGCAGCCCCAAAATCGGTCTCTCCCATTGGGATTGGCTTGATAGGGCCAAGACACAAGAGGGGCAAGAGATATCAGGGCCCATTGGGATGTACCCCCTACCATCCTGCAGCGATGCATATGTACCTTGGAGGGGTCCAGTATGCCTGCCTCTCTCTCTTCCCTGATGGAGGTTGGTTCACCGGCCAGATACTGGACAGTGACTGAACATAGCTCAAATGTTATCTGTGATATCGGGGGGGGGGGGGCATATAGAGCCTCTTCCTGAGTTGGACATGATCCTGGAGGTGTCCTAGTCCCAGATGGCAAGATCTTCCATGTGGGCAAACCTGGCCTTGGTGCAAAACACAACCTGAATCTACCCCTGTGAAAGCTTCTCCTCAGGTGGCTTGGGCTCCCAATGACTCAGAAGGAAAGGAAGGATCTCCTCACCTTGTAGCGGGCCGAAAATAGATCTCTAATCCCAATCGATAATCGATCCAACCCGCTTCCTACACTGTCCGGACGTGAGAAATCGAGGGAGAATAAAACGGATTGTATATACAGTCCCTTTACTTACAAAAATACAATGATAGCTACAGTTTATATTTACAAAAATTTTATATTTTACTAGGGAAGTGTGCACACTTCAAAATGAGGCTAAATTCCCAAATAAAAATAATGATACCAAACGAGAAGCGTATAACGGGCGGATACAACAATTTACGTAAATTCTAGACAAAACAAAAAACACAACCACAACCGAACGAAAAGGGGACACGCGCTATGTCTTGCTGGAGGTGGGCGGTAGTTGGCTAACTGGAAGGAGGCAGGATTGTCAACGAAGGCAGGTATGGCGGTTCAGGTGGATAGAGACACGAAAGCCCTCCTCTCAGGGCTGGGTGGAGCACTCCTCTATAGAACCCCTCTTGCTTCCAGTCTGCACTTCCACTCTCTCTCTTTCCAGAATAACGCTTCGTTAAAGTTCAATTTAAACAAGGAAATATCTTTTAGAGTGATATCTTAAAATTAGCTTTTATCTTTCCAGAATAACGCTTTGATAAAAGATTATTTTAAACAAAGTACAATCTGGAAAGATAAAAGCTAATTTTAAGATATCACTCTAAAAGATATTTCCTTGTTTAAATTGAACTTTAACGAAGCGTTATTCTGGAAAGAGAGAGAGTGGAAGTGCAGACTGGAAGCAAGAGGGGTTCTATAGAGGAGTGCTCCACCCAGCCCTGAGAGGAGGGCTTTCGTGTCTCTATCCACCTGAACCGCCATACCTGCCTTCGTTGACAATCCTGCCTCCTTCCAGTTAGCCAACTACCGCCCACCTCCAGCAAGACATAGCGCGTGTCCCCTTTTCGTTCGGTTGTGGTTGTGTTTTTTGTTTTGTCTAGAATTTACGTAAATTGTTGTATCCGCCCGTTATACGCTTCTCGTTTGGTATCATTATTTTTATTTGGGAATTTAGCCTCATTTTGAAGTGTGCACACTTCCCTAGTAAAATATAAAATTTTTGTAAATATAAACTGTAGCTATCATTGTATTTTTGTAAGTAAAGGGACTGTATATACAATCCGTTTTATTCTCCCTCGATTTCTCACGTCCGGACAGTGTAGGAAGCGGGTTGGATCGATTATCGATTGGGATTAGAGATCTATTTTCGGCCCGCTACATTTGGCGCCCGAATAGGGACGTGAGACTTCGAAACTGGGAGCGTGACTGGATTGGATTGCAGTCCATACCCAATTAGTGTGACAAGTAGTTTGATTGATTTTTCCCTCCTCCTATCTTTTACTAACTTGGGAAGAATGGCTGTAGCGGAAACATTGAATGAAGAAGTAGTGCGATTGAGACTGGAGTTGAGGAAGAAAGAAGAGGAGTGTGAAATGTTGCGGGGAATGATGGAGGGAATGGAGAATAAAATAAAAGGGATGAATGAAAAGACTGATAGGATGAAGAAGGAAATGGGAGACCGACAGGATCAGACGGACCGACGGATGCAGGACCTGTATAACATGATGACAGGGGCTGGATCAGTCCCAGGACCTACAACCCTGACCCCTGCTCCTACTGAAGGGACTCCGCTAAATGGAATGGATGGCAGTATGATCGAGTCTAAAGAAGATACTGTGAGTGGTAGGAAAGGGGGTGAATGGAAGAGAGTGGAAAGTAAGAGAGGAAGTAAGCATGGTTCTAAGGTTAAGGATAGGAAGGCGAGAGGGAAGAGTGTGGATTCGCTATACTCAGATGAGGGAGAGAGTGACGATATGATTGGAATGAGTGAGACCGAGAGTAGCTCTTCGGAGAGTGAAGTGAATGTGGGAAAAGGAATTTTGATTAGGGAAGTGCCAAGGATTGATAAGTTTAGATTGCATGGGGGAAAGAGTATGGATGAGTTCTTCGGGGATTTTGAGCGGTACTGCAAGCTCAAGTACCCGCAGAACAAGGGTCACTGGGTGAGTGTTCTGGGAGATTGTTTGGATGGGAAAGTGTTGGAGTTCTTGCGAGTGATAACGAGTGTGGGAGAGCCAAAGTACGATGTAGTGAAGAAGAGATTGATTGGGCAGGTGAAACGAATGAAAGAGAGTGTGAAGTATAAGAGGGTGAATGAATTTGAGAAGGCTCGAATGGGGAAGAGTGAAAGTGTGAATATGTATGCACATAGGCTTGAGAGTATGGCAAGAACGAGGTATGGTGATGATGATGTAAATGAATGTAAACCACTCATGAGGAAGTTTTTGGACACGATCCCGCGAAAGGTGAGTGAATGGCTGAGTGGAAAGAGAAAGGAGAGAGTGAGACTGACAGGTGAACGGTTGATGTGGGAGGATGTGTTGGAACTGTTAGAAGATGGACGATTTGATGATGAAAGCGATCTAGAAGAGGATGGATGGTACAGTGTGAATGTTGGGGGTAAGAAGCCCAGGAGCTTTCATCCACCCCAGCAGTTTGTCAGCTACAGGGATGCCCTGAAGGCTGCACCAGCTGGAGTGATGTCAAACTTCCTGGGCCGGCAGAATGGATGGGCAAATGGAGGGTGGTCGAATGGAAGGGGGCAGATGAATTTCAAGCGTGGGAACGGATATATGAGAGAGAAACCGAGGTATGTCCCAGCAAATGAGAGACCGAATGGTGTGAGAAAGATTGTGGAATGTCGTCGGTGTGGAAGGAAAGGTCATATGTTGGCAGAATGTAGGTGGACATCTGGTGCGTGTTTTGGGTGTGGTAAGAAAGGGCATATGATAAAGGATTGCCAGGAAAGTGTGAAAGAGTGCTTCGAGTGTAAAGAAATAGGCCATTTGAAGAAAGATTGTCCGAGGTTGAATGGTGGAGCAACTGCTGGGGAAAGTATGAAATATGCATGTGGTAATTGTGGAAAGGCTGGTCATTATGCAAGGATGTGTCGTGACCAGAGGAATGTATGTAGCTATTGTGCGATGGAAGGACATTCAAGTGAAAAGTGTTGGATTAGACTGAGAGCGCAAGGTGTGAATGGAAAGTCTGAAGCGGGAAACTGAATGGTAAGAGGGTACCTGCTGAAGTATCCTCTGGGTGCATGAGTGTGAGTAATGTGTTGGTAAGTCTGTCTAGTGTGAAAGTGCTGTCTGGTAGGAAGTATGAGTGTCTGAGTGTGAAGGTGGAGTTGAATGGAATTGAGTGTTTGGCTTTAATAGATTCTGGATGCAAGGCGAGCTTGGTGTATAAAGATGTGTATAACAAGTTTAGCGAGAAAGCCCTCCTGTCTGAGAGCAAGGGTAGTTTAGTAGGTATTGGTAATAGGAGAGTGCCTGTGATTGGAATGATAAGGTCACCTGTTCGAATGCATGGTATGATGATGAATGAATGTGAATTTTCTGTGATTGATAAGGTGAGTAGTGAGTATGGTGTGATTTTGGGGTATGATTTTATGAAAATCAATCGTATGGTTGTGCATCCTGCGAGTGATCAGATTGAGAGAAAGATTGGTAAAAATGGGGTGTATAAGTTGTATGTAGGGAAAGATGGTAGCGTTTTGAGGAGTGTGTTTACTGGTATAGAGGTGACTGCTATGGAGAGTGTAAGGCTTGTGAAGGGTGAAAGGGTGTCTGTTAGAGTGAGTTGGAGTAAGGATGTTAGTTTGAATGTGAGTGAGAACACTGTGATATTGGATGGAAAGGATGCGTGTTATAAGGTAAGGCGTGTTGCTTGTGTGTTTGATGGCTTGATGAGAATGAATGATCCTTTTGTATGTGTGCAGGCAGACCCCAGTGTGAAAGGGCAGGTGAGGGGAATCCAAGTCGGAGATGTACTGGGCCACCTCTCCACTGTCAATGAGGTAGGTATGGATGATAGTACGGATATCAGGGTGAATGTTGCGAATGAAAAGACATGTGAATGGATGTATAATGAGGTGAAGGACATGGTGAAATTGGATGGATGTTTGACTGAGTATGAAAGGGAGGATGTGTATCGAATGATATTTGAGCGAAAGGGAGCCCTCAGTAAGGGTGATCTGGATTTCGGGGTTGCAAAGCTCCCGGAATTCAAGATTGTCCTGAAGGAGGACTCCCCAATCTATCAGCGGCCGAGGCATTTCCCACGTCCGGTTGCTGAAGAGATTGAGGAGCAGTGTTTGGAATTGGAGCAATTGGGGGTGATTGAGGAGAGTGAGAGTGCATGGAATAGTCCAATTGTACCTGTACGTAAGCCGGATGGAAGATTGCGTCTGTGTGTGGATTATCGAAAGGTGAATGAAAGGACTGTGAAAGAAAGGTTTCCGATGTGTGTGGTATCTGAGTGTGTGTATAGTATGCATGGGATGGAGTGGTTTACGAAGCTGGATCTGGTACGGGGGTATTACCAGATGCCCATTGCTGAGGAGAGCCGGCCAGTAACTGCCTTCTCTTCCTCAAAGAGGCATTACCAGTTCCGGAACCTCAGCTTTGGGTTGGCTAATGCTCCCGGAGCCTTCCAGCGGGCAATGAATGTTGTGTTGAGTAAGTTTGCGAGTAAGAATGTGATTGCGTTTATAGATGATATTTTGATTATGACTGAGACTTTTGAGGAGCATATGAGATTGGTGAATGATGTGTTGAGAACGTTGGAGAGTGTTGGTGTGAAGGTGAAAGTGGCGAAGTGTGAATGGTTTGCGAAAGAAGTGGAATTCCTTGGACATATGGTGAGTGAGAATGGATTGCGTAAATCATCGAAGTATGTTGAGAAGGTGCGAATGTTTCCTAAACCGGTGACTGTGAAGCAACTGAAGTCATTTTTGGGTTTGATTGAGTTCCAGCGAAAGTTTATACGTGATTGTTCTGGTGTGAGTAAGCCTCTGACTGAGTGGATGGGCAAGAAAGGTAGTACGGTTGTCAAGTGGAATGATAAGATGAATGAGGCGTATGAGAGACTGAAGGAGGCAGCGGTTGAAGATGTTGAATTAGCTTACCCAGATTATAGTGTAAATGCTAAAATGCTTGAATTGTATACAGATGCGAGTGGGTATTGTATGGGAGGTTTTCTGATGCAAGAGCAGCGTTTGAATGGAGAGAATGTCAGGCGAATAATTGGGTATGTATCCAAGGCTATGAATGTTGCAGAACGAAAGTATTCGACTGTGGAACGAGAGCTGGCTGCGATAAGATATTGTTTGAAAGTGTTGCGTCCATTTTTGTATGGTGTGAGGTTTGTGATAAAAACCGATCATCAACCTCTTGTGTATCTGCAGCGTATGAAGTGGGCTGATAGTAGGATTGCAAGGACTTTGGAAGATTTGAGTGACTTTGACTATGTGATTGAGTATGTGCCTGGTGAACGGAATGGAGTGGCTGATTTGATGTCAAGGTATCCTGGTACGAATGATGAAAATGTGTGTGGAGTGAGTGATCCTGAGTATTTGCCGAAAGGAATTATGAATGGAAAAGAGAGTAAGGGTGGTGGTGATTCCTTGTTTGAGAGTGTATGGAATGGTTTGCAAGATTTGAAGAGTGATGGAGTAGATGTGAGAGTGCCCGATAGTGTAGATGATTTAAGGAAGGAGGTAATGAATGAAGTGTGTAGGAAGCCTGAAAGCATTGGTATGGCAAAGGTGCGGAACTTCATGAAAGAATTGAGAGCGATGTGTATGCAAGGGGTCCCGCCATTTCAGGAAGTGTTGATTGTAGTGAGTCGTTTGTATGGAGTGATTGTATATGTGCACTTTGGTGGTGAAAGGCCGATTGTGTACAAGGATGAGAAGATGAAGGGTTTGAATCCTAATGTGGTACATCTGCAATGTTTGAGCGGTGTGCACTACAATTGGGTGATTGAAAAGTGTTCATATATAAGAGAGAAGAATGATTGTCTGGATGAAGATGAGCGTGTGGTGAGTGATGATATGGGAGTTAATGACAGTGTGGATATAAGTGCTGATGTTGGCGTGCTTGTTCCTTCGGTGTATTGTGAACATGGTGGACCTGATATGATGGAAGCGAGAGTGAAAGTTGGTGAAAGGTTGTTCTGTGGTTTGATTGATACTGGAGCGCAGGTGTCTTTAGTGAATGAGAATATTCTGAGTAAGTATGAAGAGTTTAGATGTTGCGAGCATAAACCTGTGAAGTTACGGATAAGTGGATTAGGGAATGGCATGATAGTGGCATGGGAACTGGTTAGTCTGAAAGTGAGTTTGGGTAATGGTGTGAATGTGAAGCATGACTTTGTGATTCTGAAAGGTGAGCAAATGCCTTGTTGTTTCTTGCTTGGTGTAGACTTTATGAGATTGAATGATTTGTCTTTGGATGCTGATAAGGATCGTCTTATGAAAGGTGAGTGCATGATGATGAGATTGAATGTGATAGTATGGATCTGTCTGGGAAAGAGCTAGTCTTAGTCTCGAGGAGTAGAAAGCGTACAAAGAAGGGTGAAAGGAAGAATGCAAGTACGAATGAAAGTAAGTCTGAGCAGAGTGTTTCTGGTATGGGGGATCTTGAAAGGGAGATTGAGTTTTTGCGTAAACAGGTGAGTGATTTGGCTGGTATAAGTAGACGAGTGAGTGAGCTGCCTGTGCCTGATTTTTCTGGTTTTGGGAACAGTATGAATGATAGTGTGTTTGGGCAGAATGAACCTAGTGTGGCTGATTTTTCGGGTTTTATGAATGGTAATAGTAGGGGTGAGTTTGATGTAGTGAATGATGAAGTGGCTGATTTTTCAGGTTTCTGGTGGGAACCAGTTGAAGGGGTTTCTGGTATGCCTGTTGAGAATACAGGGGATGTGAGTGACCTGTCTGTTTCGCAAGAATGTACCTTGAGTTGGATGAGAGCTGTGAATGGGGGTATGAAGAGTGAGAGTTCTGAACGGAAGAGTATGAAAGAATTCTGTCGTGAGATGGGAGAACTGGTAATGAGGGCTAAGAGTATGGTTGATGAGATGATAAATAGTGATGATGAGACTGACAGGACGACTGACGAACAACCCCGACTAATTGCTACGCGTAGCCAGGGACCAGTAGACGAGTGTGAATGGGTGCAGAAGGGTGCGATTGAGCACAAGTGGTACCGTGAAGAGTGATTGAAAGGGTTTAGTGAGTGGCTGGTCGAATGGCTTAAGGAAGGAGGGGTGTGGTGGGGCGAATGTGAGTGTGTGTAAAAGGGCCATTCTCCCACCCCTTTTCTCAGTACCCTCTCCCTCCCTCTGTAAGAATGTGTGTGAATGGGAATGGGTTTGTTTTATTTTTGTTAAATTCATGTATAAAATGATTACCATGTTTTTCTTTCTTTCCAACCTGACTGGCAACCCTTTGACAGATAAGACCTCCATTTTGGAGAAAGATCTTTACGAGGCCAGTCCATCCGACTTAGGGCCGCCTTTAATGGATGGAAAGAAGTGGTTCACTCCCCACCATTCTCTCCTAAAAAGAGAAAAGGAGGATGAGAGATTGCTCTCCCTCTATGGGGTTCTGGGGAAGGACGGGTCTGTTGCTGCTTCAGCAAGTGACCAGGCCAAGATCGGCAAGTCCATTCCCGAGGCGCCCTTAGAGGGGTGGGGGGGGGGCATGGGTCTCAGACAAAGACCAAATTCGCAAATATGCTGAGTGTGAGCCTCAATTAAGTTGAGGACCCTCATTGAGAGACTACCTGGCATTTTTTAGCTCGCTGGCTTCAAACGCTTTCTGGTTATTTGGTCCACAGATGGCAACATAATCCAGTAGAGAGCATTAGCTGGTTTGATGGTAAAGAGCTGAACGTGACCCGTTTCTTGGACGGGAGCCTTCTGGCAAATGCAACGGACCTTTTTGAGACAGCCATGATTAGTGCCTTTTCAGGCACTTAATTGCTTGCCAGTGTGTGTGATGCTGCATTCTACCATGAACTTTGTGAAAGAAAACATCACCTTAGAGCTGTCTGATGATGGGGCAGTCAAGGTAGAATGTATGATGAGAAAACAGAGGGGAGCCTCAAGACCCATTGACACATTCTTATTTACATTCAGCCTTGTCAGGCTCCTTGAGTCGATGTGTGCCAGTTGGTATCGTTACTGTGTGAAGGCATTTGTGCCACTGCTGCCTCGACTTCATCCATATGAATCGTTCATGCAGACATGCAAAGTAGGGTTCACCCAAAGTCTGTTAAGTTACTCCAAGGCTGTACACGATAAGTCCCTATCGTCTATGGCCAAGTCTGTCAATTGTGGAGAGCGGCACCCCACTCCTTCTAAACAATCTGGTATGTATCTCCTTGAGAAGGAAATCCTGGCTGTGCAGGCTGCAGATTGTCTCTAATTTCGCGAGGTTAACCCTTAAAGCACCAAACGAATTTGCTTGAAATCACCATGGGCGAAATTAGCCTTGGTACATTGTTTGGGAAAATAATAAAGTAAAATATTTAAATCCTTTTTTATAAATCAAAAATATATCATTTTAATTGCAAATAATTATTCTATTGATCTAACTTAAAAATTATTTATAACCTTCTACATATTTAGAATTATAATTGGAAATATTTGCTTGTTGTTCAAAATTATTTCTTGTTAACTGATTAAATTAATTATTACATTTTTGTTATTGCTTAAAACTTCTTTTATTTTATATAAAATGTTGCTTCTATTTATGGGAAACCTTTTTATATCTCAAAGAATGTTCAATTTCAACAAAAAAATTAGAAAATATTTTTTTCACATAAGGGGGTGAATAGGCTTCTCATTTGGTCACTTTGAATAACATGCTAACCTAAGGCATTTCTGCATTTTAATTGGTTGAAAAACCACAAACATAAGTGTATTAAACCAAAAGAAATGGAAGAGTCATCAAAAAATGGGTGTTTACACAAGAGTGAAGCATAAATCAACTGTGTGGTGTGGTCGCTGTCAAAAAAAATCAGTAGAAACTGGGTTAGTTACTCTCATTCATAAATCTTTGTTTATAAACAAAGATGGACTGACCTAGGGCATTTATGTATTTTAATTAGATGATTAATCACTAACATAAAAGTGTGAAACCAAAAAATGGATGAATCATTATAACAAATTGGGTGAATAGGAGTTTAAATGTAAAAGGCCCTCTGGCGATTTTGTAGCACTGAATCGGCAGCCTCGAATGGGATGTCTTATGCCTTAATTAAAAAAAAAAAGGTGCTCTCTTTCCCTGCCCTCTCCAGGCCTATGAGTACAATAATTTATATGCCCATTCAGAACCCTTCTGTGGGTTCTACTCACTACGGGAGCTTCCCTGGTAGATCTGGCGGCACAAAGTGTTCACACTCATCCTTGGCTAAATACAGCCTACCCCCCCTCCCATGGTTTCCATTTCCCGTAAGGCGAAATGGCTTCACTCTTCCACAGGGTCATTAGACTCACAGTAGGCAACACCCCTGAAGGTGGTTGTGAGGCCATCTTCCGGAGTTCCTAAAGCTGCCCCCTGAAAGGACAGCAGCAAAAGAGCTCTGGCTCCTACACAAACACCCAAGGTGTGGGTTTCTCGTACACCCATTCATATTTAATAGAGGTTGGTGAGCCCAACCTCTTCTGACAAGTCCCCAAAGACAACAGCGCATTGTTCGGCAATTAGTGCTCCCTCATCTCCTCCAAGCTAGGCCAGGAAAGGCATATTCCTTCAAAGGAATTGCCACAGACTCTGGGCCAACTGAGAGGAGCTGCAGAGGCTCGTCTCCTCCAGTTCCCAGTTAGTTAACTCTTTGCAGGAGATTATGCTGGGCACATGCCCCCTGTACACCTCCCTAGGGTAAAGGTTTTGTCAACTTTCCACCACAGGTTTGGGTCCTGGTTGAAGGATGCTCCATTTACCTGGCATGATGTCTCCATTCTTCTCTTTGCTATAAATGCCTCCTTTCAGCCAGTGGCAGTGCAACTTCACCTCTATAGGAAGTATACTATTATTTCTGTGTGCATTCCACCCTCAGCCAGCTTTGATGCAGTGGATTTCTGCTGCTTCTTGTTTTTTTGTTTTATATCTATTTGGTTTGGTTTTGGAATTTTAAGAGTAGCCTCGTACTAGGCTGAAATTTTAATTACAGTCACATGCCCTTGAAAGCAGTTGCCAAATGAAAAAAATATCTGAGTTTAGCCAATACCATCCATTTTGTTGAGAAATTCTCTATTATTCTTTTCATGTTAATAACTTTACATTTCTGTATGTTAAAAAGCATCTGCCACCTATGTGCTCAGCATACTAATTTATTTAAATCACTGCACTTTAAAGTTGCCCTCAACTTCTTTTACCTTAGGTGCCAGTTTGATGTAATCAGCAACAATTGACACCGTCAGTAACTGCCTCCCCATCAACACTTATTTAGATTATAAATAATAATGGGCCCAGAGCTCTTTTCCAGTCATCAGGTATTTCTCCAAGCTTTAATGATCTAATGTATATCTTCTCAAGAACTACTGCAATACTTTACCTCCCCTTATCTAAGTACCCCAGTATCTATGTTATTAGGGCCATAGGCCTTTTTTAACATTTAACTCAATTACAAATCTTTTAATGGTTTCCCTATCTGCACTAATGGTAGTCAACACCTCTTTCTCCAACCCTGCACTATCATATATTAAATTGTTTATGTTCCCCTCTGTAAATTCTGAAGTAAAATAGTCAGTTTCTCGTACAACCCATTCATATTTAATAGGTCCTATTTTATATCATCTAGATTTGTTATTTATTTTATAACTGAAGAATTTTCTTAGATCTTTGTTGCTATTTTGAGCTAATTTAATTTCTGAACCCCTTTTGCTTTTCTTTATAATCCTATTTTTCTCATTCCTAGTCAATCTTATAATGATTTAAATGTTTCTGCTATGCCCTTATGAGAAATTTTTCTAAGCTATCTTCTGATTCCACCATAACGGTTTTCTACCTTTTTTTCCTAATGACTCTCATTGGGATACATTATCTTGGACTAAATTTAATACATGCTTAAAATTATTCCACTTCCCATAAGCATTCTTTTCTATGAATTCTACATCACAATTAACCAAATTTAGCAAGTTTTGAAGCTTTCTATAATCCTCTATATAAAAATTTGGAGCTTTCGTAGCATTTTCAGATATTCGACTTTTCCCAGTTTTTATGTTAAAACGAGTTATCTGATGATCACTATTTCCTAATGCTTAGAGAGAGAGAGAGAGACTTATCCAACAATCAATTTCTGAACCAAATCATCATTGTTTAAAAATACTAGATCTTAAATATTTGCGCCTCTATTTGACTCAGTGAGTAACTTACAACTTACTCACTTCCCTCTGCATATACTTCACATCCTTTACTAACTTTACTTGACATTACTTCATCAGTATCCCTAGTCTGTCCAGGTAGTATGTAAAAAACACCCAAATGTACCATGCTATTTTGACTGACTTTAATATTTATCAGCACTGACTCAATATCATCCTGCTTTACTGAATTAGTTAAATTTGAAACAATGATATTTTTTATATTGATAATTATCCCCACCAGTCCTATCAGTCCTTACTAAAGTACATGTTTTAACTGTGTTAATCAAATTCACTTATATTGTCCCTAAATTTTATCTCATTACCCCAGGGTTCCTTTTACACACATTTATATCTTCATCAATAATTTAACTAAATAATTTATCTCTCTTGTTTCCAAGACTAAGCATTTATAGAGAGACAACTTAACCCACTTATCCCTGAAACACTTTCTTTTTAATCTGAATGCCCTCTCTTTTATCACCCCCACATCTCTTCCCTTTCCCTACCCCACCTTGTCTAACTTCACTTCTTATATGTCCCATATCTAATATTACCTGTTTCACACCCACTAGGACCTAATAACATTTATACTTTTTCCACACTATATCAACCCCATACCTACTCAAATGCATTCCATCCATTGCATACATCTATTTCTTACCATAAAACCTATGCCATGCATCAATAAAGATAGCATCTTCTTTCTCACATACATTCATATATTCACTCATCTCAATCTCGTGAGATATCCATTCTCGGAAGTATGGCTAACACAAAACCTTTCATTTGATTTTCTTTCACCTTTTCAATCAACCTTATACCTCTCACATGCACCCACTCTCTTAACATCATTCATTTCTACAAGTGTAATTCCAATTACATCACTAGCACAGCCTACCACCGACCCCTTGTACCTGTCAGAGAGATCACTTACTCCAGCACTTGGGAAGTAAACCATCTAATCATTCCATCTACATAAGAATCAACCATCACAAGCACTCAGGCCGACTCCTATTTCTAACAATCCAGACACATACGCACAGCATCCAAACAAACAGACATATCACAACTACTATTGAATTTGGAGAAAATAAAATGTATTTACCTTTTTCTACATATCTGAATGTAAAAATGCCTGCTTAGTAGCCTAGAAAGAAAAATCATGAAATTTAATTCTTCAATTTGCAACTCCAATCATTGCAGAAGAACCCGAACAATTTTCAAGCCTCTTTAATAAACCAATTGTGCAAAATATAAACAGAGAATCAAGTTAGACCTACTGCCTAATATTATCACTTAAGATATCCTAAAACAGGTTTGTTAATATTAACCCCGTAAGGGGTGCAGCGATTTGCCTTCCTGGCTGCCGTGCTGATGGGACTCAGTGCCTCATCCAGCCCCAACTTAGCCTCTTCTCCTTCTTTCTTTTAGCACACTGAGCCTAAATAAGGACTGTGTGTAAAAACTATTAAATAAAAAAAATAGAAAGTTTGTTAATATTAAAGTTACTTTCCTATTTGTGTTCGTTTATTTTAAGTCAAAAACCATTCAAAACACTTTAGCTTAACAAACTAGTTCTGGCCTTGCAACTGATTTAGTTTTTGACTAGCATTGATATTGATTCCTTTTTAAGCAGTTAAGACACAATCTTGTAGATGCAGTTTATGGGGTGTTGAAAAACCTATTGTGTTTCAACAAAGTAAAAGGACTATTTTGGGAGCTCCAAAAAAAAACTTAAAATACCATGGATGGGTGTGCAGACTGATTATTTTAAGGCCTTGTTTTGTATGGTTTTAAATGTGTTGAGGAATCTTTAAGAAAAGTCAGGGACCCAAATAGTGCTTACATAGTCCATTACTGATCCTATGAATTGTTTAATTAATTTGTTGTATGCAAGTGATTTGTGGGTGTTAAGTCTTGGTGCACATTAGTTTTTTAAGTTTCTGACATTCTGTTTGAATGTCTTTGATATACTGCATTTTGAATATTCATGCCACCCTTTCCCAAAGACAGCAGCACTATACTTATTAGTGCTTGCAGGGCCTGTGAAGAAAGGGCAAGTAGGACAATGCCATTGGGAGTTTAAAAACTCTGGCAGGGTCACCCAAGGTGACAAGGTCGTAGATGAGGTTCTAGACTAAACGCAACTAACAGCAAGACTCCACCGGCGGACCAAGCAGTCATGGGCCATATAAGATTCCTATGTCTGGCTTTGGCAGAGGAAGGAAGCACCCAGCAGGCAGACAGGACAAAGGCGGACCTTGATAGACCAAGAACCTGGTAGCTCGACATAACCAGACTCGCCGAAACTGCAAGTCTCAACGTGTTACTGGCTAAATGCACGCCTGCGACTATTGCACAGCCACAATCTCCCCGGCGCCTGGCAGATTTGTGTACGTCAAAGGGGGTCTTTTTTGTGGACCCGTACCGCCCCTTTTATGGTAGAAATTATCTCTACCAAAGGGATGGGGTACATCTTTCTTTTAAAGGAAAGGCCTTTCTGTCGAACATCATCCAGAATGTCATAGAGAGGACCCAAAGGAGTATCCGGCCCAGAGTGAGGGCGGATGTATGCCAGTACGCCCATGTCACTCCAGGAACGACCTTCTCAGAGGTCGCAAAAAGGGGTGCCTCGCCAACAAACAAGCCGGGAAATGGAAGAGCGTAGGGAGTCCTACAGTCGGAGACTCCCTGAAAGTTCTGTTGAATGTGAGGTCAATCAGGAACAAGTTTCCTGAGCTCCGTGGCCTCGTAACGACGGAAGAACCCGAAATGGTAGCCATAACAGAATCGTGGATAAAAACCTCAAACCGAGACTTTGAAGGCGAATTCACGGTTCCTGGCTACCACCAACTCTTCCACAAAGATAGGCCAGACAGAGAGGGTGGCGGTTCTAATGTTGTATGTCAAGGATACAATCAAATCTACGAACTCCAACATTATATCCGATCACGAGCTCCTAGGCGTTGACCTAGAGATAGGTCCTGTCAGATACAGGACCCTGGTGCTTTACAGACCCCCCTTCCCAACCCGTTGAGAAGGACAGGGAACTGTACCAGCTGCTGGGTGAGCTTGTTCAAGGCAGAGTGTGCATCGTTATGGGCGACTTCAACAGACAAGTTGACTGGGAAACCAGAGCAGCCTGTGGCGAGAGCGCGCTACTCCTGGAGTTCGCCAACAACGAGTTCCTCACTCAATGGGTCAGAGAACCGACGAGAGGAGACAATATCCTCGACTTGGTCTTCACCTCTGAGGATGATATCGTTGAGGATGTCTCTGTAGGCGAAGAGCTCGGTGGCAGTGATCACCAGCTAGTTAGATTTAGCGTCAAGATCCCGAAGGTAAGGTCTGTTGCCAGTCAATCAAGGAAACTTGACTTGAGAAGAGCAGACTTTGCAAGCCTTCGTGCTGGGTTAACTGATGTAAGGCTAGCGGTATGCGAAGAGGTTGAGGATTCGTGGAACAATTTCAAAAATAAGTTCATGAGTCTTCAATCAAGTTGCATCCCTCTGAAATGCCTCCGTCGGTCTTCTGTTCAACCAAAGTGGTTTAATCGAGAAATCGGCCAACTGCTTAGGGAGAAGAGAAATGCGTACCGGCGATCGATGATCTCGGGTGCCTTTGACGAGTACCGGAGGCTAGCCAGAAGAGTGAAGTCCAGCATAAGGGCGGCTAAGCGGTCTGAGGAACTCCGAGTGGCGAGACTCTGCAAGGAGAATCCCAAGGAGTTCTTCGGCTATGTAAATAGCCGTAAACCAATCCATCGTAGGATTGGGCCCTCAGTGGACGAGGAGGGTGCATTAACTCACTCAGATGCAGAAAATGCTAACCTGCTCAATGACTACTTCTTTTCAGTGTTTACTAAAGAGTGTGGTCCCATCCCCCAGCCCACGGATTCCTTCCTACTCGGGGGGGGGGGAAAGCTGGAGGTAATGGACTTCACCGAAGGAGAAATAAATAAAAAGATCGCTGACCTAAAGACGAATAAGTCCCCCGGACCTGACGGGTTTCTATCCAAGGTGTTGAAGGAAGTGTGCGAGGAAGTATCACGACATCTGTGCACTATCTTTAACATGTCAATCTGGACCGGATGCGTTCCTAGAGACTGGCGTGAGGCGGAGGTGACTTTGATCTCCAAGAAAGGAGACCTCAGCCATCCATCAAACTACCGACCCATCAGTTTGACTTCGATAGTCGGTAAACTCATGGAAAGCATGATAGTGGACAAGATAACGTCTTATTTAGAGTCAAACCTGCTACTGAAGAGTTCCTAGCATGGCTTCCGAAGGCAACGGTCATGCCTGACGAACCTTGTGGAATTCTTCCACTTCGTGTTCAGTGAAAATGATCGGGATAAAGCGGTGGATGTTGTGTACCTTGACTTCCAAAAGGCCTTTGACAAGGTACCACACTGCCGCCTTCTCCGGAAAGTGCGTGCGCAGGGCATAGACGGCAAGGTAGCAGGTTGGATAGAGAGCTGGCTAAGTGACAGACGGTAACGCGTAGTGGTGAATGGTCGGGCCTCTAAATGGGCGCCCGTATCTAGCGGTGTCCCTCAAGGTTCCGTCCTGGGACCACTACTGTTTATTATCTATGTCAACGACATGGACGGAGACATGGTTGCCAAAATCTCCAAATTTGCCGACGACACCAAGCTTGGTATCAATGTGGCAAAGGAGGGGAGCACTGCCCGCCTCCAAGATGACCTTCAAAGGATTGGGGAGTGGTCGGACACGTGGCAAATGCCTTTCAACGTGGCGAAATGCAAAGTAATGCATATCGGCCACCGAAACCCCAAATCTCAGTACATCCTTAAGGGCACTTCTCTTGAATCAAGTGACACTGAGAAGGACTTGGGTGTAACTATCACTAGCGACCTCACGTTTTAGAAACAGTGCATCGAGGCAGAGAAGAAAGCCCAAAGGATGTTAGGATATATAAAGCGCCAGTTTGGATACTGTAACAAGGAGATAGTACTTTGTCTGTACAACTCCCTTGTTCGGCCGCACCTGGAGTATGCCGTACAATTTTGGAGTCCTTCGTTTCGAAAGGATATCGCAAGGCTGGAATGCGTACAAGCCAGGGCAACCAAGCTGATTCCCTCTATCCGACATAAAAGTTATGAGGATAGACTAAGGGAATTAGATCTATTCTCGCTGGAAACCTGTAGACTGCGTGGTCAGCTCATCGAAGTTTTCAAAATACTTTGAGGGTTCGACAATGTTGACTACCGGGATATTTTCACACTTTGTGAGAACAGAACGCGCAATCACGGCTTCAAACTAGAACTGAAGCGTTACAACCACAATCTGTGTGGAAATTTTTTCACCTACAGTATTTGCTGTAAGTGGAACGCACTTCCAGTGGAAGTTTTCAACAGTGAATCTGTTGACCAGTTCAAGTCAAGACTAGACAAAGTCTTGAAAAGTGGCCATTTAGGGACGCAAAACAATTGAGCAGCCATGTGCCGACTCGATTGCTAGTCCAAAGGTACCCTCTTTGAATGGACCGTAAGGTCTCCTAGAGTACTTTCTTTCCTTGTAACTCCTTGTAACCAAATTCCTCAGCGGCTTGCATTCATCTCTGTTTTCTTTCCTGGACTGGACACTCTTCCTAACACACTGGGTCTCCTAAGTCATATCCGGCACAAACATCAGTCAAAGAGACGATAACAGACAATAAAACAAATGCTCTGACATGAGCTGGAGCCACCGATTGTATTTTACATCAAGTATTTTCAGTGTACTATATGGCTAATGTTTATTGTTAGCTGTGGTGTGAATTGATGTTTCTATGTATCACTGATGAAGAGAGTAGTTGTGGAGTTGGGGCTATTTTGAGTATGCGCTAAACCATGTGTTAAAGTTGGGTTGTAGTAGCTGTCTTTGAGAGTTATGTCATTTGCCTTTCAAGCTATCTGTATCTAGGTTGAATGTAGTGCAGGTGACCTTTGGGGGTGGTAGCACCATTTGTGAAGTTTTTGATGTTTGATCAGCAAATGTTATATAGGTTTGTCTGCTAGCCATCTTTTTGTGTTTTGCATGCTGTATATTTTTTTATCTTGTGCAGAGGATGACATTGAAGGATTTAAGGTCAGTGCCACAAGAAGTCCGTTGTAAAGTCATTTAAAAGTAAATGTTGTTGCTCTGCTCCTCGGGGGGGTCAGATGACCTCTGCTCCCTCCGACCACCTGCAAGATTTAGGAAGAAAGCCTTTGATCCTACAGCCTGGACTATAGGGCCCTATCAATGTTACCACAATTAAGTAGGGCTGCACCCCCTCTGTGAGGCTGTCCTGAAGGACCAAGTTAGAGCGGAGGGAGGCTGTTGCATGCTGTGGGAATTTTATAGCATTCCCTGTGTGAGAAAAGCTAAGAATTGGGAGTTCCCTTGTGGCTTAATCTCATGCAGATTACATAAAAGTGATTGTCATGCTGACCTTTTTGTCTTTTTATTATCCAGTCGGAGATCCTCCTGGATAAAGGCAGATTGGTGAACCACCACTACTACTATTCATCGCGTAAACCTACTCCACTTTACTTCTTATTTTTTTACTTTCAGTAAAATCATCTCATTCTTATGGTATTTTTTTTCTGGTAAATCCTCCTATCTCACTAGATTGACCTCCACAAAGCAGAGACAGAAGTGGGGCGGCTTCAGGCGGAGTTGTCCTTGGTGCGAGAGCAGCATCAGAGGGAAGTGCAAATCCTCACTGATTCTCAAAAGTAAGATTTCACTCATATGCGCCCCATTGCTATCCATATATGTCCTAACACACAAGCAGGCAGTCACATCTCTTCCCTTCGCACATGCAACACATCATTCTTCATGTCCATGTAACCCACCCAAGGGTCTTTTCATAACTACACTCCTAGATGTGTTATGTATGGCTCTCCCTTGGGGCACAAAGGGTTTCAAGCCTTTACTGATTGGTGGTAAAACACAGAATATTACCTTTCGCTCTTCTCTTTCCACTCCCACCCAATCCAGCTACCCTGGTGCTTACACTTTTTTGTCTGTAATTGTCATTCTGATTTTTATGTTGATTTCATCCAGTCTGGAAAGTCTGCCAATTAAAATAGATGGGTGGCTTATGATCATTAAATACTCTCCCACAAAATGGGATGGACATGCAAAATTGCCACTAAAATACACTACAACCCCTTTATGGCCTATCAAGCATATAGCCTCATTCATCCACACACCCCACCCTCACACACAATTCCCCTTCTATGCATACATATACAAAATATACTTCACAAATACATATCTTATTTTATGCTAACTTCCCTACTGATAGAAGATCTCTTGTTTTTCAAACATCTTTACTAAAAAAATATAGTTAGGGGGGGGGGTAGTCTTACCCACTTGCCATAGATCCCCTTTGATCAATTCAATTGCAGATTAAGGGTCACTCCCTAGGAAAGATTTTTCTTAGCCATGTTTATGCTAAATAAATTATTAGTAGTATTTGGTTGCTGAGTAGGACGTATATGCAGCAATCAGTAGTCAATCCTTAACTTAAAAATAAGTTTATTTTGCTTGGCTCCTGTAGGAAGCAAGAACTTGTTAGAGAGGATGTTTGGAAGAGAACCGAAGGACGTCTTATTGAGGAAAAGGCAGATCAAGTCGAGAAATTTGATGCTATTAACCGAGAACTGCAGGTTTGTACATACACTGTTACCTCGTCTTTGTTTCAACAGCTTCACCTTACTCTGCCTAGCAGACGGAATTCTCCCAAAGGTGCAGTAATCATGGCATCTCTGTTATTTCTAAATTATGCATACGTCATCCTTGTGAAATAGGTGTTGATTTGTGTCTGTGACAGCTGGTGCAGATGTATGTGAGTCAAGTTGGTGAGGTGTTTGTGTTTTGAGTCATGACTGCATCGGACCTTTGCCAGTGATCTGTTAGTGAGATGGGAGGAATGTTTCCTCTGGATTGAAGTATGATAGATTGGCATTTACAATATTGGTTTGGATTGAGAGATTAGGTTGCTTACTTGTGTAGTGAAGGTTATGTGCACGATGAGAGCATGCTTTTGGAGTGGTAGGATAACCCAGGTTCATGTTATAATGATTCAAGGAGGTCGGTTGCTTAAGCAGGATGCATCCCCTACTTCGTCTTTTTTGCCCTTTGGGGTCCTTTCCATTCCAACTGAGTAGCCATGGATCGAGCATCATTACCAGGTTGTTTTTTCTGTTGTCTTTCTTTTTCTTTAGTTGTTATTAGAATCATGATTGTATGGGTAAATGGAGGTGTGGCATTGGTTTTGAATGAGGAATGATCTGATGCAATAGTTGGGTATGAATGTGTGAGCGCAAGAATTATATGGGTGAATTGAGATATTTAAGGGAGAATCTGTGCTTAATTGTTGTGCACAGACCCTGTAGTGATGGATGGAATAGGGGTGATGATAGTGTGGTGGTGATATTGGAGGATGTGATGTTAACCTTGAACAAAGTTTTAAACATCTATGATGGTAGTGGTAGAGATGAAGCAGATTGTGACCACAGTGTTTTAAATGGTGTTTTTTGTAGCAATCGGAGCATTAGGGTGTGAGTATGAAATGTACCAAGTTGTATGAAAGTACACTGGTGCCGTTATTGGTATATGAGAGTGAAACTTTGGTATGGAAATTAAAGGAAAAGTCTTGAGTGAGAGCAAAGCAAATGAGCAATTTGAGATAGAGGTTTTCCGGCATTGAGGGTAGATAGTGACAAATACTGGGTAAGAGTTGTTTATGGTCGTATCAGAGTTTTCTGGATAGTTATGGGCATTCAAGAAAATTGGATAGAACACCTATGGCTAAACGATGGCTGGATGAGATGTAGTATATAGCACCCCATGAAGGGGCTTCAGCGAAGACAAAATGTTGGTTGTCTTTCTCTTTGATAGCATATAAGGGGTTGGAGCTGGGTACGGTAATTTTTTTTTGGTAGCGTTCTTTAGCTTTCACCCGCCTTTCGGGGAAAACAGTCCTTGTTATTGATTCTTATTAGAGATGCGTTATGTGAGACGAACAAGAAGGAGGAAGAAAAGGCGGTGGTAGTAGTAGTGGTGCCTTTTTAATTGGTAGTGAATATGTCTCGGTTCTTGCTTGACAGAAAGAGAAGACGGTCTTGGCTGCTTCCTACGAGGAAAGGTTATCTCAGAGTCGGGCAGAGATGACGGAGGCGATGCAAAGGGCGAAGGAGATGTACGGAGACGTCGTCGAGCGCATGAAGAAGGAGCACCTGGGCGCGATAGAGCGGCTGACCCAGCTGAAGGAAGTGGAGCTAAAGGCCGCCTTGACCGCCGTTGGCCACGTTAAGTTAGTCCATTCATTTATGTTAATCCGATGTGTATACAGGACCCCGCTGAGATAGGCATCAGACAGTGCGAATCGGTGGTCAAACTGGGAAAGACCACGTCAATATAACCTCTGTAGGAAGTCTCTGGGAAAGACTCCATCAATATAACCTCATGAAACCTCTGGGGAAGACCAGGTGCCGTTGCAACCCTCCCTAGTGCATTTGGGTTCGATTGAAGAGAACCCGGGGGAGGACACAGTTAAAAAAAAAAGCATGTCCTCCTCCTACTCCGGATGTTCGCTGCTGCTGTCTCCACCAGGGGACCGAAATGGCGATGGGGGGGAGGGGGCTACCGACATCCGAAATTACTAACAAGAGACTTGCGGAACTCTCGTTAGCTAGTGGATATATAGCGTTGAGGCGCGAGTTCTATCCCAGCGAGCGCAGACATAAAACTTATATGCTAAAGTTACTCCAACAGAGTTAAGGAGCTTCACATGCATCATCACGCAAATGGTCACTCACAACAATGCTATCTTCCCCTTCGTGTCTTCATAGCTTAACACCCATGCTCTCCTCTGTTCTGGAGCCTTGCCGATAGAGTGCTAGTATCTCCTATGAGGTACTCATATGCACATGCCCCGACATGGAGTACTAGTGTCCCCATACCCACCTACCCCTAATGCGGAACAGGTGCCATCTTGCGCACGGATGGTTCTATGGTGTCAAAACAATAAACCCGACACCCTCTCCCTAACGAGCACCGGTTCTTGGTGATTTGGGGCTTGCCAGTGATTGTCATTGTAATCTTTATGTGCATTTCATTATCTTCTTCGGGGGGTCTCGGCCACGATGTGATGGACGGATGTCGCGACTTACCAAGAGACTCGTTTACTCTGGTGCGACGAGTGACAAAGGATCTAAGCCCCACCAGAAGAGTAAGAGTGCGTTTTCCGAGTCCTTGGTTGTGAGCGAGCATCATATTGACTCCATGGACGTTGATTCACCGTCGGTTGCGTCAAATAACTACAAATGATTCTCCTACGTCAGATACGATCTCTGCTACAATTATCTGTCCATCGCAGGACCCTACCAATTAGCTCACCTCGGCCCTGGTGCATGCAGTACCTGCTAATCTGCCTCCGACTCCGATATCGCCCTTTTCAGTCGGATGAACCGGCTCTCCAGAGCCTAGAGGATGGTCGTGCCTCTACGTTGTTGTCCAGCTCCGATTCGATCGCCAAGCTCGACCATTCTGTTTGTCCCTTTGAAAGCAAGATTAGTGATGCTCATATCGAACTTGCACAGCAATAAGGTTCTGGGAAGTCGATTGTGGAATTGTCATTTCCTCCCAGTTTTCAGTCACTTGGCGTGCGAATGACATTCCAATTTCTCTCTCTCTTCTTCAGCCATATCTAATGTTACTTCGACTTCTGCCAGTTCATCGCACAGCAGATGATCATTCATGCTTCCTCCTGGCTCTTTTGGACGCTCTAAAAAGGCCTCCTCCATTTTATTTTACTCTCTTTGGTGTTGGGTGCATGCTCCGGCCCTGAGGGGAGCCGGCCTCCTTCCAACGCCGCCAGCGTGCTTTTCACTTTTTTGCCTTCTATTGATTTTGCTGGTTTGAGTTTTTGATTTGGTCTCTGTTGATTGTTTTTCGTTGTTTTGATGTAGCCTAAGACTAGTCTACCTTTTTTTTTTGTTTTCAACGACTTATGCCCTCGTATGCAGTCGCCAGCATAGGTGGGCGTTATCGCGATAACGATATCGGGTTATCCGATATTTTTTTCCGCGTTATCGATTAATCGGTATCGCCGATACTTTTGGTTCCAGTTTAGCACAGGGGCGAGCTGCACGTGCCTTGGGGGCATAAATATGTAGGTCTGAGCTGTGAGGAGGATCCTCAAAACCTATGAGGAGATGAAGGAGAGCCTCACCAGGTAAGAAACTAAGAAACGGTATTCAAATATTCTTACTATTGTATTATAAAATAACGCAATATATAGTCAATAATCAATATTGTAATATAATTTTGGATTTATCGATTATCGATTTATTGGTTATCGCGCCCACCTATGGTCGCCAGTAGGTTACTTTAAAAAAAATGAAATTGAGAAATGGATTAAGAGGAACTGCACATCATCATGGCTCAAGGCAAAATAGGAAAGGCCCCATCATTGGGTTGACTTGCTCCTTAATGAGGCCTGGGGAAGCTGGTGCGTTTCCCCCTCATCCCTCTCAGCACCCACCTTTTTTCTATAGTATCCCTTCTATTGCAAAATGGCTGGTGTAACTGTGCAGAAACCCCTGCAACAATTTGGAGAGAAAATACAATCTCCCATCCCCAGTGTGCCACAGAAAGGTACTGTGTACTGACTGTTGCCTTTTGTATCTGGAGGGGCCGCACATTCTCCCAATACCTGGAAAGAAGGACGCAACCACAGAGGGAACTTCCACTCCCGGTCTTGGTCTGGGAAAAGCTGGTGCATTCTCCTGTTCCCTTTATGCACCCTTTCATTACTTCTTGCCCCTTCATCCTCCCCATCTTCTACTGCAATACCTTGATTTTGTCATTGGGTTCCTCCTCCACTGGATGTCTGTCGTGGTGACTCCGACCTCTCCCAGGCCAGTCACTGAGCTGGACCCACCACTCCAAATTGCCTATCACAACATGGGTTGGATTTGGTTTAGGGTTCCCAAGTAGTGGCAGGAAAGGTGTATATTGCTCGTCTTAGCGGTATTGGCTTGAGTATGCAGGAGGCCACACTGGGCCAATCCGCTGTTGGTGGTCAAAGTAGAGCTGCTGCGGCAGGGGCAGTGAAGTTAATGTTTACAGTTATGAGTGACTATGTCCCCCATCAACAAAGCCTTGATATTGGGGTGGGCGAGGAAGGCTACAATACGTCCCTGACTGGTGGAGGAGCTCTTCTCCACCACTTCCCATTAGTAAAGCTGTTTTCCCTTTACCACTCTTGTAGCCACCCTCTGGCATCTCCACCTTTTGAAGAAGCTTCCCCCTGTGCTTTCTCAAGATCCCGCCAAGAGTTTCATAGTGGAGGCGTTTCTCCCCCTCCTTTTACCATGGGACCCACCAAGAACATAGTGAAACATAAGATGTACCCCCCCCCCCCCTCCCTCCTTCCTCTTCGATGAGAGCAAGTTGGTTGAGAAAGGAGCGGTGTTACATATCAAGTGAGCCTGGCAGTAGACATCAAGTGGATCTGGCAGTAAATATCAAGTGGGTCTGTTGGTACATATCAAGTGGATGTGGCAGTACATATCAAGCTGGTTTGGCAGTACATGTCAAGTGGGTCTGGCAGTACATGTTAAGTGGGTCTGGCAGTACATGTCAAGTGGGTCTGTTGGTACATGTCAAGTGGGTCTGTTGGTACATATCAAGTTGGTCTGGCAGTACATGTCAAGTGGGTCTGTTGGTACATATCGAGTAGATCTGTTGGTACATATCAAGTGGATGTGGCAGTACATGTCAAGTGGGTGGAGCCATACATATCAAGTGGATGTGGCAGTACATATCAAGTTGGTCTGGCAGTACATGTCAAGTGGGTCTGGCAGTACATGTCAAGTGGGTCTGGCAGTACATGTCAAGTGGGTCTGGCAGTACATGTCAAGTGGGTGGGGCCATACATATCAAGTGGGTCTGGTGGTACATGTTTAGCGATAGTGTGTTCACACTGTGTATTTTAGATCATTTAAGCTTAACGACCTTTGCTTCCTTTCTTTACTAGAGAGGTTGAGCATGTGGTGACCCAGCTCGAAGCCAATACAGCTGATCTCTCCGAGATGAAAAAGGTGCTCACCGTTCGCCATGAGTCAGCGCTGGAACTCGTTAAAAAATCTTTGCAGGTGACACAAAACCTTCAGGAAGTAAAAAATACCTGTCCTGGTATCGGGATACGCAGGGTTCCTACCCCTTGTCCATTGTACTTAGGATGGTTTTTCATGTACACAGACTTGTTGACTATCTCACTTTTTGGAGGAGGATGGCCTTGTCCATTTTATTTGACTCCCTTTGTTATAGGTTGCATGTTCCTGCCCCCCGGGGGGAAAGCAGGCCTCCCCAGATGCTGGTATGTTTCCTTTGTCTGCATAGGTATGTTTTTGTTTTTTAATCTAGTCTAGCACTAGGGTGTGAGTTGATTACTTTTGCCCTAGTGGCAGTTGCCAGATGGGCTCATAAAAAGAATTGTATTTATTCCCCAAATCCTTTTCGGGGAAAGAACAAAATAGCAATGGGATTGGTTTATCTAGGAGAGGAGCAGACCCCCCCCCCCCCCTCCTTACTCAGAATTGAACCTGATGTGTGGGAGGGGGGATAGGATTTTATTTAGCTATTTAGTTTTTGTTTAGACCTGTATTTATACTCAATATGAAATTCATACAAACTAAAGGCAGGTTATTTCTTGCCCTTTCCTACCTAAAAAATGGCTTCCAATTTGTTCTTCTTGTCCTTTTTCGTTGTATCAACTCTGGGAAGTTTTTGATATACCCTCTTGCCTCCAATACTTAGGCTTGATTTGCTTACTATTGCATCATTTTTTGCCACTCGTGTTCTCTTTATTTGCCTTTTTCATTCCTCATTCATCTCTTCTTTTAATTTTCTTGTAAAAATGCTTTTGCTGGTTGTTTCTTTTCTCAATTTACATCTATCCTTCCTCCTATTCATGACATCCTAGATCCATTGAATCTTAACCTCTAATCGCAAGATTGTTGTTTGTTCATTCACAGGTCAAAGAAAAACAACTGAAGGAGACGGAAGGCTATTTAGAGGTTGTGAGGGCGGATGCTGAGAGTGAGCGGAATCGTCTAACAGTCCTTGTCACTCGTCTCGAGAGTTCGCTGGCCAATCAAGGCACTGAAGTGAGTAGTGTGTGAAGTTTAGGAGGGAGTTGGAGTACTTTATTCTCTATCTTCACTGACCATCATCACTGCATACTGAGGGAGTCATGTGTGAAAGGTGTGTTTGGAGAAGATTTAAAAGGAAGGGATGTATAGGACTCATGGATCTCCTGGATGATGAGGCATGTTGCCATGGCAATGAAGCCTTGAGTGAGCGTTATGGCTGACCCAGACGCTGTAGCAGGGGTGTAGGGGAGTAAGGATGGTTTCCTAATTCTACCTCTATGCTTATGGCTGTCATTATCATCACCAGAGGATCTGCCAATGCATAATCTCTGATGATAATGACATATTTGCAAATGTCAATCTTCATCATTACCACATTCACGTTGCACACTGAATGTGCGTTTTTTGCATCAATGGCATTTGGGAAAACGTAAAGAGAAGAAACCTCTTCTACCTTCCAGTTTATGCCTTTACATCAGAATTTGAGTGAGCTGGTGGGCCATTAGAAGAAGTAAGGAATAGCTGAATGTTGATAAGGACTATATTAACAAACATTCAAACACAGCAGATGGAAGGTGCATTTGTAGCCTCCATCAAGGAATTAGTACAAAGCCCTTGGGATTAGATAATATGAATGTGAATTCCCTTGAGTTGGAGTAATATTAAAGCTAGATTCTCATAAATCATGCACAAAATATGTACCGATTCTTTCATAGAATAAGACATTTTCCACTCTTAACTATAATGATATGCAGCCATAAGCGCTTTTGCCAACACCTGGTTGGCAGAAGTCATTGAAGCAGCTGTCCTGAGAACAGAACTGTATGCCAAAGGTTGCAATGAACAGCAACCCTAGTCTTCTTTCAATTACCTACCATCAAAGCTCACCTATGTGTTACAAAATATTAACATAAATCAAGAAAATCTACACAGATTCGATCATTTTGCCTATTTGGGTAGCTATATCAAGTGTGAATATAGATGATATTACTGATGTCATCTATAGAGTAGATGACATCACCTTAGATCTGGCTGACCATGGAGCGGTCAAAGTCGAATGTGTGATGAGAAAACAGGGAGGGGCCTCGAGACTCACCCCCACGCTCTTCGTCACGTTCGACTGTGACAAGCTCCCTGAGTCGGTGCGTGCCGGTTGGTAGCGCTACCGCGTGAAGGCATTCGTGCCACTGCCGCGGCGGTGCTATTACTGTCACCGCTTCGGCCATACGGATCGTTCTTGTAGACGTGCAAAATCGGGGTCACCCGAAGTTTGTGTAAATTGCTCCAAAACCGCACACGATAATACAAATCGTGTGTGGCCAAGTGTGTCACTTACGGAGAGCCGCATCCCGCTTCGAAGCATTTTGGTGCTTATCTCCTTAAGAAGGAAATCCTGGCCGTTCAGGTCCAGGATCATCTCTCATTTCGCGAGTTAAGGACTTGGTCCTGCTGCTTCCGGCGCTTCCTGGGACGTCCTATGCCTCAATGCTAAGAAAGACGCCCTGTGCTCCTGGCCCCTCAATGCCTACGAGCACGGTCGTTTCCACGCCCATTCGGTAAACAACCCCGGCTAAAACCAGGGCTCCCCCCCCCCCCTTGCCCCAGTGTGACCATTTTCCGTAATGTCAAACAGCCGCGCGCCTATACCGAGTCGTTAGACTCGCAGGAGGGAACACCACCTAAGTTGGTCGTGAGGCCATCTTCCGGAGTTGCTAAAGGAACTTCGGCTCCTACGCCCAGACCCAGTGGTAGGCTGGGTGGCTCGGATATGGTGGATCCTCCAAAAGAGGGACCCACGCCTCCGAAGCCCCCACCTGCCTAAGGTTTCGAGGCGGAGGGAGGAAAAGACTCGCATGGCGAGCCCAACCTCCCCCGATAAGTCCTCGCAGGCAACGGCGCCTTCAGCCCATTGTCCGGCCAACAGCCCCCGGAGTTGTGCCTCAGGGAAGCCTACGGCCATTCCCGTGAGGGTCTTCACTTCGAAGAAGGCCCCCGCATCTCCTCCGAGCTAGGCCTGGAGGGCATATTCCTTCAATGGAATTGCCGCAGACTCCGGGCCAAATGGAAGGAGCTGCGGAGGCTCGTCTCCTCCCGTTACCTGTTAACTAGACTATGTTGGGCGCGTGCCTCCTGCCCACCCTCCTGGGGTATAAGGGTTTTGCGAACCCAGCACCACGGTATGGAGGCCGGGCAGGAGGATGCACGATTTACACCCGGCATGATGTCTCGCATTCTTCTTTTTGCTTTAGATACCTCCTTTCAGGCAGTAGCTGTGCTGCTTCACCTGGATAGGAGGTATACTGTTACTACTGCGTACATTCCACCGTCCGCTGCATCGTGGCACGGTTGCCGGGGCCATTTCTCTTGCTCCGAGATCTGAACGGTAGACACCCCCTCTAGGAAGACTACTCGATTAATCCCAGGGGTCAAGTCCTTGCCGATCCTCATCGACGAGCTGAAGATAGGTCTCATAAATCTGGATGAGTTTACTTATCACTGCCCGAGAACCGCTTCATTTTCCTGCCTCAATCTATTTTGTGGGATGAGTTAGGCATGACCTCTCTGTTAGATTTGTTCAACAGTATCTGGGTAGAGGGTACCCTCCCAGATTCTTGGGAATCGCTGCTGTGCTCGCATTTCGCAAACTGAGGAGAGATCATTCTAGCTGTCCCGTTTCCGCCCAATCTCTCTAACCTCCTGCGTGTCAAAGTTGATGGAGAAATTGGTAAATGTTAGATTAGCTTTTTTTCTGGTCAGCGGCGGCCATGTCTTCTGCACATGCTGCTTCCGAAAGTTCCACTCCACGTCGGATACTCCGCTCCGACTGGAAAATGCCATCTGCGAGGCCTTCCTTCGTAGACAGCACTACGCTACGGTCTTTTTCGATCTGCCGAACGCCTATGATACCGTATGGCGATACGGTATCATGGAGACTCTCCACACAATGGGGGCGAGGGGACGCCTCCCAATATTTATATCTGAATTTTTGCGAGATCGTCGATTCTGCGTACGGGTCGGGGGGGGACCTCTCCGGCCCAATAGAGCAGGAAGAGGGTGTCCCCCAGAGAAGTGTCCTCTGTGTCACATTCTTTGCCCTGCTCATCAACGGCATCACCTCGGTGCTGCCTGAAGATGTTTTCGCTACACTCTACGCGGACGACATTTCGATCTCTTTTGGCGAGGCCCAGATGCCAGCTCTGGAGCGTCGACTCCAACAGGCATTGAACGGCGTCTCTTGCTATGTCGAAGCGCACAGGCTGTGGTTTTCCTTGGCCAAGACTAACGTGGTGTATTTCTGCCGCCATCCACGACTCCACCCTGACCCAAACTTATTTTTCAATGGATTGCGCCTGGAAGTAGTGGATTCGCACCGTTTCCTTGGTCTTGTATTTGACCGACGCCTCACCTAGGAGGCTGATATTCGCAGTCTTAGGGTCTCTTGTACCCGCGTCATGGATATTCTTCGTTTCCTGACGTTCAATGCCTGGGGCGCTGATAGAGCTACAGCCTTACTTTTTTATCGATCCTTTGTTCGTTCGAAGCTCGATTACGGATGCGAGTTTCATGCATCCGCAGCCAAGCGTGTTTGCGGAAGGTGGACTTGATCCACCACACCGGCCTTCGCCTTGCGACCGGTGCCTTCCGCACTCCCCCCATTGAGAGCCTACTTGTCGATGCTGTGGAGATGTCATTCGCCGTGCACAGTGCATTGTTCTGTATGCGCGAGCCCGGCTCCTCCCTCAGTTGCCAACCGCTCTCACTGCATCCGCCAAGAGACGCTGATTTCGACGATGCCTATGCAGCGCAGAGACGCCAGTCATACCCTAAGCCCTATGGGCATAGGGCTAGGAAACTCCTTCGAGATCTCTGCATAGCTGTCGGGCCTTTGACTATTTGTCAGCACACCTCTGCTCCTAAAGCTTCTACAGTGTCGAGAGTATTGCGTTCGGCCTTTTTAGAGCACACTGGAACCGTGCAAGTGTATACGGATGCCTCCAAGTCCCAAAAGGAGGTCGGTTTCCACGCCGTATCCCCTCTATTTGAAATCAGCGGGGCTCTGCCATGCGCTGCGTCTGTTTTCACTTCCGAGCTGGTTGCAATACACCGTTCGGTACGAGAGATAACGCGATGTGCCCGGTTCGGAGACCTGATTGTGATTTATAGCGATTCACAAAGCGCCCTGAGTGCTCTCGAGGCATTGGAATCTCCTTATCATCGGCTTCGCGATATTTGTGATGTCACGGTTTTGGCGAACTGGGCGGATGTCGAGATCATCTGCTGGGCTTCTGGACATGTAAGAATTGCGGGGAATGAGGGCGCTAAAGAGTATGCAAGGACTGGGCGACCAGACTAGCGTTTCGCTCTAACCTCACACCGATTACATGGCAGGAATACGGGCAGCTTGTCAAAGAAGATGCGAGACTGTACAGGGGAACTTAAAGTTACGTGCCATTGCGCCGCAACTGTTCCCCTGTACTTACCCCCTCAATGCCGCCACGGCTTCATGTTGCTTTCTGGCATCAGCCCAATAGATGAAGCGCTCGTGGGTGCCTTATTGGGAACACTACATTGTCCCCAGACAGTTCGGCACATTCTTGTTGATCTTCGCGCACTTTACTTCTCCCGGTACCGGGTGAGCGGGGTCACTACCGCTTGTCCATTGTACTCAGGACTTGTTGTGCACACAGACTTGTGGACTATGACTTTTGGGAGTTGGTTGGCCTCCACTTTATATGACCTTTTTTTGTAGGTTGCATGTTCCTGCTCCCGGGTGAGGCAGGCCTACCCCCGATGCCAGAGCGTGCTTCCTTCATGTTGCCACTTTGCTTTTGTTTCTTTTCTTTTTGTTGTTGTTTTTACTTTTCGCCTTTGTCTTTTTTTATTTTGTTATTTGTATATTGTTATTTGCTAAAAATCTAGCCTAGTAGTAGGCTGTAGCGCGAGCACGGCCACTTTTACCCTAGTAGACAGTCATCAAATGGGCTCCCAACTAATTTTTTTTTTTTAGGAAAAGACGAAACTCTTAAATTAAACTTAATGGAGCATTAACCTAAATGAAGCTTTAAGCCTCTTTCCTTTTTTAAATATTGTGTACAATGCAGCATCTGGTCTCGTCATAGGTAAAATGCCTCTCCTCGATATAAATATTTTTCCTGCAGTATTTTATCTCTTCTTAAAGATATTCTGCCTATCTTTATTGTATTTTGGTTTGTTTTTTTCTCTTCTCAGTCACTTAACTGCACTGAATCTCTATATAGATGTTCTGAAAAACATGTAAATTTTGCGGAATGACTATATATAAATGTGATTTAGAAATTCTTCAACACTAAAAAGAATATTTTATAGAAATTAACTGGCAATTCTATCTTTACTCAAGGTTACATCAGTTAACTGATTCAAGACAAATGTGTTGGTGTTGATTTATTCATAAGCAACTTTGTGGCATATTTGTGCATTTTGGAATTCATTTTAGTATTACATTATATTTCTAATGGTTTATTCATATAACCCTAAAATATTTTGGAAGATGATTTTTTAGATGTGATAGCTGGAAATGAAACTATATACCAACAACAATGATGAGAATGAATCAAATTATGAAAAAATTGAATTAGATGCCAACCATGATGAAATTTCAGAGGATGAAGTAGATGTTGATAGCAATTCAACTTGTTGAAATATATTTTCCAAAGTTTGCAGAGATACTTTTGAATTTGCTAGTAACAATTAATCTTACAAACCCACTATACCCAGTAAAAAAATTCAAATCATTCCTTGATGAGGATCTAATCGAGTAAATAAAATCAACAAATATGCAACTAAAGTAAATGATGAGAAGAGAAGATCAGGCAAGATGATGCAAAATAGTAGAGACCCTCTTTGGAAGGACACCAATGTTGGACTTCTTAGCTTATTTACTAGATTCAGTGCACTGAGAGAGAAAGCAACTGCAAGTAATATGATTGGAATCAAGGATGGAAATGGAAGGGGAGTGACTAAGACTATTAGTGTAATGGATGTCTCATCCAATTGACTGAATAAATATGTAAAGAATATATGTGAGATGAAGGTGTTGTACCGGGCCGAAAATCTAAACTAACCCCCAATCGATCCAACCCGCTTCCTACACTGTCTGGACGTGAGAAATCAAAGGAGAATGAAACGGATTGTATATACAGTTTCTTTACTTACAAAAAAAATTATGAAATATCTACAATAGAGAGGGGCGATTATATTGGAGATCTCCTTACTTTTCACAAAAAATACAAAAAAATCCTATTTATATGAAATCAAAAAAATAAATAAGTCCCACTTATAAATATTATTAATCGATCCTAGGAACAATAAGAATCAAACAACCCAAATAAAATTTGGGTTACCTCAGTCAATGAACAACAAAGATGGGCTCACGTTATACAGTCCCTTTACTTACAAAACTTTTGTATTCAAAAATTGCGCCTCCGAGCTTGGACTAAGATAGGTAACCTTGTTAGAGTTGTGTGGCTCTAATAAGCCCTCCTTCGTTAAAGTTAAACTATTTTATGCACAATCAGATAGGACAGAACATGGCCTGGAACCCTTGTCCTATACTAATGGCCTTTGGTATAATAATAATAATAGTTATAGCTTCAATTACAGGGGTAATTTACAAGTGCTGTCCCTTTTATCTTTCCAAATTATGGCGCCTGGAAAGATAAAAAACACTTTATAATAACATGCTAATAAAAAAAAACAAAAACAAAAACCAAACCCATTCCCATTCACACACACACATTCTTACAGAGGGAGGGAGAGGGTACTGAGAAAAGGGGTGGGAGAATGGCCCTTTTTACACACACTCACATTCGCTCCACCACAGTGTGATATATGTGGGATAGGTTATATCAAAAGAAATATGTACATGATAGATGGACTCAATTTGGGGGGGGATGGGGTAGATGTGTTGTGGAAGGAGTATGATCATGTTATTAGGTCTTTACAGGCAGGAAACTAAGTAATGATAGTGGTCAGGGAAATATAAGAGGACAATTGTACTCAGCTACACAGGGTAGGGTATAGAAAGGAAGAGATGTCAAGGTATTCATGCTAAAAGAGGTGCTTCAGGGATAGGAGTGCTGGGTTTTCTAGATACCTTTGTTCATAGTCTTAGAAATAAGAAGGATGAGTTATTTAGTTACGTTATTCAAGAAGATATAGGCATAGTATGTGTAGCAGAATCATGGGTTAGTGAAATTAGATTTAATGACAATGTGGGTGAATTTGATCTCCAGGGTTATGATATGTACATTAGTCAAATGAGAGATAAGTAGGGAGGTTGGATAATTATTTATATAAGACATAGCATTGCTTCAAATCTAAATAATTCAATAAAGCAGGAAGAAGTTGAGTCACTGTGGATAAATATTAGGGTCAGTAATAATAGGATACTACACATGGCAGCCTTTTACAGACCACCTGGACAGACTGATGATATAGATGAGCTAATGATAAAGGAAATAAGTAAAGGATGTAAAGCACATATTTATTCTAGGTGACTTTAATTTAACCTTTGTGGATTGGGAAAATATGATATGAGGGAATAAAGCAAGTTATAATTTTATAGAATGTTTTGAAGATAATTTTTATAGTTAATTTGTAAATATACCAACAAGGGGTATGAATTTATTTGATCTAGTACTTTCAAAATCATGATAATTTAGTTCAGGAATTGACTGTCAGGGAAGCATTGGGAAATTGTGATAATCAGATAGTTCATTTTAGCTTGGGAATTAAGAAAGGTTGAATATCAACAAACACTACTCAAACTCCAAATTTTCATTGGAGAGGATTATGAAAAACTTAGAAACTTGTTGAATCAATTTAACTGGGATATAAAATTCAGTGGTAAGAATACTTGCAAGATATGGAATACTTTTAAGACTATATTAAATGTAGTGCAAGAGCAGTTTATCCCAATGAAGGTCATTAGGAAGAAATGTAGAAAGCCATTATGGTGGAATCAGGAGATAGCTAAGAAAATCGTTTAGCAAGGATTACAGGGGTAAGGTACTGCTCTAAATCTGAATCATTATAGGATAACTATAATTGAATTAAATCATAATTAAGGAAATCCAAAGGGTATCAGAAATAAATTTAGCTCAAAATAATAATAAAAATTCAAGAAAATTCTTTAGCTATTTCTAAAAGCAATAAAAAATCTAGCAGAGACAAAAAAAATAAGGCCTATTAATATGAAGTGTTTGTGAAACAATCTGACAAGGAAATAGTAGAAGTACTTATTGATCATTTTGCTTTAGTATTTAAAGAAGAGAATCCAAACAGTTTAATATATGATAGGGAAATCATTAAAGGGCTTATAATTAATGAATACTAGTAAGGCATCTGGTCCAGATGGCATTCATTCTAGTTTACTTAAAAAAGGTGTAAGAAATATTGCAGTAGCTCTTGAGAAGTACTGGGGTTTGGAGAAATACCTAATGATTGGAAAATAGCAAATGTATCGCCAATTTTTAAGAAAGGAAGTAAAGGAGGCCCTTAAACTATATATATAACTCATATGTCAGGCCACATTTAGAGAATTGTATCCAAGCATGGTCCCCAAACTTTAGACATGATATCAACAGGTTAGGTCAGTGCAAAGGGGGGCAACAAAGAGAATATCTTCCCTGGAGCACTTTGAATATGGAGATAGGTTGAGGGTACTAAATATGTTCTCATTTAAAACAAGGTGTGTGAGGGAAGATATGATTGAGCTTATTAATATTTGTTTTGGGGTCAATAAGTTGGATTTTAGCAAGGTATTTGAGTTGGAAGGTAGTAATAGGACTAGGGGTCACCACTTAATAATTAAAAAAAAACAGGTGCAGGTTGTATGTTAGAAAATATTTTTTCACCAATAGAGTGGTAGATTACTGGAATGGCTTACTACAAGAGACAATAAGCAGTCCAAACCTAAATGTATTCAAGTTCAGGTTAGAAGATTATATGGGGAGGGTAGGTTCTCATGGTTTTTAAGTTGTATTATGGGCAAATACATATTGTAATTTCAATTTGTGTATATATTATATTATTAGTGTGTTGTATGATTTAGTTTTTTTGACCTTCCATGATGATGATGCCTTTTTAAGCATTTTAGACACAATCTTGTAGATGCACTTTATTGGGGGTATGTTAACTCTGATTTGGGCTTATGTCATCCATTGAATTATGTTACGTTAGTTATTTTTCAAGAAATACAGTTTATTATATATTAATTATTTAGTAAATTTCGGAGGATAACTATTTATAGTCACAAAATTGGGATGCACTATTATGCAGTAGTGACTATATATAGATACTTTTTATAGTGGTATTCATTGTCTCTTAGGGTGCTGCAGGGAAGGGGTTAAAGCAGAATGTTGCATGGTGTTTCCGTAACCTCTCACCCATTGCAACACTACTAAAATCCAGTCTATCAAGCCATCATTATCCCTGTTCTACTGCTCTGAGACAGATACTGTACTGGAAGGATTTCATCAGTGATTTCTGAGTGGGGGGGGAGTCTCAAACTTAAAGAACAAATCTAATGAGGCAGTATCATGCAGAAAATAAGGAGAGATCTGTAAAGTAGTGGAAGATAACCACAAATCCTCCTGCAAGCACTGGGGCAGGGAGGGTGTGCCATTCCTCAATGTTTCATTCCTAGCTGGGGTATTCTACCCTGCTACCCCATCCAATGCTTTACAATGTGTAGAAGATGTTGGGAGATTTAAAAGAGGAGCAACGGGCACTGGGGTTAGGAGTGCATGCCATTTTCCTCTGGGTTTGTTTCAGTTGTAGAAGGGGCATTACCGATGCTACCGTACACCCCCTTGTGGGGAGCGATTTCTGAGAAACATCTTAAAATTGAGCGGGTAATACCTGTGCAGGGTATCCAGAAGGGAACACCAGTATTGATTTTCTTAATCTTTTAAGGGTCTGTGGTGCCATGGGCAACCACATAATTGCAAGCCACTTTGACTTTTAATATACAAGTATATTGATTTAAATGTTATTATATTTTATATAATCTGCGACGAATTTTGAGAGTTAAATGGTAAGATAGTGTCAAATACCAGAATCAAAGAAATAACGGGGGTGCAACCGGTCAATGAGTTTGTTAGATTTTCCCGTTGGAAATGGTTAGGTTATGTTTATAGAAAGCAGGGTATAGTTCGGGATACACCAGGGTTGGTGGCCCCTGGTAGAAGAGGTAGAGGTAGGCCTAAGGGAGACTTGGATAAGGACTATGAGGCGGGAAGCAGGAGATGATTGTTGAGAAGATCTTGATGCATTACCTCAAGATAGTGTGTGGTGGCGTGAGTTCATTGAGGCCCTATGCATCCCCGTGGGTGCCACAGGAAATGATTGATTGATTGATATAATCCAATTTGGACATCAAAGGGTAAGAAATAAATGAGAACGGGCCGACCACGTTCTTTGAATGTTCGAGCGGTGCTTCCCTAAGTAGATATTCTACTTAGCACTAAGTAGGGAAAGTCACAAAGCTGTTAGACAGAAGAAACTATTAATAATTCATAGTTGTTGTTGCATTCCTCCCCAGAAGTAGAGGCCTTCTGTTCCCTTGGGCCTCTTGGGAGATACAGGGAGAAAGATTTGATCTTACAGCCCCTTGTGCTGTAGGTCTTGTCAATGGTACCATCATTAAATGGGGCTGCACCTTTTATGAAATTGTTCTGAGGAACCAGGTTAGAGTGGAGAGAGCTGTTGCATGCTATGGGAATTTTATAGTTCCCATGCAACAGCTATGAAGTGGAAGTTCTACTACTACAACTTAACCTCATGTGGAATGGATCCAAGTGGGGTGGTTCCACTCCAGAATTGCATGAGGTGAAGTGGTTGTGTCATATCTACTTCGAAATGACCCCCCACTGCTCTACATCTCTATTTTTTTCTTGCCCTACATAGTGGCTAGAATTTAAAAAGAATCCAGCTTTCCCTGCTGGGTGACTTTATTAAAAGAAAACATTAAAATGGGGAGGCAAGATAAAGTTAGCTCGTAGAGACCAACCTCAATGTGTACTACTACCTGATAATGGACCTCGTAAATGCATTAGAATATACTTTTCAAGAATCGGATTCATAATCTAAAATACCAAGTGATGCCTAAGTGACATACCAACTTAACTCTTGTGAAATGCATCCAAGTGGGGTGGTTCCACTCCAGGATTGCATACCAATCCCACCTTGTAGTAAAGGGATTAATGATGTTTTTATCATGTGAAACCCAAACTACCCAAACGATTTCATTCAAGACCCTTAACACTCCACCCCCAAACATGCCAATCCATCAAGAAAATAATATACATACAGAGATACAGTGTTTGGATAAAATGATTCAAACAGGTGATAGTTCAAGTCCTATATTTTCACCAATATTTGGACATAAATAAGAATTCTGATGGCACAAAATCTTAGGTATATGTACGGCAGACATCCTGTACTTGATGTAACAACCAAGAAGTTTCTTTTTTACAGATATGTGCATCAGTATACGTCAAAATGTGTGACCTTTCTTACTTTCATGAGGGCAAATTGTTGAAGTGTGAATGGCTGGGGCCTCACTAACAAAAACGTCTGAGTTGTTTAATGTTCCAAGAGGAGCTGTGTATAGTCATGCTGGCATACCAAAAAAACAAGGGAAAAAGTAGCTCTGGAAAGTGTAACTAAGGATGGAAGGCAAAAATGTGACATAGAGCAGAGTATTAAAATGCATTGTCTATAAATCACAGAACCACAGCTACTCAAATGACTGCAGAGCTAAACCGACATCTTGCCAAATCATTATACTAAAAACAGTTTGTTGAGAGCTCAATGCAGTTGGATACCATGGAAGGGCTGGCATTGCTGAACCCTTACTTTCCTCCATCAATATTAAAAACATTCCTAAAATGGTTCAGGGACCACAACTGGGGAATAGACCAGTGGAAAATGTTGTCTTCTCTGACGAATCATCGTCCATGCTTTTTCCTTGTTCAGAACGAATTTATTTATGGAGGACACCCAAGGAGGCCTTTGATCCCAATTGCCTAACCTCAGGCATGAATCATGAGTCGGTTATTGGTGCCAAAGGGGGACCAACTAAATAATATTTAACCTGGTGTTTCCATTATTTTATCCAACCTCTGTACTTCAAAGAATCCTACCTCCCTTTAACCAGGCCATCATTATCCATAAAATAATTCACACACACAAGCTCATTATCATCACCTCAGTTTTGGTATGGTTTTTACCACCGATTTGTATTCTATCTATCACAGTGGAAACAAAGTTTGTAGTGGGCTCCCCACCCCCCTTCCTCATCTAAAGATGGTCTATGCTAAGACCTTAGTCCATGACAGTTTTCCTCTAAGAATCCATTGTTCGCTTTCCAAGTTAAGCTGTAGGTCCCCCACTGAGAAATAAGAACCATCAAATGAATACAGATCAATGGCAAAGCCCCTGCCAACTTCTTTTCTTTTCTCCTCTCATTGGTCATCTTGGTGACCAGGGCCGAGACATCCTCACTCCAACTTATTACTATTTCAGATTGAGTCACAGAAATGGAGTCTCGCGCAAGAGAAGATGAAACTGGATGTGGAGAAAACAGCTTTGGTGGAAGAAAAACGACATTTCCAGGTCAGGCTCAAGGCAACATAATCACAGCCTGGTTATGAGGTCACTGCTTTCCTTGCTTCGGTACTCTGGTTTATTCACAGTAGAAACCCGGGTAGGAGTCTGTTCAGCCTTTGAGACCCGGCTATTCATTGGGTTTTGGAATCAGAGTTATCCTTCCCTTAGGTGGACTGCCTGCCATGGCTACAAGCTCCACCTACCCCTTCCCACCGTGACGCCCAGCCACGGAGGTAACTTCCCTTTTAATAGTATCAACTTTTTATAAAAAGACTCCGGACGGAGATTCGAACTGTCGATCCAACGATTGCCGGGCAAGCGCGCTAACCACTATACTAGCCGGGAGGCTAGAAATAAATAGACACCCAGTTAATTACGGAAATGGGTAACAGTTTAGCTGAGTGGAAACACCGCTTCTGATTCTTACCCAAGTTAAGCCACATCAGGTGTGGTTAGTTGCTAAATAGAATTACGATTCCAGTCGCATTCTCAGCAGCTACCATATATTGTAGATGCATGTGGTTCGGATCCCACATTAATCAGTAGGTTCCCACTCAAAAATAAGGGCATCTTCAGTGAGTGCAGATCGGTGGTAAAATACCCTACTACCCTTTAAAAAAATGATTTAAACACCTTTATTTGTCACTTTCAAGAATAAAATGAATTAGCGGATCTTAGAAATACAACTCGTCCAAGTATAGAATTAATAAGTTCTTTCTTAGATTACAACTTGTGGTATTTCAATTACAACTTGGTATTCCCAACCATGTTTGGCCTAAGACATTCAGCAATTCTGACTCTTCCTTCTTCTTTTTTTAATACGCTTTCCTTAGGTCTTATTTTTATTCCCCACACACGGTTTATCAGGTTCATGTCAGGGGACTGACTATGCCAAGGAAGTCTTTTGACTTCACCTAGTTCGCTGTATCCATGGTGCCATGTCTGCTGTGAGTTCTGGATTGTTGAGATTATCTGCTGAGTTCTTGAACATTTAGGGATTGCTGTAAATGAGCGAAGTGTTGAGTGTGTCAGCCCTGCACATTCAGTCAGAGCAATTGGACTGCCGTTTTGGTCTTCGCCACACTAACTATATGGCAAGGATCAGTCGCCCGATATTGCATCTCTGTAGGCTGCTTATCCCCCAATGCATCGACCATACCAATTTATTTTGTCTCCTCTGAGACAGTGTTTACCCGAACCCTTCTGTAGGGACTGTCTGGTCCCCTCAGACTGTACTCTATTTTTTGTTGAATGTCTTAGTTTGGGGAGCTTCGTGAGTGATGCCTGTCCCGTCTCGAGTGAGGTCGCTACCCCTTGTCTCTGATGCTGTGGGGCTGGCTCCTGTACACCATCTTGAGATACGTTGGAGAAGGTTGGACTCCTCTATACTAATTAAATTTCTTGTTGGTGGCTTGCTTGGGTCTGTATGGAAGGGAAGTTCCCTAAGACATTTAGACATGCCCTTTTTGCTGCTTTTTTGTCATTCGGCAACTGTGCCCTTGTGGTGACCACCATATGAGATGATGAAATTAAAAAAAGACCATTCCTCTTTGTACTACCCCCGACCTTTTCCTTCTTTGTACTGTCCGGGCTTCTTAATTGTTTTCGTTCTATCTTGGCGAACGGAACAATGTTTCGCTCTTTCTCGCACCGACTACATGATATGAATCATTTCAGCCCTTTGTGCTGTCTGCCAAAAAGGATTGGAGACATTGTGCAGGAATCTAAAGTTACACGCTACTGCTTCTGTGGACTCCCCCCCTCCTTCAATTCCCTGACAGCTTCAGGTTGTTTTTTGTCCTTTATGAATTGGGCACACTCAGCGCCATTTGAGCAATCGCTCCCCTGCACCTTACTGCGACGACTGCTTGATCCCTGAGCCACTAGACTGTCAGGCCCATTCCTTTTGAATATCCCAGTAGGGGGCGCGGAGCTTCAAGCACGTTGTTACCTGTCCTTGTATGGGGACTAGTGGAATCACTAACCCTTGTCCCCTGTACTTGGTATGAATTCGTGCACAAAGGATTGTGGACTCCTGGAATTCCTGCAGGAGGTTGGCCTTCCCTAGTGCTGTTATTTTTTAGGGTGGTTGTGTTTTGTGGTGGATGCTCGGGCCCGTGATGGATTCGGCCTCCCTCCGACACCTGAGTGTTTCTTTCTTTTTAGTCCTAGTTAGTTTTGGAAGGAGAGGGGATAAGGTGTTTTCTCTATAAAATGTGGTTGGGCTATTTGAAGCTAAAAGATTATTTATAATAGAGTAAATTCGGCGATTATGTTCCTGTGGTAGTCACCAGAAGTGTGTCCTTAAAAACCCGCCACCCCCACCCAACCTGACAGTACCTCCCTTCTCTCGTGGGGCTGAGTGCTGCGCCTTTGCCGCTGGCAGTGGTGTCCGCCGTCTCTATGCTCACTCGCGGCGTCATGTCTCTGATTCCAGATGGCGATGGAGTTCGAGCGAAGGCAGGTGGCCGAGCTAAAGCAGCGCCTACTGAAGGAGCAGAGAGAAGGCGTAGAGTTGCTCACCCGCCAGAAGGCACAGATTTGCGAACATGACAGTCGCCAACGCGCGGGTGTCACGGTAAGCTTCCTTTATCCATCGTCACAAGGTATTCAAAGGTTGCCCTTGATCACCACAAACCCCAATTACCCAAACACCTATGCAGACGATATCTCAATAGCAGCACCATTTCCACAATCAACATAGCAACTAGAACAGGACAACAATACATACACACACTAGACTTATGGCTGATGCAAAACCGATTGACACACTCTTCCTTCAAATCATCAGCGACTACATTCACATCCGATTTCCACAAATCAAAAGATCACCCAAGAATCACACTGAATGGACAAGTCTTACCCCCAAACCAATCTAAATGGACTAGTCCTTCCTATTAAACCAGACTCCCACCCTCAATTATACTCGACACTTAAATTACCTTCCCTCCTCGCATATTGCTAGCATAACAAACTCAATGCTTTAACGTTACTAGCAAACATCACTTTGGGGCAAAAAAAGCAATCACACTATATAAACAATTCATCGCACTTCTATCAATTACACAACACCAACTTGGCAACCAACACTATCTAAATGCAATGCAGACAAGCTACAAAAAGAACAAAACAAAGAACTCAAAATTTGGACAGGAGCGCACACACACCCTCGTATGCATACACACATACCATCATCCTGCACCTTAATGCAGAAATCAAAATATTACCAATTGGAGAACACCTAAACTTGATAGTAACCCGAGACCACCAGAGCAGTAAACCAATCCCATTCCTACCATCACCTCACAAGAAACCCACTTCCACCCAGACTCATAATGCCCTCTCCCCCCCTTCCAGTACACTACAACCCTGGTAAATTTTGTTAAAACACTTGACCACAGAACAAACACTGCAAACTCTACAAAACAATAAAAAATATATCTACCACAGCACTACTACACAATCACATGTAGGAAGCAACACAACATATATTATACCCATAAAGAACCACAAGCAGAGACCCTCATCAAGCACTTCTCTCACGAGTCATCCCACATAAACAAAAACAACTCTTCTCCACCAACCCCGACTACCGACCTTTTACAAACGGCCAAACGAATCACATCATCCACAACTTGAAGCAATCAGCTGCCTGTCGTCCAGACATCAGTAACATACACCTCGGACCATTGCAATACAAATACTCAGCAACATTGCAAACTAGTTACACATCTAGAAGCATGGTACTATAACCACAATTCCTAAACCCAACAAAATCCACAACTACCATCCTCACCAGCGATATATGAGAGCGCGAATAGACGCCTCACCTAACTATAAACAGCACCTCCATACCTCACACACATCCCAAATACTTGGCGTAACATACAAGACGTCAATGACATTCAAGCAGCATGTCACAAACATAAAAAACAAAGGAATAACAAAACTCAACCCCCCTTAAATCATTCGCATATACCACATCGAACTAAACAAACAAATCACAACCACAGTAAATACACAATTCATAGGCTCAGTAATGGCCGATGCAACTCCTGCTTGAGTCCCTAACTCCTCTCAAAGATTCTTCAACACTCCCATTCCACAACAAAACAATCAAGCTGCCCAACTATTACACCCACAGTCCACCTATAATCTGAAACCAAATGTCCTCAAGGTCAACCCCCGTAAGGGGCGCGGTGATTTGCTTTTTTGGCCGCCGTGCTGACGGGACTCAGCGCCCCATCCGGCCCCAGCTTAGCCTCTTCTTCTTTCTGACACCCTGTATTCTTACCCTGCTTTCTCACTTTCTCTACCATCTCTCCCACAACCTTCTCTGGCGGGCCTCTAATTTCACAGGGTAGACGCCAACCAGCTTCCTCTCACCCAACTATCCAAACCCACGCATTCTTAAAATCCCCTTTCTTTCTCTCCTTTTCACAGTGTATCGACTTTACGCCGTGCCTAAGGTGGAGCCGCCATGCCGATGGGCTGCCAGGTCACTAGGCGGGAGGAGTGGCTTCAAATGGCGGCAGCTGGTTTTGCTGGCCCCGTATTCACCCCTCCCTGAGCGGGCTACTGCGGGGGGTGATTAGCGTTTGCGTCCTGTTGCACTAATCGGGTCACCGTGCCCGATGATGAAAATCAAACCAATAAACCTATTTCCCCTTTACCAGCGTCGGAGCCGTCCTCGGGTAGCTCCACCGAAAAACAATTGGAGAAATGTGCTTTCACAGAGGACCCTCCAAACCTCTCCGACCGGAGAGGAGGTTTACTTTTCTCCTATGCATACGGGTGTATGGGACTTCCCCTCACCCCCTTCTCTGGAGTCGACTGCCAAGAAAGCAGCCAATAGACCCATAATTGACACCGGGAGAGGCCTCGATAGGGCCAACCCCCTTAGGAGGGCAAGGGAAGACATGGCCCGTCGGCCCGTGACCTCCCAAAGTCCTGCGAACAGGCATATCAGGCTTACAGGGGTCACTATACGTGACCCCCTCTCTTACCCGACGGGTGCCGGTTCGCCAGCCCAGGACAGAATGAAAGGTACCTCGAAGGGAACTTGTGATGTCTTATTGGGGGATGGCCACATGGATATCCCCCCCCCCCCCGCCCACTGAGTTGGACGCTGTCCCGGAGGTGACCCAGTCCCAGACGGTAGGCTCGGTGCCAAGCACAGAACCCGTGTCCGCCCCTATGCAAGCTCCTCCTCAGATGGCTCGGGTCCCCGAGGCCTCACAAATAGAGGAGGGATCTCCTTCCCTGGCTGGTGCTCATTTGACAGGCAAGACGTTCTCTATCGTCGGATGAGAGGAGTGGGTTTATTCCCCGCCCTCCTCTCCTAAGAAGAAAAAGAAGATCCGAAAATAGACAAAGAAGACTCCTCTCCCTCCGCACGAGCCACGGGGCCGCTGCCGTTTCGGTATGCGTCCATGCCAAAATTGGCACGTCGACTCCGGTGCTCTTCCTGGTAGAGAGTCCCTAACAAAGACGAAACGTCCGCAGAGCGGACCCTCGATTACGTCGGGACCCCTCATTCAGAGGTTACCTGGCGCTTTCGAGCCCGCTGGCTTCAAAGACTTCCTCGTTATTCGCTCCACTGATGGTAGCATGTTGGCTAGGGGCAACATGATCCATCAGAGGAGAGCTCTAGCTAGTGTGATTGTTTGAGAGACGAAGGTGACCAACACCCTTGAAGTTGGTCGTGAGGCCATCTTCTGGGGTTCCTAAAGCTTCCCCCCGAAAGGAGGACAGCAGTAAAGGAGCTTCCGCTCCTTCGCCTACACCCACTGGTAGGCTGGGTGGCTCGGAGACGGTGGATCCTCGAAAAGAAGGACCCTCGCCTCTGAAGACTGCCTAAGGTTTCGAGACAGAGGGAGGAAAAGACTCGAAGGTGACAACGCCCAGAGTTCTGCCTCAAGGAAGTGTACGGCCATTCCCGTGAGGCTCTTCTCTTCGAAGAGAGCCCCCGCATCTCCTCAGCTAGGCCTGGAGGGTATATTCCTTCAATGGAATTTCCGCGGACTCCGGACCATCTGGGAGGAGCTGTGGAGGCTCGTCTCCTCCCGTTCTCAGTTAGGTATCTTTTTGCAGGAGACGATGCTGGGCGTGTGCCCCCTGCCCACCCTCCTGGGGTATAAGGGTTTTGCGACCCCACCACCACGAGATAGGGGCCGGGCAGGTGGATGCGCGATTTACACCCGGCATGATGTCTCCGTACTTCTCTTTGCTTTAGATACCTCTTTTTCAGGCAGTAGTTGTGCATTTGCACCTGGATAGGAGGTATACTGTTATTTCCGCGTACATTCCACCGTCAGCCAACTTCGATGCAGTGGCACGGTTGCCGAGGCCCTTTCTCTTCTCGGAGCTCTGAACGCTAGACACCACCTCTGGGGAGATTTGCCCATCTGATCGACGAGCTGGAGATAGGTGTCATAAATGTGGATGAGTTTATGCATTACTGCCCGAGAACCGCTTCATTTTCCTCCCTCGATCTATCTTTGTGCTCTCCTGATGCACAGCCTGATTTGTTGGGAGGGGATGTTCGATGACCTTCATGGTAGTGATCACTTTCCCTTTCAAATATCATTTTCTGGGCCGCTGCCGCCTGAGAGCCCGCCCCGTTGCTGCTTGGCGCAGCCGCGGTGGTCTGCCTTTCATGAAATGACTGATTTCTCTATCTCAGATGAGGCCGTTAAGTTCTTCTCCGGCAACCTCATCGCCGTGGGCCTAGCTACTATTACTAGAACTTCTGGCCTTTTTGCACGCCCACCCTTTCCGTGGTGGTCAGCTGAGTGTGATGTGGCACTCAAACGAAAGCGTTATGCCTACATGCGCTATAAGCGCCGCCCGAACGATTTCACTGTCAGTGAGTTTCATCGAGCTAGGGCTAAGTTCCGGTATATTTCGAAGCTGCAATACACCGCTCAGTACGGGAGATAACGCGACGTACCCGGTTCGGAGTCCGGATTGTGATTTATAGCGACTCACAAAGCGCCCTGAGTGCTCTCGGGCATGGAAATCTCCGCATCCGCTGGTCGTGATATTCGTGACGCCACGGTCCTGAGGACCAGGGTGGATGTCCTGGGTTCCTGGACATGTAGGAGTTGCGTTGAATGAGGGCCCAAGGAGTCCGCGACCAGCGTTTCGCTCTTCCTCACACCGTTTACATGGCATCAATACGGGTTGCCCTCCAGGCAGTTTGGCAAAAAAGATGGGAGACGGTCGAAGGGAACGTAAAGTTGCGTGCCATTGCGCCGCGACTGTTCCCATGGACCTACCCCCTAATGCCCCCATGGCTTCAGGTCACTGTATGTCGTCTCCGAATTGGATACACTCGGGATGCCCCGCTATTTAATGGAGCGCTCGCCTGTGCTCGACTGCATTGTCCCTTAGTCTGTTCGGCACATTCTTGTCGAATGTCCCAGTCTGGGTGATCTTCGCGCACGTTACCTGTTAGTAGGCTGTGTTGTGTGCGGCGACTTATGCCCAAGTAGGCAGTCGTCAGATGGGTTCGCAAAATTTAAAAAGCAAAACAAAAAACAACTCAAGGTTAAGGATCACCTTGACATGAGGCACAGCAATACTACCCGCAACCTCCACAAGCCCAGAGCCCACACTACACGACATGGAAGAACACCCACAAAAAAACATAAAACACTTAATTTATACTCTATCAGTTAAACTGTCAACTCTCCTACCCCAAACCAGCTTCCAGAAACATAACCACACCTACTTTCACTGGCCACTCTCTCCAGTCGCTTTCTCACAACATCCTGTTACATTCATTGCTTCCTGACATCCATCCTCGTGACGACAGCCCTCCTGGCCAGGCTGCGGTGTGGACATCACCCAACCCTACAAGACAAGGCTGGGTGTGACCATTGGGGATACATGCTCACACTTCAACACCGCACTCCACACAAACACATAATGGAAGACTACATTGCACACAATCACACACTCAAACTACACAACATACACTCCACTCGGGCTCTGTAGGAAAACCGAGTACACGCCATACCCTTCCTTAGGGTATCGGTGGAGGTGCTCGGCCAGGCAGCTTTAGGATTATCAACCGCAACCTTCACCCGCGATCACTTAAATAATCTCCCACCAAACTTCCCCAAATAGACCACTCCGAATAACCACTAGACAGAACACCTTAATCCAACTAAGACCAGACCACACCACTCGACTATTCTCCAAAAGTACGAGCACAGGTTAAACCTTGCCCCAACACCAACTTTCATTAGATGGACCCAACACCCAGATGACAGTAAACACCACCTCGACTGGTCTAGCCCTGCACAAGCACGAAACACTTGATCACCCCACTAAGGGAGCCATAGACCCATCCAGGAGAGGGGGTGACGGTTCGGGGGTCTGCCTTCCCTGAATGAAGAGAGGTGGGGAGACCAAAAAGTAAGTATACAGCTTCAACTTTTCCTAATTTCACCACTTGCTATAGAAGCATCACGAACTTTCTGGTAGAGATGCCTTCGTTGGTTTTTTGCTTCCCTGTTTTAATAAGCCCGCGATCTATACCCCCTCCCACTTGCCAGTGCCTTTTGATAAAAAGAGGGGGTTCGCTATCCCAGTGGATACGGCGTTGGACTTCTAGCGTCGTGGTGTCGGGTTCGATACCAAGCGAGACCAAACGCCTACGCACGTAAAAGTCCTGCCGCCGATTAGGGGACCCACTGTGCTTACCCCCGTGGGATTAAGTAAATGTTGCACAAGTCATCACACAGCCAACCACCGCTATCTTTCATCTCTTGTTTTCACATCAGAACGTAAAACAAACTCATTTTTGTCCCTTGCTGATGGGTAATTGTCTCCGCATCGAGGAACGGGTCTCCCCCCCCCCCTCCCTCGGCGACGAAGGTTGCGGCCTGATCGCTGGTTGGTGTCAAAATCACAGTGTACTGGTGGGGTCGTGCTGCTCATCAACGATTGTCAGGCTGATCTTTATGTTGGTTTCATTATCTGGTTAGTGGTTCTGTCCCGGCCATGATACAGATGGCGTTACTTATCTACCTTGATAAAATAAAGGTAGAGTCGGACCAACGGGGGCATTTTTTACTCACTAAATAAGAGGCAATGAGGGGACGGAGACAAAGGAGGATAAACAACAGGAATAAGTAGGAATGAAGGATAAAAGTGTGCCAATAGCAGACTCGTGAAATCTAGGACTGGGGCAGGAAGGCACGTTGTAAATGTCCATTGTGCCCTTCCACCCTGTATGTAGATATGCCTTCCTTTGGGGACGGATTAGCTCGGGAGTGTTGCGCTCCCTATCGATTTCTGGATGCCTGGTTGGCGTCTACACGGGCTGTATACCTCTCACTCATCTTCATTTCCCCTAAGTTTTCCACTCCCCCCTCCTCTCCACCTTTACTTCGAAGCCTTTTGTCGTCGTCGTTAGTTTTCTCTTTTCCAATGAGGAATTTAAATCTCCCTCACAGACGCTGTCGGTGCAAATGGAAATTCTTGAATTGAAAGAAGAGAAAAAAATCTTGGCAGAAAAGATTTCGTCCTTCCAAATCCAGAAGGAGGAGGCGAGGATGGAGCAGAAACGCCTCGAAGAACACACCACGAAATTGAGCCAAGATTTAGCTAAGGTATCTTCAGTTTGTGATATTTTGGATTAGGTTAAATCTTGGACTGATTTACTAGGCAGGATGTGGGGTGGGGAGGCATCCCGTCCTCTTTGGTGCGTATGTCCGTTCAGGGAGGGACTGGTGTGTCATGGGACATCTGGATGAGCGGCATGCCCGACCGAACCTCGTACCACCCGGTGGTGTCGGGTGAAGCATAGGTAAGTTTAGAACGGTTGACATTCGGAGGATATTATGGCCTTAAGGAAGGTAAGGACTGGTGGTGGAACTGTACCACCATAGTCCCTTGAGAAACTGATGCTATCTTTCGGGTCCTTCATTTACACCCCTTTAAAATGTCCAACTGTCGTTTCCCTGTTCTCCAATCTAGTACTAAGTTCGTGTCAGGTACCTCATCCCTGTCATCCGGCAGAGGGGTACCCTGTGTAGCTTGCCACACATTATACCCGGAGGAATCGCACATCCTTCAGGCCTGAGTGCCAATTAAGGAAGCCCTGATGTCACTGGGTTGATGGGGCCTGGGAAAGTTGTTGGGGCACTTCCCCTTCGCTCCCTTTCAGCGCTACTTTATCTTTATTTATTATTATTAATAGTAGTATTATCATTACTAGTCTGTTATTATATTACTTATTAGTAGTAGTATTTCTTATTTATTATTATTACAGTTATCCCCTGAACCTTTTGTTTAGCCACACTGTACCAGGAGGAACTGTTCTGACCTGGACCGAGTTTGGTCCACTAGACATGCTATGGTGACATGGTGGAGCATGTAATCTTGGGTTCACCCACCCTATTCGTTAATTGACCAGCTTATCTCTACTTCTCTTTATTATATACCCACCTACCCCTTTTCCACTGGGGTTCTGGCTGCCCGCCACACTTTCGTACTCTTATGGATGGATGAGTGGCAGTGTACACCATGAGGTCACTGCCTGGTGCGAGGGCCGAAAGCTCGCTGACTAAATCAACTATTAGGTACTGGGTGTGCTGGGCCGTCGACTCTGTTCACCTTCCTCCAGTACACAAATAAAGGGGCTACGTCAGCAACATCCTTTATGGTAAAAAATGAGGACAATTTCTCCTGAATGGTGGGCCGGGTTGTCAAAGCCCAACTTAGCTCGTACCTGTGGGCCGAGTATCTGTAATTGATCGCATTCTGGAATTTTCTGATCCTATGGAGACTTTTCTCTTAAACTTCCAAGTCATTGGGAGGTCATAGGATCTACCTTCCATGCATTTTTTTTCTCTTTTCACTTACGAGGGATACAATAGAGAGCAATAGTGGGTGACTGGAGCTCTATAGAGATCCGCCTCCAAGCGCAGCCTCATCACCACTAAGGTGCCGGTAAAGTAAGGCAGAATTTCGATCAGTGTAGAGCTTCCCTCTCACCATCCCCATGCGGCAAAGGGGCTTCCCCTCTGTCATTTTCGAATCCACCTCAAAAGGTGGTGCCCCCACTCCGTGTTCTTTCTCAGGGGCCCCTCCAAACTTCTTTCAGCGTTAGTTATCTCTCTCCTTTCATGAAAGGTTTGGGGGTTCTCCCTTACCCCCTCTTTAGAGTATCCCTTGGGCTTCTTCAGCGGCAGTCACCTTTTCTATCACAGGAGACTGCCAAGAAAGCAGGCGAGCGGCGCAAAATTGATCACTCCCAGTGGGAGCGGCTCGATAGGGGCAACCTCATTAGAGGATCAAGGCATAGCAGTACCCGTCAAGCCGTGCCCCCTATCATCCAGCAGGCATGCATATGCACCTTGCCTAGGACCGGGGTTCCCGTCTCCGTCTCTTCTCCAATGGGAATTGGTTCGTCGGCCAGAGACAACAGTGACGGAAGATACCTCGAATGGGATCCGTGATACCTTGGAGAGGGGGGGAAATGGTCTTATGGAGGCTACCTCTGCGCTTGACACGGTCCCGGAGATGACCCAGCCCCAGATGGCAGGATCTTCCATGGGGGCGAATCTTGGCTTGGTGACCTCAGTGTGCCCCTATTTAAGTTCTCAGGCGGCTTGGCTCTCGAGGACTCACAAGGAGAGGAGGGGCCTCCTCTCTGACTGGTGTGCCCTTGACAGACAAACCTTTCTCCATCTTAGAAGATCTGGCTGAGGCTGGTCCGTTCGACCTAGGTGCCTTCCGTGGGTAGATAGAAACGGGTTCACTCCCCGCCATCCTCTGCCAAAAACAAAAGAAAAAGACAAAGAGAACTAGATGTTCTTCTCCCTCCATGAGGCCTACGGAGAAGAACAGGTCCGCTGCCGCTTCGGGAAATCGACCAAGCCAATATCGGCACGTCCGGCCCTGAGGAGCCCTCGGGCAGGTAGGCCCAGACCGAAATCAAAATGGCAAGTACTCTGAGTGGACCCCTCATTCAGAGATTACCTAACATTTTTTAGCCTGCTGGCTTCAAACGCTTTCTTGTTATTCGCTCCAATGATTGGAGCATTTTGGTCAAAGGCAACATGATCCATCAGAGGAGAGCATTAGCTTTCTTGATTGGTAGAGAGCCTAAAGTGACCCCTTTCTCGGACGGGAGCCTTCTGGGGAATGCGTCGGAACCTTCCGAGGCGGCCTTTCGGGTACTTAATGGCTGGCCGGTAAGTGCGACGCCGCACTATACCATTAACTTCGTGAAAGGCGTGATTTTTGTGAGGGAACTCTTGGACTATTCCTTAGAGCTGACCGTCTATGGGGTGGTCAATGTAGAACGTGTAATGAAAAAACAAGGAGGGAACTCCCACTCTTACACTATTCGTCACGTTTGACCGTGACAGGCTTCCTGAGTCGTTGCGTGCCAGTTGGTATCGCTACCGCGTGAAGGCATTCGTGCCACTGCCGCGGAGGTGCTACTACTGCCACCGCTTCGTCCATACGAATGATGATGCAGTATTTACACCCGACATGATTTCTCCGACTTTCTCTTTGCTTTGAATACCTCCTTTCAGGCAGTAGCTGTGCATTTGCACCTGGATAGGAAGTATACTGTTATTTCTGGGTACGTTCCGCCGTCGCCGAATCGTGGCACGGTTGCCGAGGCCCTTTCTCTTGCTCGTGGATTTGAAATGTAGACACCCCCTCTGGGTAGACTACTCAATTATCAATCCCAGGGGTAAGGTCCTTGCCGAGCTGGAGATAGGTGTCTTAAATGTGGATGAGTTTAGGCATCACTGCCTGAGAACCGCTTCATTTTCCTGTCTTGATCTATCACTGTGCTCTCTGGATGCACAACCTGATTTGGGGTGAGAGATAGTCGATGACCTCCATGGTAGTGATCACTTTCCCATTCAAATATCATTTTCTGGACAACCTCTGCCTGAGAGCCCCCTTCCCCGGTGGTGCTTGGCGCGGTTGTCCCCATTTCAAGAAATGAGTGATTTCTCTGTCATAGTCGAGGAGTTTAGGTCAGTGGATGAGGCCGTGGAGTTCTCCGGCAGCCTTATTGCCTTGAGTATAACCACTATTCCTAAAGCGTCTGGCCGTTATGCACGTTCACCGCTTCCGTGGTGGTCAGCCGAGTGTGAGGCGGACCTCAAACAGAAGCGTTAGGCCTACATGCGCTATAAGCTCCGCCCGAATGATTTCACTCTCGATGAATTTCGTCGAGCTAGGGCTAGGTTCTAGTATCTTTCGAAGCACGCCCGCCGCTCTTCTCTGCGAGCATACGTGTCTTCACTGAACGAGAAACCCCTCTAGCAGAGGTGTGGAAGCGAGTCAAAAGGATTCGGGGCAACTTCTTGCAGGACCCTCCATCCCGTTCTCTAGCAGAAGGGGACCACAATCTCGGACCCTGCTTCCCTGGCGGCGGAGGCCTTCCAGGGGCAGAGAACCCTTCAATGACAAGTTTACATTGAGTGAGGCGTTCCGCCCTCGCTCCATGCGCGGACACCGCCCCTGGTCCGGCGATGTCCCTCATGCCATGTTTATACATCTAGGTGAGCGAGGCATTGGCCTTTCTGTTAGATTTGTTCAACAGGATCTGGACAGACAGTATCCTCCCAGATTCCTGGCAAATGGCTACTCTGCTCTCTTTTCGCAAATCGGAGGAGAGAGATCATTCTACCCCGGCCTGTTTCCGCCCCATCTCTCCTAACCTCCCTCGTGTACAAGTTCATGGAGAAATTGGTAAATGTTAGACTAGCGGCTAGCCTTTTTCCTGGACAGCAGAGGCCACCTGTCTTCCGCAAGTACCACTCTATGTCGAATGCTCTCCTCCGACTGAAAAATGCCGTCTGCGAGACCTTCCTTCGTCGACACCATTATGCCACGTTATTTTACGACCTGCAGAAGGCCTATGATGCCGCGTGGCGATAGGCTTTTATGGAGACTTTCCACAAGATGAGGGCAAACGGACGCCTCCCAATCTTTACTTCTGAGTTTTTTGCGAGATCGTCAATTCCACGTACTGGTGGGGGGACCCTTCTCCGGTCCAATGGAGCAAGAAGAGGGCTTCCCATCGGGAAGTGTCTTGAGTGTCGCACTCTTTGCCCAGAGTATGAACAGTATCACCTCGGTGCTGTCGGAAGATGTTCTCGCTACGTTCTACGTGGACGACCTTTCGATCTCTTTTGGTGCTACCCAGATGCCAACTCTGGAGCGTTGACTCCAACAGGCATTGAACCGCATCTCTCGCTCTGCCGAAGGGCACAGGTTTCGGTTTTCCAAGGTCAAGACTAAGGTGATGGACTTATGCCGCGTCGTGCCCGATTCGGAGTCTGGATTGCGATCTATAGAGACTCATAAAGCTCCTTGAGTGCTCTCGGTGCATTGGAATATTCACGTACCCTGGTTGGCGATATGCATGACGCCACGGTTGCCGCGAGCCGGATGAATGTCGAAATTATTTTCTGCTGGGTTCCTGGTCATGTGGGAATTGGGGGGAATGAGGGCGCCAAAGAGTCTGCGAGTACTACGTGACCAGACCAGCGTTCGGTTCTTCCTCACACCGACTATATGTTAGGAATCAGGGCAGCCTGCTTACCAAAGAAATGGGAGACGGTCGCGACTGTTCCCATGGACCTACCTCCCCAATGCCGCGACACCTTTGGGTTGCTTTCTGTCGTCCTCCAATTGGGCTGGACACTCGCGGGACGAACCGCCATTTGGTAGAGCGCTCGCTCGCACCTTATTGCGACGACTGAGTTGTTCCCAAGACTATTCAGCACATTCTTAATGAATGTCTCAGTCTGGGTGCTCTTCGCGAACGTTACCTGTCCCCGTTTCGGGATGAGCAGGGTCGTTATCGCTTGTCCCTTGTACCCGGGATGGTTTCGTGGATTTCTGAATTTTTGGAAGAGGCTGGCTTGATCCATTTTATTTGACTCTTTGTTGTAGGTCGCACATGTTCGTGTGCCGGGCTGAGGCGGGCCTTCCCCCGACACCGGAGCATGCTTCTTTCTTCTCGCTTCTATGCTTATTGTTTTTTACTTGTTTTCACTTTGTTTTTTTAAATATATCCTAGTATTAGGCTTTAATGTGATTATAGCGACTTGTGCCCTAGTAGGCAGTCGCTAGATGGCCTCTTTAGTTTCCAAGTCTGGAGGGTCTTCGTCTTGCGCACGTTACCAGGACGGCCGGTTTCGCTACCGCTTGTTCCTTGTACTCAGGACGGGTTTGTGGACTATCTGACCTTTTTTGAAGAGTATGGTCTCCTCCATCATCCTTTTAAACTGGAGAGGGAGGGGAAGCTTCCTCTGACAATGGAGCATGTTTTTCCTTTGTAGTAGGGGGTTTGTTTTAATGCTGCCTTTTATTTTTTAAAGCGGCATATGCAGGCAGTCGCCAAGATGGCCCCGTTAGAAAAATCTGTCACATTTAACAGCCATTCTCTGTCCCTCAGAATCTCACTTTAGAAGAGATCCTCTCCCGGAAGGAAGCCGATTTGGAAGCGAGGTCGAGGGACTTAGAGACCAAAGAGGAGAAACTGGAAGAGTCTCGAAGGGATCTCCAAACGAAGCTCTCCGAAATCACTCTCGCCACAAAGAACCTTCATCTTCAAAGAGACGCTCTCTCAAAGGTCACTCACGCCTCACGTACGAAAGGTTCTTAGTAGGACCCCATCGACGGAATCGAAAACTGATGAGTTAAGGGATCTTGAAAGGCTAAATGGGGGGATGACTTAGTTACCCGTCGATGGTTTTTCATTCTCCTTCGGGATGTTTTTTTATCACTTATTTCCATTGTCCAATGCCGCACTGACGACCTGGTTTGACTTGGGATCCGAACCACGGCGGCCACTGCAAAGTTGATCCGGATCGGAACTTCATTCGATCTAAGAATCAATTTCCACTCAATTAATCGTAAAAGGAGGGTCAATCGTAGTTTTGAGCCCCTGTTCTCCATCCTATGGCCTTGCAAGTTTTTATTTTGAAATTGACTATTGGTTATATTGGCGTAGATGAACGCCGACCTCACTTTATGAAGAAAAAAAAAAGTGGGTCATAATGATGAAATATCACCATTTGCTATTCACTTCGGTGATTTATATCCTTTAACCCCACCCTTTCTAGTGAGGGGCATCCTGCCCATCCGCTCGAGGGGGGGGGGGGGGACAGCCTAACCGATAAGTCGTTCCTCAGGAAAGAGCGAGGATAGAGGCGCGGCAGGAGGAGACCCTCGATTCCCTGGTCGCCGAGGGCTTGTGCTTCCCGTGCTCTCTAAAACTCCGAGCCACTCCTTCCCTCCTCACTGCCTCCTTCGACCGAGCTCCTGGCGATGGCAGTGAGATGCACCGAGGCAGACCCCTGGACCAAAGCCACAAGGTAACCTGCTCCCCGATGTCGTTTAACTCACTACTTCTATTCGAATTCGATGGGTGGTGGTGTGTTTGATTGGCCCAAAAGTTTTTAGTGTTGGGGAGGGTTGACCACTGTGGGAAACTGGTGATATTAGCGATTTTTTTTACTCTTACATCTTCCCCTAAGGAGGGGGGGGTATAAGAATATCATCACTCTTTATGTGGCAGGAAAGGGAAGATTAAATATGGTCATAGCCATGAATGAAATTATCGGGGGAGCTTGACTGGACGAGATACTACAGCTCCTAGTAAGTACCCCCATTGCTATGAAGGGACAATTTGATATGAATGAAAGGATGGATGGCTTGATGGGGCATAGATGGGGGGAGGGATATTTTTCGTGTCTTTGATCGAAAGTAGTTTCAGCTAAAGTTGAAAACTTGGTTGAGTAATTGAAGATGAGGCAGGAAGGAAGGTTTTAGATTATAGTCTGTGAAGAGCAGCCATTTACTCGTTGGCACCCACCTGTCTGTAAATGATCTTAAAAGGAAATGTGTAATGTATGGCAGTTCGTATGGACAGAAATTGGGATGTAAAAAAGGTTGTATATAATAGTGTTGTGATGATAGAAGGGTGAGTGTGGCCTCCAAAGGTTGTACAGCAATCCCCCGATTAGCGCGAGGGTTTGGTTCCACGAAACTGCCGTGTTAATTGAAATCGCGCTAATCGGAAATAGCAATCCATGTAAAATTGGAGAATCGGTTCGCGAGTCTTCAAAATATTTGCTAAATTTTTAAAAATGAGCTTCATTTAATCGTAGACTACACTACATGGTACAACACACCATAGCATGAAGAATAAGGAATGTTTTTATTAATCAAAAGTTTATTAGAAACATTGAATTTCATATTTATTTTTTTGAAAAATATTTCAATAGGGAAGTTTGAACAGCATTTTCATTCTTTATATTTTTTTTCTCCTCATACAATCGCCGATAGCACATAATGTCATTCTCCAAATTTCGGCGAACTTGCGTGCTTCGTTCGATATCAGGGTCAGCATCCATCATCTGTTGTTTTAATGTTTCCATTGTGCGAAACATTGCATCTTACTCTTTCAAAGTCAGCTCCTTTGCACTTGCAGCTTCACCCGTAATTCGAACATTATGAATTTTATATCGCTCAAACCAGCCACTACTAGCAGTAAAAGTTTTATTAGTTACTGCTTGAATACTACCATTTTCTGTTGCGTTGTCTTTCACAGCAGAGAACAGCGATAATGCTTTCATTTTAATTGTCATTGTACTTAGTGGAATTCGATTTTGATTGCAATCTTCGATCCACAGAGACAACAGACGTTCCATCTCAATCATTGCAACACTTCCATTTCTAGTGGTCTGCTTACTACCAAATGAAGTGATGCAACTTCACCTTTTTCAAAATAGTTCGTTCTGTCGATTCACTCATTCCAAACTTGCGGCCTATTGATGTTTTGGCCATGCCACGCTCATGTTGTTTTATTATCTCAAACTTTTGTTCTAAACTAATTACATTTCGCTTCTTCTTAGCACAGACATCTTCCGTTTGATTCTTTCTTTTATCCATTGTAATGAGGGTTAGGCCTACCAAAATATTAAAATTTAAATGGTAATGGATAGCAGGAGAATGCATGTACGATGTAACACGACTTCACACCATCGCTTGTGAACCACAACTACTTGTCAGAATTGAGACTCGTGACTCCTGACTGACTTAGGTTGATTTTGTGAAATTTTCATATGTGAATTTCTCTGAGCTGTTCTCTGGAAGATCGCGGTAAATCGAATATTAGTTGGCGCTAATCAAGGGCAAATCACATTACCCACGTTAATTCGAGAATCGTGTTATTCGAAGTCGCGCTAATCGGGTGATTACTGTATTGACTCGTGGAAGGGTAGTCTCGCCTTAGAGAGTTGGGAGAATCGTGGTTTAAAAGGTTAGGTTAGGGTACTATTGCAGGCAAACTACGAGTCTAAGGACAAAAATTAGGCTTTGCAATGAGTGGAATTGAACTTCTTATGGGTAAATGGGTACCAATTTTATAGAAGGGTATATTTAGACCTAGAAGCTAAACCCCTTTTCTAAAAAAAAAAACAGCTAAGAACAACGAGGACGCAATTATAAGTGGAGAATACCCCAAATTAGATCCCAAACCCCTCTCAAACATTCCCCAACACTCTCCAGGCTATATAAAACAAAGTCCTAAAACCAATCACAAGCTACATAGCTACTACACCCACAGACCACCTACACACTGAAACCAAACTCCGCAAGGCAAAAGATCACTGACATGAGGTCATGTCAAGGTGATCCACAAAGACACGTTAAAACTCCTAATTAATACATTAGAATTAAGCTATCGGCTTTCCCTCCTCCTTCACCCCAAACCAGTTTCCAGAAACATATTTACACACATTTCACCCACCGCTTTCTCCATTCACTTTCACACAACACCCTGCTGCATCCATGCCCCCCTCACATCCACCACTGAATTACCAGAAAAGGCTGGATGCTACCATCGTTGACGCCTGTTCAGAATGCAACACTTCTCCCCACATAATGGAAGAAAACACTACTACACACACGCAAATGACGACATACACTCCTTGAGGACTCTGTTGGAAAACCCGGTACAGGCCAGAAAGTGGGAGGATTATCAACCATGACATTATTAATGGTAGGAAATTAGCAGAAACGATCTGGATGTCAGTGAATGTTAAAGTTTTGCGTGTGGAGTGGCATTTGCATACGAATGAGACTTGTTGTGGTAAGAGATGGAAGGATCAAGAGTAAGAAAGCATCGTAAATGGATATGTGAGGAAAAAATGTGTGAACTAGGTTGAGTTTGTACCAGCATGTATGAAGATTGGATGAAAAAAGAGGGGTAAGTTGCGTCATTCGTCCCTCCCATCGTGGACGAGATGCCCCGACCGGATGATTAAATGCACGTAAAGATCAGAGTGACAATCGCTGGTGAACCATAGAGGAAATACTTCTGTAACAGGGTTTGGTTTTGCCGTGAATGTGCGAAGAGAAATGATAGCGGTGTTCTAATTGGCACCCCCGTAAGGGGCGCGGCGATTTGCCATCCTGGCCGCCGTGCTGACGGGACTCAGCACCCCGTCCGACCCCAGCTTAGCCTCTTCTCCTTCCTTCAAAACACTTGTTTCCTTGCTTTTCATAAAACCTCTCCCACAACTTTCTCTGGTCAGCCTCTAATTTCACAGGGTAGATGCTGACCTTCTTCTCAGCCAACCGTCCCGGATCGGGGCTGATGGGGGAGGGGACAATGTTCCCTAACCCCTGAGCTCCGGTCTGGGGTGGTTGGTTTTTAACAACCTGCTTCATCCCCACCCATACCATCCTCACATCCCTTTTCCTCTCCTCTTCACATCTATCTTTTTTACGCCGTGTCCAAGGTGGAGCCGCCATGCCGATGGACTGCCAGGCCACCAGGTGGGAGGGGTGGTCCCAAATGGCGGCGCCTGGCTCTACCGGGCCTGTAAGCACCTCTTGCAGTGCGGGCTACTGCGAGAGGTGATGCGCGATTGCGTCCTGTGATACAAATAGGGTCACCATGCCCAATGATGAATATAAAAAAACAAAACAACTCCCAACTTCCACTGTAACATCAACGCAGCCGCCCTCGGGCAGCTCCAGCGAAAAAATGGAGGCCCCCCCCTCCCCTGTGCTTGCGCAGGGCACCCTCCATATCTCTCCAACCGGAGAGGAGGCTCACTCCTCTCCTTCGCCTACGGGTGTAGGGGACTCCCCCTCACCCCCTTCTCTAGAGGTGCTTTCGGGCACCTCCCTCTTTCCAGTGGCAGTCCCCTCTGTTCTTTCCAAGGGGACTGCCAAGAAAGCCAGCAGGCAGCCATTAGCCAGCCGCTCCACATCGAAGCGGCTCGGTAGGGCAAACCCCCTTAGGGGGGAGAGGGAAGCCAGGCTCCTTCGGTCGCTTCCCTCAAAAGACCTGCTGGCAAGGATATTGAACCTTGCCTGGGTTAAGGGCTCTGCCTCCCCACAAAAGACTCTTGACGCTGCCAAGGGGACCTGCGATGTCCTAGGAGGGGATGGCCAACTGGAGGACCCTCCTGTTATAGACATGTTCTTTGAGGAAACCCAGCCTCTGACGGTAGGGCCTTCCATGGGGGGGGGGGGAATCCGGGCTCGGCGCCAAGCACCGAACCCGAATCCGCCCCTATGCAAGGTCCTGCGCAAACGGCTGGGGCCTCCTAGGCAGTACAAGGAGGGGAGGGATCTCCTCTGATCGGTGCCCCTGCGACCACCAGGACCTTCTCCATTTCGGAGAAGGACCTGGCTGAGGCCGGTCCATCTGGCCTGGGGGCTCCTTCCGGCGGAGGTGAGAAGCGGGTTCATTCCCCGCCCTCCTCTCCAAAAAAGACAAAACAGACTCGGGGCTCCTCTCCATCCGCGGGGACTACGGTGACGGACTGGTCTGCTGCCACTTTGGCAAGTTACCAAGCCAAGATCGGCACTTGCGGCCCCTCTGCCCCTCCGGTTGCGAAGCCCCTGACTAAGACCAAAAGTGCACAGGGCGGAGCCTCGATGACATCGGGGCCCCTGATTCAGAGGTTACCTTGCGTTTTCGAGCCCGCTGGCTTCAAACTCTTCCTCGTTATTCGATCCACTGATGGAACCATGTGTGCCAAGGGCAACATGATCCATCAGAGGAGAGGATTAGCTAGTGCAATTGGTAGAGAGCCGAAGGTGACCCGCTTCTCGGACGGGAGCCTTCTGGCGAATCCCGCCTAGGTGGACAAGATAAGTGCTCTTCGGACACTTCATGGCACCCCGGTGAGTGTGACGCCGCACTCTACCATGAACTTTGTGAAAGGAGTAGTTTATGCGAGGGAACTCATTGTCTACTCCATTGAGGACATCACCTTAGAGCTGGCCGATCATGGGGCGGTCAAGGTCGAACGTGTGATGAGAAAACAGGGAGGGGCCTCGAGACCCACCCCTACACTCTTCGTCACGTTCGACTGTGAAAAGCTCCCTGAGTCGGTGCGTGCTGGTTGGTACCGCTACCGAGTGAAGGCATTCGTGCCACTGCCGCGGTGGTGCTATTACTGTCACCGCTTCGGCCATACGAATCGATCTTGTAGACGTGCAAAGTCGGGGTCACCCGAAGTCTGTGTAAATTGCTCCAAGGCCGCACACGATAAGTCTAAATCATGTGTAACCAAGTGTGTCAATTGCGGAGAGCCGCACCTCGCTTCTTCGAAGCAATGTGGTGCATATCTCCTCGAGAAAGAAATCCTGGCCGTTCAGGCCCAGGATCGACTCTCATTCCGCGAGGCTAAGGACTTGGTCCTGGCGCGCCCGGCTCTGCCTGGGACGTCATATGCCTCAATAGTTAGAAAGGCACCCTCTGCTCCTGGCCCATCCAGGCCAACGAGCACGGTTGTTTCCGCGCCCATTCGGAGCCTTTATGCGTGCTCTACTCAACCCGGGTGCTCCCTTGGTAAAGCTGGTGGCAAAAAGGGTTCCTACCCAGCCCCGGCTAAAACCAGGGCTTCCCCTCTTCCCCAGCGTGACCGTTTCCCGTAAGGCGAAACAGCCACGCGCCTCCACCGAGTCGTTAGACTCACAGGGGGCAACACCCCTGAAGCTGGTCGCCAGGCCATCTTCCGGGGTTCCTAAAGCTGTCCCCCGAAAGGAGGACAGCAACAAAGGAGCGTCGGCTCCTTCGCCTACGCCTAGAGGTGGTGCGAGTGGGTCGGAGATGGTGGTTCCTCGAAAAGAGGGGCCCCCGCCTCCGAAGCCGCAACGCCCGCCTAAGGTTTCGAGGCGGAGGGAGGAAAAGACTCGCATGGCGAGCCCAACCTTCCCCAATAAGTCCTCGAAGGTGACAGTGCCTTCAGCGCTTTGTCCGGCCAACAGCGCCCGGGGTTCTGCCTCCGGGAAGCGTACGGCCATTCCCGTGCGCGTCTTCTGTTCGAGGAGGGCTTCCACGTCTTCTCCGAGCTAGGCCTGGAGGGCATATTCCTTCAATGGAATTGCCGTGGACTCCGGGCAAACTGGGAGGAGCTGCGGAGGCTCGTCTCGTCCCGTTCCCCGTTAGCTATCTTTTTGCAGGAGACCATGCTAGGCGCGTGCCCCCTGCCCTCCCTCCCGGGGTATAAGGGTCTTGCGACCCCACCACCACGGGATGGCCGGGCTGGGGGATGCGCGGTTTACACCCGGCATGATGTCTCCGTTCTTCCTTTCTCTTTAGATACCTCCTTTCAGGCAGTGGCTGTGCAGCTGCACCTGGATAGGAGGTATACTATCATTTCTTTCGACGCGGGGGACTTCCGCCGCGTCGTGGCACGGTTGCCGAGGCCCTTTCTCTTGCTTGGAGATCTGAACGGCAGGCATCCTCTCTGGGGAGATTACTCAATAAATCCCAGGGGACAAGTCCTTGCCGATCTGATCGAAGAGCTCGAGATAGGTGTCCTAAACGTGGATGAGTTTACGCATCACTGTCTGAGACCCGCTTCATTTTCTTGCCTTGACCTATCTTTGTGCTCTTCGGATGCACAGTCTGATTTTGATTGGGGGGGTGTTCGATGACTTCCATGGTAGATCACTTTCCGATTCAAATATCATTTTCAGGGCAACTGCCGCCTGAGAGCCCACCTCGGTGGTGCTTGGCGCAGGCGTGGTGGCCTGCATTTCAGGAAATGACTGAATTCTCTATCTCAGTCGAGGAGTTTAGGTCGGTAGATGAGGCCGTTGAGTTCTTCTCCGGCAACCTCATCGCCGTGGGCCTGACTACTATTCCTAAGACGTCTGGCCGTTTTGCACGCCGACCAAACAGAAGCGTTATGCCTACATTCGCTATAAGCGCCGCCCAAACGATTTCACTGTCGCTGAATTTCGTCGAGCTAGGGCTAGGTTCCGGTATATTTCGAAGCACGCCTGCCGCTCTTCTTGGCGGGCATACGTGTCTTCACTTAACGGGATGACCCCTTTAGCAGAGTTGTGGAAGCGAGTCAAAAGGATTCGGGGCAAGTTCTCGCAGGACCCTCCTCCCGTTCTCCAGGAGAATGGGACCGCAATGTCGGACCCTGCGTCCGTGGCGGAATCCTTAGCGACCGCTTTTTCCGGATTCTCTAGCCGGGATGCTGCTCCGCCAGCATTCAATGCACGTCGTGATTTCGCGGAAGGCCGCTGGCTGGACTTTACCTCCAGAGGCAGAGAAATCTTCAACGACAGGTTTACTGTGAGTGAGTTGCGCTCCGCTCTTGCTTCGTGCGCGGACATCGCCCATGGTCCGGACGATGTCCCGTACGCCATGCTTCGACACCTTGGTGAGCGAGGCATGGCCTTTCTGTTAGATTTGTTCAACACGATCTGGGTGGAGGGTCTTCTCCCAGATTCTTGGCGAATTGCTACTGTGCTCGCCTTTCGCAAGCCGGGGAGAGATCACTCTACTCGGACCGGTTTCCGCCCAATCTCTCTAACCTCTTGCGTGTGCAAGTTGATGGAGAAATTGCTAAATGTTAGACTAGCCTTTTTCCGTGACAGCGGAGGCCATCTGTCTTCTGCACAGTGCGGCTTCCGCAAGTTCCACTCCACGTCGGATGCTCTGCTCCGACCGGAAAATGCCGTCTGCGAGGCTTTCCTTCGTAGACAGCACTACGCCACGGTGTTCTTCGATCTGGAGAAGGCCTATGATACCGCATGGCGATACGGTATCATGGAAACTCCACACGATGGGGGCGAGGGGACGCCTCCCAATGTTTATATCTGAATTTTTGCGAGATCGATTCCGCGTCCGGGTGGGGGAGCCCTCTCCGGCCCAAAGGAGCAGGAAGAGGGTGTCCCGCAGGGAAGTGTCCTCAGTGTCATACTCTTTTCCCTGAGCATCAACGGCATCACCTCGGTGCTGCCAGAAGATGTTCTCGCTACGCTCTACGTGGACGACCTTTCGATCTCTTTTGGCGCGGCCCAGATGCCAACTCTGGAGCGTCGACTCCAACAGGCATTGAACCGCGTCTCTCGCTATGCCGAAGCGCATAGGTTTCGGTTTTCTTTGGCCAAGACTAAGGTGGTGCACTTCTGCCGCCATCCACGGCTCCACCCAGACCCAGATTTGTTTCTTAATGGGGTGCGCCTGGATGTGGTGGAATCGCACCGTTTCCTTGGTCTTGTATTCGACCGACGCCTCACCTGGGAGGCTCATATTCGCAGCCTTAGGGTCTCTTGTACCCGCGCCATGGATATTCTTCGTTTCGTGACGTTCAGCGCTCGGGGCGCTGATAGGACTACTGCCCTACTTTTTTATCGATCCTTTGTTCGTTCGAAGCTCGACTACGGATGCGAGTTTTATGCATCCGCAGCCGAGCGTATATTGCGGAAGGTGGATTCGATCCACCACACCAGCTTTCGCCTTGCCACCGGTGCCTTCCGCACTTCCCCCATTGAGAGCCTGTTGGTCGATGCTGGGGAGATGCCACTCGCTCTGCGCCGCGTGCATTGCATCACTCGCCTGTACGCGCGAGCCCGGCGCCTCCCTCAGTCACCAACAGCTTTCACTGCATCCGCAGCTGATCTCGATGGTGCCTATGCCGCCGAGAGACGCCAGTCATACCCTAAGCCCTTTGGGTTTAGGCCCTGGTTCTGCCCAGGACGCCACCCTGGAGGGTACCACATTTGGCTATTTGTCGCCACGCCTCTGCTCCCAAAGCTTGTACGGCGCCGGGAGTATTGCGTTTGACCTTTTTGGAGCACACCTCGTGTCACGCTGGAACCGTGCCAGTGTATACGGATGGCTCCAAGTCCCAAGAGGGGGTCGGCTTCCACGCTGCATCCCCTCTGTTTGAAGTCAGCGGGGCTCTACCAGGCGCTGCATCTGTCTTCACGGCCAAGCTGGTGGCAATACACCACTCGGTACGGGAGATTACACGACGTGCCCGGTTCGGAGACCGGATTGTGATCTATAGCGACTCACAAAGTGCCCTAAGTGCTCTCGGGGCATTGGAATCTCCGCTTCCCCTGGTTCGCGATATCCGTGACGCCATGGTTTTGGCGAGCCGGGCGGATGTTGAGATTATCTTCTGCTGGGTTCCTGGACATTTAGGAATGGCGGGGAATGAGGGCGCCAAAGAGTCCGTGAGGACTCTGCGAAGGCAACCTGAATCTGTACTCTTTCCGGGGACTTGCCATACCAGATGTAGCTTAACTTCGCTGTAATTGGAAGCGGTGTTTCCGTTCGGCTAAGCCGTAGTAGCCCTTACCCTCACCCTTGTTGGTAAGAAACAATACTCCCGTTCTTTCTACCCCACCCTTTCCAAGTAGAACCGGCTTGCCGTCTATTGTCATTTCACTTGATCTCGTTGGCGATGATCCCGATTGAGAAAAGACGTGGAAGGCATTTAAATAACAAGTTGTTGAAAAAGTTTAGATAAGTTTTTGTGTAATGAAATTATTATTATTTATTGCAGAGTTTTGATCGTATTTCTGTGTTGAATCGACTAAAAGCTGCCCGAGAGGAGGAAGCTAGAGTCCGACGTAAAAAGCTCAATATTCAGAGGTGACTCCCGCCATTTTGGTTGAAATGTCAACAAAGATGACTAAGAAATATTCTACTCGAGCCCTAAATATTTACACATCTGGATTCATTGCTCATAACTCCAGAATGTTTGTAAGGGACTAATAGGTCTAAAGAGCGAGGGGTATATTTCATTCTTACCAAAAGTGAAAATATAGCGTATTTATAGGTGATTTTAAGCCTTTGATGAGAGAGAAAAAGCGAAGATTTCGTTCCGTTTGTATAACCTAAGAAACGTATTCGATGAGCATTCAAAGATTCCCAATTTGGTTGCGAGGAAATTAGTTAATTCCCGTTGCCGTGTGTGGATTTGGGATGGGTACTTGCAATTTTTTACTTTAAATAACCCATCTGGCGACTGCCAATAGGTCACCGTAATTATTTTTCAGGCTAATGCTAGGATAGATTAAAAACACAACCAAAGAAAACGATAAACAAACTAAACCAAAGCCCCCTTCACCATGGGTATTTACAAAAGTAGATGACAATACGTTATGAAAGTAGAATTCCTCTATGCCCCGGCATTAAGACTTGGCATTATCGCAAGACATGGGTAAACAACCAACTACACCCTGTTGTGTTTGCACCTGTGTGTTTTGGGTAATTGGTCGATGCATTGGCGACCCAAAGGATGATCCGATTGATGTATTTTAGTGCTTCTCAGTGCCTGTCATACTGGGTGTCACACACGACCCCCAGGTGGCACCACGATCTATAGACTCCTTTCCCTTTCTCCTATGGAGACCAACATCTACCAATTTGCCACAAATTGGAGTCGGTTAGCTTCATTGCCACTAAAGTTACCCACCCTAGGCCCTATCAAGAAATGAGATCCCCATTATTTTGCCCATGCCGAATGGCCGTTCATGCCATGTGATCAGAATTCATCCCTGGGCTGAAGTCCCTTATCACAACCGCTCACAAAGCTCCTCCATACAAAATAACATCCACCTCTTCCTCTATCAGCACTTTCTCTCGCAAAATATTAACCCACTTTTTCAGCGATTAGCCTGGCCTCCATGCTCTTTGCAAATCTATTACTTCTTTCCCATTTCACCACTATTTCTCACCTATACTCACTTCACCACTTAAATATGAATAGCAACCTTGTATGCGATCTTCCAATCGATCAGTTAACCAACAATTTAAATGATAAAACGGACAACGGAATGGTCATGGATATACTTCCGAGAATTGTCGCACCTAGAGAAGCCCTGAGCAAAGCAAGAGATATGAATATAAAAGTATAAAAGAAATGTACAATAGCAAAGGAAGAAAGTTTGTAGACCTTCCTCACCTTTGCCTACAATAATAAATGCTTCTTTCAAGATGGCGTCCAATTTAACCACAGAGGCTAAAACAAATATGGTGACTAAACAAATTTAATCTTGTCACAGAAAAATGTTTGCTTTTTTTTGTTTTTTTAATCAAAAACGATGTAATAAAATTACCATCAACCTAAGAAATCTGAAAATGCTTCTTTTCAATGCTAAGCCCATGCGACTTAACACGAACCGAGACATGGTTGCAGAGTGAGTCGCGAGACTATACATAAGAATTCGATATCGGGGGCTTCCAAATGTTTGACATAGATAGGATTGTGAGAGACGGTGGAGGGGTAGTTAGAATGCGTCAGAGATGGTCTGTTTCCGACCGAAATAAGCTCGCCCGACAAAAGATTAGTCACCTAGGGAGAAAAACATAACATCTGAAGCGTGTAGGAACCTTAGGCAGCCGAGAGGCGTAGCTTAGTTTACGTCGAAACGTTAGTTAAGCTTTATTTGTGTTGTGGATGGCGTGGAGATCTCTAGATAGCAAATCAGCTCTGCTTAAAATGGGCCGGAAAAGCGACGTCACGGAATGGCAAAAAAGTGTGATTGCATTTGGCCGCGACAAAGGAGGTGGCGGAATTTGGATTGGCCGGCAAAGTCCCCAGATTTGAACCCCATCAAAAATCTGTGGGACCGCCTTGAACAACGGGCCTAAGGAACACAAACAGTGGACAACTGATGTGATCTGACGAATCAAGATTTTGTCTGTTTATGAACGATGCTCGCCGACGTGTCCACCGAAAACCTCATGAAGCTTCGAAGGAAGACTGCGTGCAAGGTGCGATCCAAGCTGGAGAAGGCTCTGTGACGTATTGGGGCTGTTTCAGTTATAGTGAGATGGGCTCTTTGGTTGAAGTGACTGTAAATTTGAACCAGCATTCTTATATTGAACTCTTGGACAATCACGTTCTGCCATTTGCTCTATATCTTAGCGACAAACGGAACATTTCTTCACCTCTCTTCCAGGACGACAACTGCCGCGTTCACCGGGCCAAAACTGTAGCTGAATGGCATGACGAACATGCAAGATCATTGCTACATCTGGATTGGCCGGCAAAGTCCCCAGATTTGAACCCCATCAAAAATCTGTGGGACCGCCTTTAACAACGGGCCAAACGTCTTGGACACCATCCACGCAATTTGTTGCGTGAATGGATGAATATTGATGATCCTTACATTCATAACCTTGTAGAGTCCATGCTGCGTCGAATCGCTGCCGTTATTCAAGCACGAGGTGGAATTACACGCTATTAACTGCGCGATGGTTACAGTGACTAACTTTTTGTCCGGTGAGCTTATTAATCAACTCAAAGTTCGAAATGGTTGGAGTCACAATACATCCAAATAATAAAAAATCTTAATATTTTTCTAGTATACATCTTCACTTTACACCAGATGTAGATGCGGATCTTTATAGCCAAATTACAAATTTGATTCAAAATTAAATGGCGCTAATTTTGGGAGATTTCAATTGCCCAGAGATCGACTGGGAAACTAAAATAGCTAATGCCGGAGGTTTCTAGACTTTATAAATGATAACCGTATTACTCAATGTATGTAGGCCCCCATAAGAAGTTGCAATACTTTAAACCGAGTATTCACTGGTAAGGATGATAATGTGAATACTTTAGATATTGGTGCACAAGTTGGGGCAGCGACCACAACTTAATAAGGTTTGACCTTAAAATTCCAGGATTAAGACAAACAAGAAATATTTGATTAGACCTTTGGAGAGCCGATTTCCAAACGTGCACAACTTAGGGGATTCCGCTTTTCTACGAGCAAAACGACGGCTATGTATTTCCCCAGTGGTAGAGGTGCTCTTGTTCCGCCACCTATCTTCCTACAACGAGTAGACATATAGAGTTCATCCCTGAGTTTCGGTTCCTAAGTCTAACTCTTGATCCCAAGCTATCCTGGTTACCATACCTATGCAGTCTTCGAACGGGCTGTCTGCGGCTCTAGACATTTCTAAAGGTCCTCTCCCACACGTCGCAGGGCAGTGATCGTCGAACACTGTGGTCACTATGCACTGCCCTCGTCCATTCCTAATTTGAAGATGGGCGACCTTAAAATGCTGAACCCGATTCGCATCCGCTAGGCTTCTGAATCACCGAATAGATCATATCTCCAACCTGGGTGCTCTCATGGTCCTTGCCCTGCCATCGTCGCCGACTCCTATTTACCATCCTCCACCTCCCACAACTTACCGAAACATCTGGAGCTTGGACAAGTCCTCCGTAGACCCTTGCTTCCTTAATTGTCTATTCCTCGAGCATGCGACCTCGCATAAACATTGCCCCATATACACAGATGGTTCCAAGTCAGAAGGAGGAGAGGATGCTGCAGCCGTTTACTCAGGAGAGTTCTTAACTGTCTTTGCCGCTGAACCTTCGGTCATTCTTTTAGCTTTTAGACTGATCCAAAATTTCGTTATTTTCTCTGATTCTAGGAATGATTTACAAGTGATTCGCTCGTTTACTGCTTCCCCTCCTTTGTTGCAGAAATTTGCAACTGGCTGGTCTAGAATCCATCCCGTTAATCGTGTTCTATTTTGTTGGGGTCCTTGACAACGACAGAGCATTGCCTTTTCAAGATTTCTTTCCCTCTATAAGAGATTGTTTTTCCATAGAGGTGACTTTATGATGCTTTCCCATTGGCCTTAAGAGACTTAACCACGGCCATCTTGCTTCGCCTGGTGCTTGAATCACCCTTTGCCCCCGTTTTTGTGGTGGAGACCAGTCGGTCCCCATCTTCTATTGGAATGTCCTTATTTTGCCTTTCTCGAGTCGTCTTGTTTCCGGACCCTTTCAAGTATACCTCGCCTTCGTTTTCTTCTGTTAAGGGAATTTTTTAAACCCTTATGTTTTATCTTTTTATCTTATAGTGGTCTCCCTCTTTTATAATTAATTTGCCCTATTTGCTCTGCCATTTAGAATCCACTTGGATTTGGCAGCTGCCCAATTTGTTTCTTCCTTAAATCAGAGAAGGAGAAAGATATAGGACTGTTTGTTATGAGTGATCTGAAATTCTCGAAACCATGTATATAGTTAAAGAAGAAAGCAATGAAAATACTGGGCTATATCAAACGTCACTAAATTCCGCAAAAGAGAGCATCATTTCCATTTATTTTCATTAGTACGGACACTTGGAGTACTGTGTACAGGTATTGTCAGTGGTCACCATCCCTCAGGAAAGACTTGCAGAGGTTGGAGAAGTTGCAGGCAAGGGCCACTAAACTAATACCATGAATTAGAAAAAGTTCCGAAACTAGGCTGGTTAATCTAAACATATTTTCACTAGAGACAAGAAGAGTGAGTTTAATCAATCACCGTTTACAGAATTTTAAATGATATTGACTATCAAGATTACTGGAAGATATCCTTCCCGGTGGAAAGCAGAGATTCAACATCAATTTGTGGCAATTCTCGTATACGATAATCAATGCGAGGTATCAATAGACTGCCAGAAAAGGTAGCAAATAGTACAAGTGTAGATGTGTTCAAACATAACTTAGACAGAATCACAAACCATATCGCTAATGTTTAAATAGGTACAACAACTGACGGAACCTCCTCGAGTGGGCGGCGAGGCCTTTGAGGTTTATTTCTTTTCTTGTAACTCCTCCTATCACTAGTATAGTCTCTTCACAAGTCTACTCCTCACCCCTCCTCCACATGCCTATACAACCTCATTCACACCATAGCCTCTGTTACTCACTCTTTCCTCTCCCCTAACAAGACATTAAATGGGGAAGGGGGAGACTGGTAGTTTTGAGTCCCTATTTTAGGGGGAGGGAGAGGTGTTTCTGAGACCAGCCACGTGTAGCCTAGGAAACCATGGTGCAGCTGTCATTTGGATCGTACCCCAGATGCCTGTGAGAGAGTGGTCTGCCAAAACTATCCCTACATTTTCACTTTCTGGCAGAAATGACCTCGTTGGGTTAAGTGGGGGTCTGCTATAGTTGTTTGTCCTTTTCTTCCGTGTTCCTAACATTCATCTCTTGTCCTCGTACAACTGGCTAGACCCGACTAAGGGTGAAAGAGGCCGTTAAACTGCTCTCAAATCAATTCAGGTTAATACTTTAAAAAGTTGCTATTTTTTAACCTTAAATACTTGTCTGTGATAAAATTCTTGTTCATGAATATTTCTCAAATTTTAATAAATTAATTAAAAATGAATTTAAAATCCTTTCATCATTGTCCTCGGGAACATTCCACAAAGTATTTATTATGGCGGTGATATTAATATTAATAATAATAGGTATTTATAATGCGCCCTCCAGGGCTGTTAGCCCTCCCAGACCCCAAGTTGTGTAGAGAAAGTTTACAGGGGAGAGAAGGCAATTCTGAAGAGATGAGTCTTCAGGAGACTTTTAAAAGTAGCGAAGGAGGGAGAGGATCGGACTTCGTCAGGAAGAGCATTCCAGAGTCTAGGAACACAAACAGAAGGAACGGTCACCCCTCGAGCAGAGGACAGAACGAGGAGTGTTCAGGAGGGGAGCGAGGTTAGACCGGAGTTTCCGAGGAGTTTGACGAAGGAAGAGGGCAGACGAGAGATAAGGTGGAGCCAGGTTTAGGGCCTTGTGGGTGATGAGAAAAATTTTATAGTGGGTACGGAAGCAAATAGGTAACCAGTGTAGTTTCTGTAACGGAGGCATCGAAGGAGAGAACCGGGCAGCATAGTTTTGAACTAGTCGGGGGGGAGGAGGATGACGAAGAAGGGAGATTCACTAGAAAAGATTTGCAGTAGTCTAAGTGTGAGGTGGCGAAGGCATGAATAACAGTCTCAAGGTTTCGTCAATCAAAATGGGATCGAACACGTGACAAGTTGCGGAGGAAGCCGAGGGAAGACTTACAGATACGATGATGTGCGGTGTAAACGAGAGTTGCTCGTCGAAAATAACACCGAGATTACTGACGGCATCAGAGAAGGCGACATTGGTTTCCGAAAGGTTAAGGGCGGGGAAGAGAGCTTTAGATTTCTCCACCATCGAACCGGTACCAACAAGGAGAACTTCAGTTTTATCGTGGTTAAGTTTGAAAAGGTTGGCAGACAGTCATTCGTTTATGGAGGTGTAGGCTGAAAGGAGCTTGGTAATTGATACAGAGAATGACACAGGGGATGAGGAAAGGTATATCTGAGTGTCATCAGCATAGAAGTGAAGGGACAGGCCCAAATCGCGAAGAAGGGAGCCAAGAGGAAGTAAGTAGATGCGAAAGAGGAGGGGACCAAGGACTGAGCCCTGAGGCGTCCCAAAATGAATGGGCTGGGCTCGGAGGAGAGGTTATCGAGTGAGACCAATCAAGTGCAGTGCCCGAGAGACCAAGGAAAGTGTGAAGACGATCAAGCAGGACAGTGTGGTCGAAAGCAGAGGAGAGGTCTATGAGGACTCAAATGTACGTACAACCACCATCGGCTGTTCTACGTAAACCGTCTGAAACATTAAGAAGAGCGGTTTCAGCAGTGCTTCGCTTTGAACCCCGACTGGTACATTTAATCGATATTGCAGTTAGAAATATGGTCATTAAGGCGAGAGAAAACCACTTTCTCGAGGATCTTAGAGAGGAATGGAAGCTGTGAGATAGAGGGATAGCTAGATGGTTCAGATGGGTTAAGGTGTGGTTTTTGTTTAAGCATAGGACGAATTGCGGCCTGTTAAAGAGATTAAAAATCTGGGAGGGCATTAGGGAGAATTGGGTGGAAAGACGTCCTTAGGGGATCCAGATTTGTTAGAGCGTGAGATCAGGGCAGTTCTCTTCCTAGAGGACGTTAAATGACAATGGAGTATGGTCGGGGAGAACAGCATGAGCTTGTTCAGACGACTGAGGTAGGCGCGAAGGTTAATAACTTTATCAGAGAAAAATTTAGAAAGAGTAGAGGGGTTGGTGGGGCTAGGCGAGGAAAGACGAGAGATAGTCTGAGGGTCATTCTTGCTCTCAGACAAAAGTGTGCGTGAATGAGCCTCACACGAGATGAGTGCTGACCCCACTATAGGAAAACTGGTAAAGATTAAGTTAATTAATAGAACCAAGTTTCTTCTGTTTAGGGTTTTACGGAGTTTTTGTTAACTAAGACGGATTTATTTACAAAGTCGAGGCATACTTAAATGTGACTAAAATATTTAAACATCTCAAGAGACGGGGAAGAAAGTAACAGGCTTCAGAAAACGGTATAACAAGTGAATTCTTAAAATTGAATGCGGGAGTCATTTCAATTCTGCAAAGTCTTTTTTAACCGAATCTAGACACATCATGGTAAGAAAGTTGTGAGGGTAACATTTTATTTATTACGTATTTCAAAGATCTTGGAAATCTCGAATATCCAAAAATTCCGAGTTGGTGACCCGCTCCCCTCGGAGAAACATCTAAGTGAATACCGAACGTTTGACTTTATCACTGACCAGAATAAAAGTGAATGTAGGAACAAGCGTTGGTAGGCTTCCTATATATAGAAAATTTAAAGCCCGACGAAGTCCTGTGAATTAGTAGATCTATAAACGGGAGGACACCATTTCCGGGCTGGCGACCCACCAACCCGGAATTCTTCGATAATGAGATTTCATAGGGAGTGTCCCGAGAAAAACATAACTAGTAAATAATATGTAATGCGTAAATAAACAATTTTAAAAATCGCTTCGCTTACTTACGGAAAATTATAGGCCTCGTGAGTAAGGGGTTAATAACGTCGTTGATGATGGACAGTAATTTTTTAGGAGGTTTTTTGGGGGGAGGGGTTAGCCAGGACGAAGAAATCATAATGTGTTTTAGTTATATATAACATTCGTAATACGGTACTACAGATACAACTTCTTCAAGCTTTAACAAATTAAATTAATTGTTTGTATCTTATTTAGATGCTTGTTAGACAAAGTTCTTGAGTAGTGTTCTGTATTTTTCTTTCACATAATTGTTAGGTGAATTCTTTTATAGTTATATTTTACATTTAATAATTTCACAAAATACAAGTTCAGTGAAATTGTGATAAAATATGACTTACATATTTACTTACGTATTTAAGTGCCCAACCCCTTATGGATAAATACATAACGCGTTTAAAAAAGACTGTAGAAAAAATCCAATATCAATGATTCCAACACTTAATTTTAGTGAAAGTTCAAGTGTCAAGGTAGGAAGAGAAATCATAAATTACAATGCTAAAAAAGAAAATACGATCAAACATATTGACTTTCGGTTATAGCAATGCCCTCTGGCATTCCTATAAAATATTACATGTATCAATAGTCCATTGCATCAATTTAAAGATTACCATTACCTAATATCATTTTGATGTAAAGTACCTTGTGCATAAATATTAGCATACTTTCCTTTTTAAATTCAATGTAAAATTATCCATTTATTTTCCCATTTAATTTCTACAATTTCTATTAAATCTTATGTAAAATCTCAACTTAGTTATGTATAAATAATCAATCCAAAATCTAAAATATTTTGTATATGTATCTTCAATATATCTTTTGTAATATATAATTACCATAAAAAAATCATGGCTAAGATACATTCTTTTCTGCAATATTTACTTTAGTCAAACACAAACGAACACGCTTTCAGCCCAACGACATTGAACACAAATATTCCTCACTCGTCTCTTGTCATTCTCAGCATAAAGGTCAGTAATCATTCCTTCTCCATTTAATCATTTAACTCCAAACAAATCATACTTAGTTTAATTCTTCGTCCACTCACCCTTATTCTCTGCAAACTGCCATACGAGAGTAGGTCCTAACTCTGGTTACTTCTCTCATTGCAGATCCCAATTCACAGTCCACCATAGTTACCTTAGTTACTTTACCATACCTTACCTCACTTCACCCTATTTTCATTCTACTTTTCATTACTTTCATACATTGCATTACGCTGTATTCCTTAACAATTCTCAATTTAATTATATCATTCATTCGTATAGTTGTAATAACCGCTCACTAGTTATTTCCTAATTCAATTCTCTCATTGTGCATTCGTTGATTTTATAAATATATTTATTTTGTTTATTGTCCGTTTTCTTATAAACCTAGCGCCCCAAATGTTTTAAATTCAGTTCACGTCAGTCGTTAGGCCTAAATATTGGCAGACGACTATTCCATCCAATTCAACAAATTTATGGTAATGGTTTTCAAATAGCTATCTAGGCTGATTTATTAACTAAAATCAATCCCACTAATAACCAAATACCATACGGTCTCACTAGTGACTAGTATGTTTGTTGAGGAGCAGAAAAGCCAGCGTTTAATTTTTGATGCTGTTTTAGCTGCAGATAGTATACTAACAAATAAATTACTGCGGCATCTTCAAAATTTGCATCCATCTTATGTTAGCAAATCGGCGATTTTTTTAAAGAGAACATTTAAAATTTGCAACAAACGAAGCAAAAGTTTTCTTGCCTCTTATAAAGTTTCGTAGAGAATCGCCAAATATAAGAAACCTCATTTGATTGAGGAAACTTTAGTACTGTCTGCTGCTCTCATTGACTTTATAGAAACGCTTTTCTGTGCATCTTATGCACAGCAGTTTAGAAAAGCTCACACAGTGGCGTACCAAGATGGGGACGGTCCGGCCCGGGCGTCACAATTTCGGGGGCGGCATTTTGTGGTGACCCAACATATTAATATTCAATTAATTTTGTTTATTCAGAAATATAATCTTAGTGATTCAGTGCCAAATATAGAAATAATTTTAAGAATCTTTCTAACTCGTGACATTAGTGTTGCTAGTTGCGAACGGTCCTTTTTTAAATTAAAACTCATCAAGAACTACCTCGGGTCAACAATGAGTCAAACAAGGTTGACTGATTTGGCAACCTTGATTTTGATGAAGTCATTCAAGATTTTGCGAAGAGGAAGGCACGTAAAATCAATTTGTAAATCGTTTGTTTTTGTAATTCGCTCCTCTTCTTTTCTCTAACATATTTTTCCTATTATTTTTTTGTAGCTTTCCTACTATTTTTTTTGTGTATTAACATCATAAAAGTAAATTTGAGTGAAATAAAAGGTTGCTACCGTTTGTCTTCTTATTTTGCATACCTATATTATTCAGTTATCGGCGATTTTAAGTGTTATTTGAACTTTTAAGGGGCGACCACATAAACATCCGCCCCGAGCGGCCCTTTTGCTAGGTACGCCACTGAGCTCACATGACAGATATTACAGTTCGGAGGAGAATTGTGGACAAATATGTCACAAGATATTTGCGAGCAATTAGTTGAGTTGACCAACTTAAAATTTCGGAATTCGCGTTACAAGTTGATAGAGCATCAGATATAGCTAAAATGGTCATTTACATAAATGCCTATGTGCGGCAACGATGCTGCTGACGAGGCTGCCAAGCGAGCCGCCCACGGCCCCATCATCACCTGGACCGTGCGCCCCAGCCTGCAGCAGCTCAAGGTGCAGGTTAAACGCAGGGCCGCCCACAACGCCCACCAGCAGCACCAAGAATGGGAAAGCATTCAAGAGGCAAGCGGCGTGGTATGCTGCAGCCACAGCCTATCGCCCACTGAACACATCTTTCCAGCAGCCCAGAGCGAACGGCGTGCTGCTACAGCGTGTGAGGCTGGGCTACTCTACGCGGGAAGAGCTGCACGCCGACTTTGTGGCAGGGAGGTGGGAACACTGCGGCGGCCGCTCCCGGCGCCCACTGGTGCACTACTTCCTCTCCTGCCCAGCCACCACCCGCCTCAGGCCAGAGCGAGCGCCAGCCCCTGCCCCTGTAAGAGGCGCCCTTCTGAGGGCGCGAGAGGCAAGAGCCGCCCAGGTGGTCCGCCACACCCCAACAAACGAGCTGCTGGAGGTGCTAAGAACAGCACCCCCTCCGCGCTGATCGCCGCTCGCGCCCAGCCGGGCGACAGGTGATGAAGACCGACGCCACCCAGTTGCAGCAGACAAGAAACGCGTGGGACGCTCCACCACGTCTTACTGCACGCCAAAACTGACGGGCTGCCCGCTTTGTGTAATGTGTGCATTTATACATGTATTTTTATTATTGTATCATATTATTACTGTATTTGTCTTTTTGTCGTTATTTTTGTTGTTTGTTTGTTTTGTTTTTATTTTATTATTATTTGTATTATGATTATGTATAAATGTACTTTATTGCACAATAAACCTATAAAATCAAAATCAAGTTAAGCATACTTACCTGGCACAGGGGATACCATGATCACTAAGGTGGTTCCCCCAAGGCGAGGCTCACCATTGCACTTGGGTGGCGTTGACCCTTGCGATTACCCCAAATGTGGGTAACTCGAGTGCGTAATTTTTGGTAGCAGGGGACTGCGTTCGCGCTTTCCCCTTAAAAATTTCTGCATACTTATAACAATTAGCTCTTCAATTACCCTATTCTGTTCATTTATTCGTATGCTATACCCGCTCTACGCTTGAAGGTTTATGTTTGTCTTCATCTTACATTTTTTTCGTTGTCGTTTACGGATTCCAGTGATTTCAATTGCTTGCATAGCTCCATTTCAGTTATGCCGAACGAACAATTTTGTATGTAAGTCGTCTGCGTATTCTATATTAAGGCTTCTCTCGTTAATAGGGCAATGCGTGTCCGCCATATAGATTGAATACAATATAAGACTCAAATAGTCATCCTGCTTGAATATGTTTCCTCGATAATTTCATGTTCTATATAGGCGTATCTGTCCATTATGTAATATTATTATTAATTTCTAATCTGAGTATTTTATACTGTAATTTGCTTCTGCCAAAATTAGGCGAACGCTTTCGATACGTCTATGCCCACGAAATCAATGCTGGCCTTTTCAACTTTGGCTGTTCCTATCTTTACTATTAGTACACTAAGTGCCATGTCCGTACTCCGATTCTTTCGGAATTCAAATTGCTAGGTGTTTGGGAGATTATTTTTCGTTTAGCAATATAATTAATCTATTGGTTATTATTTTTTCGTATACTTTCCCGATAAAATCGACCGGGTAAATGGGCATGTAATTCTCAACCTACGTGGGTGGCCTTCCAGGTTTAGGCACAAAAATCATTTTTGGACACCTTTCGTTCAATCAGGAATATATCCCGCTTTTAGACTTGCATTAAATACGTTCTTAAGCCATTCGAGAATGTTATTAGGATCCTTCGACATAATGTATTTCCGTTAGCCCAGATTTTCTTGTGGTTTTCTTTTTGAAACTTAGAATCATTTTTCTCAGTTTTCCAAGGCTACTTTCAGAACATATTACGAGAATTTGTCTTGTTTGTGAAAGTTATCGGTGATGTGTTCCTCCATTGCATAACATTTGAAACATATTTTAATATAAATAAATATCTACCTCTGAATTTTGGACATTGGGATTTTCATGTTAAACGAGATCAATCCCTTCGACACTTTTTCTTTCGCCACTGCAAACAGTTTCACGCTTGTTGATGAATTGAAACGTCCCTCACTTGGTCCCCCTAATATACTTGTTAGTTTTGACGTTTCTTCACTTTTCACGAACATACCCTTAAATAAAGTGAATAGGTCTTTTGCTGCTTCGGAGAAATTTGATGGCTTCACTCGTCCTCTTCTTAAAAAAACACTTGGACTTATTTTCAAAGACACATATTTTTTGGTCAATCATAATATTTGCCAAACAGTCTGATGGTGTAGTAATAGGGTCCCCTATAGCTCCAGGAGCCGCTGATATATTTATGACTCATTTAGAAGAAAATATTTTCAATACTTCCCCATTATATATACAACCGTCATTTTATCGCAGATTTGACACCCCTCAACAGGCGGAACAATGACTCTAATTTATTAATTCAATACATTCCAAAATCAAGTATACCGTTGAATACTAAATCAATAATGCCCACCCATTTCTTGATATACTCATTAATAAATCTGAAAACATACTCACTACTTGGGTATATCATAAACCTACTTTCTCTGGGTTAGGTTTCAATTTCTTTAGTGCCTTTGACAAAAAGAATTAGACTTCCTCCGCACATATTTCACAAACAATTCTTATCCTTGAGACATTTTCGATGCTACTCTTAAAACCTTCTTTGACAATATTTTTTCTCAAAAACTACGTTCATATAACGTTCCCAAGGAAATACGATATCTTTCACTCCCGAATTTAGGCCCTCTAAATCACCAAGGCCGCAAACAAATACAAAAAATCCTCAAATATCATTTAGGGAAATCAACTTTAAAATATTTTTTTTAGAATAATTTAGCGATAGGTTTCAGTATTTGATGTTAATGATCTGTTCCCTTGTAGTCTGCAATTGTTGTATATTTATTTACATGTCCTCGGTGTGGTAGAGGCAATTAGGTCGGCAGTACACGGCGCTCGTTACACGCTCGAGCTTGTTCTCATCTTTGCATAAGTAGCAGAACAGGGAATGCTTCCCCGTTCGGGATTATATTATCCTTTTCGAAAGCGATGACACCATTAATGATTTTAAAATTATAGATTCTTCCAATGATGATATAAGCCTTCGAATAATTGAATCCATTAATATTAAGACTCTTAGACCCTCTCTCAACAATGATTTATCCGCCTTCCCTCTCCGTGTCTTATAATGACGAACCAATTATTATACCTCATCCTACTCCATGGTTTCTTACTCTCCATGTATTTAGTTGTGTTTCTACAACTTGTGTTACAAAAATTAGAATTAAAATTTTTTGCGGAATTAACTGTTCATAAATTTGACCCCCACCCTTCCCCTATGCTCACAATTTCTCAACCCTTGTTTAAATAGTTAACTATTTATGATTTATCACTATGAAATGTAAATATGTATATTCATATATAATTGTACCTTCCAGTCCTAATTAATCTTAATGTTAATTGTTTTTCCTATTTAAAGAAGCTATTATTTGTTCAATTTATTAGGCCAGAAGATGAGCATGTCTTTGATCGAAACGTAGCCAGAATAACCAAAGATTGAATACTCTCATTCTCGTTGCCATTGGATACTTAACATAATTTCACGGATGACAAAAGCCACAAGGGTCTATCAAAGGTCATCCGTATCCATCAAATCTCACCCACATAATGCATCCATAGGATTTTGTCAGATCATGCATCTACAATATAAACAATCTATACGACTATGTCAGACCATGCATATACAATATATAATTTAATGCCTCCATAGGAGTCTGTCAAAAACAAAATCCAAGTCCCCCAAAATATACAATAAATAGAAACTGCATCCACAGGGATGAGTTAAGAAACATACCCCAACACCAAACAAGTAAGAAGTTAACACTCAATCCCCCATATAATCATCCAATCTGCGCTTGAAACATTCAAGTTTGGGCTGTCTACAGTCTCAGGGGGCAAACTATTCCAATAATCCACCATTCTGTTAGTGGAAAAATATTTTCTAACATCCAGTCTGCACCTCTGTTATTTAATCGTTAAGTGGTGACCTCCAGTCCTATTACTACCATCTAACTCAAATAACTTGCTGAAATCCAATTTACCTATCACAGAAAATATTTTTAAAAGCTCAATCACATCTCCCCTCACACACCTTCTTTTAAATGAGAACATATTTAATAGCCTCAGTTAATCTTCATATTCAATGTGCTTCAGGGATGGTATTATTTTTATTGCCCTCCTTTGTACTGACTCTAACAAGTTTATATCATGTCCTAAATGTGGTAACCGACCATGCTTGTATACAGTACTCTAAATGTGGCCTGACATAAGAATTATATAGTTTAAGGATAACTTCCTTACTCGTGTAGCTAACATTCGTTTTAATGTAACCTAGCACCCTTCTCCTAATGTGTATATATAGTCGAAAGGCCTCGCAGTTCTCCGTTGTTTCATTTTCCTCGTCGCTATAACGTTATTCATATATATATATATATATATATATATATATATATATATATATATATATATATATATATATATATATATATATATATATATATATATATATATATATATATATATATATATATATATATATATATATATATATATATATATATATATATATATGTGTGTGTGTGTGTGTGTATACACACTCTAGTGTCATAATGAAATCAAAAGGAAAGTGAGATTTAATTGGTATTATTTGATTTTTATCAAATATAGTATTCTAAAGGGCTTAGAAATAAATTAAAAGTAAATTAGTTTAATTTTAAAAGTCTAGGTAATGCTTGATGTTAAGCATTTTTAAAGATGGGAAGGAAAGTGAAGAAATCAAGGAGGAGATTATGAAAAAATATACAACGTACAAAGGTTGTGGGAATTGTTTGTTAAATTTAAAAATAAGTGGTTAATTGAGAAGATATTACTTACAAATCGACAAAAGGGTAATACTTCAGATTCGAGGTGCACGGAAGATGGCGCTGTTAGTCGGCTACAATTTTGGGCTACAGCATATCTCTTATGACGTCAGACGGTAGCGTCAGATGTGACATCACTGCGTTATATTTTTTTGTTGTTTGGGGGATTTGTAACATTTAGCCTATTATTTACTAAATATCTGCGCCTCTGCTTGTTTATAGTTTTTTTCTAATTTAGGTAAGGTTTCTTGATGTCTTTTATTGTTTTTGTTTTGTTTTCGTATTTTTTGTTTACTGCGAACGATAACAGCTTCTTACTGGCAACATCGTAGCTTATAATAGGACCCGTTTTGCAAGTGTTTTTCTTTCGTTATTGTGTTTTCGTGCTCTCCATGTGCTTCTTTGTTATTCGAATTCGGCTTTACTTTGTATAATCGCGAAAAACCTTTAGATTATCTAGAGGCGCATAAACTAATCAAGAAACGTATAAAAGTAAGAATTGTTTGTTATTAGGTTAGGTTTTTCTGCCAGTAAAAAGCTGTTGGGGAGAAAAAACCCCCCCGTAATTTCAAGGGGACTGCTCGTGAGGGAGATATTACTGCAGGGGGACCACCATACTCATACAAAAAAATATTAGGCCTATATTGTTCACATCTGACGCTACCGGCTGACTTCATAAGAGATATGCTGTAGCCCAAAATTGTAGCCGACTAACTGCGCCATCTACCGTGCGCCCCGAATCCGAAATGTTACCAAAAAAAGTGTTATAATAGCGGATGCAAAAAATATGTAAATCGAAAAAAAAAGATAGGGTCAAATGACGATCGCAATAAAAATAAATAAGACTAAGATAAAAGATGGTAGAAGCAACTAGGGCCTATCGAATTCAGTCGTTAGAGTATTGGATTCAAGTTGGCCAATTTTTATATATTATTTTTAGTGAGTTATTTTCGAATTTCTAAGAAATGTTCAATTAAAGTGAGCGAAATGAAAAGTTTATTAATTCCCGATTAAAAGCGGCATGTGTTCGAGGGATTTGATTGCATAAGCGTTTGAATGCGAGTTAAGCATACTTACCTGGCACAGGGGATACCATGATCACTAAGGTGGTTCCCCCAAGGCGAGGCTCACCATTGCACTTGGGTGGCGTTGACCCTTGCGATTACCCCAAATGTGGGTAACTCGAGTGCGTAATTTTTGGTAGCAGGGGACTGCGTTCGCGCTTTCCCCTTAAAAATTTCTGCATACTTATAACAATTAGCTCTTCAATTACCCTATTCTGTTCATTTATTCGTATGCTATACCCGCTCTACGCTTGAAGGTTTATGTTTGTCTTCATCTTACATTTTTTTCGTTGTCGTTTACGGATTCCAGTGATTTCAATTGCTTGCATAGCCCCATTTCAGTTATGCCGAACGAACAATTTTGTATGTAAGTCGTCTGCGTATTCTATATTAAGGCTTCTCTCGTTAATAGGGCAATGCGTGTCCGCCGTATAGATTGAATACAATATAAGACTCAAATAGTCATCCTGCTTGAATATGTTTCCTCGATAGTTTCATGTTCTATATAGGCGTATCTGTCCATTATGTAATATTATTATTAATTTCTAATCTGAGTATTTTATACTGCAATTTGCTTCTGCCAAAATTAGGCGAACGCTTTCGATACGTTTATGCCCACGAAATCAATGCTGGCCTTTTCAACTTTGGCTTTTCCTATCTTTACTATTAGTACACTAAGTGCCATCTCCGTGCTCCGATTCTTTCGGAATTCAAATTGCTAGGTGTTTGGGAGATTATTTTTCGTTTAGCAATATAATTAATCTATTGGTTATTATTTTTTCGTATACTTTCCCGATAAAATCGACCGGGTAAATGGGCCTGTAATTCTCAACCTACGTGGGTGGCTTTCCAGGTTTAGGCACAAAAATCATTTTTGGACACTTTTCGTTCAATCAGGAATATATCCCGCTTTTAGACTTGCATTAAATACGTTCTTAAGCCATTCGAGAATGTTATTAGGATCCTTCGACATAATGTATTTCCGTTAGCCCAGATTTTCTTGTGGTTTTCTTTTTGAAACTTAGAATCATTTTTCTCAGTTTCCAAGGCTACTTTCGGAACATATTACGAGAATTTGTCTTGTTTGTGAAAGTTATCGGTGATGTGTTCCTCCATTGCATTACATTTGAAACATATTTTAATATAAATAAATATCTACCTCTGAATTTTGGACATTGGGATTTTCATGTTAAACGAGATCAATCCCTTCGACACTTTTTCTTTCGCCACTGCAAACAGTTTCACGCTTGTTGATGAATTGAAACGTCCCTCCCTTGGTCCCCCTAATATACTTGTTAATTTTGACGTTTTTCCACTTTTCACGAACATACCCTTAAATAAAGTGAATAGGTCTTTTGCTGCTTCGGAGAAATTTCATGGCTTCACTCGTCCTCTTCTTAAAAAAACTCTTGGACTTATTTTCAAAGACACATATTTTTTGTTCAATCATAATATTTGCCAAACAGACTGATGGTGTAGTAATAGGGTCCCCTATAGCTCCAGGAGCCGCTGATATATTTATGACTCATTTAGAAGAAAATATTTTCAATACCTCCCCATTATATATACAACCGTCATTTTATCGCAGATTTGACACCCCTCAACAGGCGGAACAATGACTCTAATTTATTAATTCAATACATTCCAAAATCAAGTATACCGTTGAATACTAAATCAATAATGCCCACCCATTTCTTGATATACTAATTAATAAATCTGAAAACATACTCACTACTTGGGTATATCATAAACCTACTTTCTCTGGGTTAGGTTTCAATTTCTTTAGTGCCTTTGACAAAAAGAATTAGACTTCCTCCGCACATATTTCACAAACAATTCTTATCCTTGAGACATTTTCGATGCTACTCTTAAAACCTTCTTTGAAAATATTTTTTCTCAAAAACTACGTTCATATAACGTTCCCAAGGAAATACGATATCTTTCACTCCCGAATTTAGGCCCTCTAAATCAGCAATTCCGCAAACAAATACAAAAAAATCCTCAAATATCATTTAGGGAAATCAACTTTAAAATATTTTTTTAGAATAATTTAGCGATAGGTTTCAGTATTTGATGTTAATGATCTTGTTCCCTTGTAGTCTGCAATTGTTGTATATTTATTTACATGTCCTCGGTGTGGTAGAGGCAATTAGGTCGGCAGTACACGGCGCTCGTTACACGCTCGAGCTTGTTCTCATCTTTGCATAAGTAGCAGAACAGGGAATGCTTCCCCGTTCGGGATTATATTATCCTTTTCGAAAGCGATGACACCATTAATGATTTTAAAATTATAGATTCTTCCAATGATGATATAAGCCTTCGAATAATTGAATCCATTAATATTAAGACCCTTAGACCCTCTCTCAACAATGATTTATCCGCCTTCCCTCTCCGTGTCTTATAATGACGAACCAATTATTATACCTCATCCTACTCCATGGTTTCTTACTCTCCATGTATTTAGTTGTGTTTCTACAACTTGTGTTACAAAAATTAGAATTAAAATTTTTTGCGGAATTAACTGTTCATAAATTTGACCCCCACCCTTCCCCTATGCTCACAATTTCTCAACCCTTGTTTAAATAGTTAACTATTTATGATTTATCACTATGAAATGTAAATATGTATATTCATATATAATTGTACCTTCCAGTCCTAATTAATCTTAATGTTAATTGTTTTTCCTATTTAAAGAAGCTATTATTTGTTCAATTTATTAGGCCAGAAGATGAGCATGTCTTTGATCGAAACGTAGCCAGAATAACCAAAGATTGAATACTCTCATTCTCGTTGCCATTGGATACTTAACATAATTTCACGGATGACAAAAGCCACAAGGGTCTATCAAAGGTCATCCGTATCCATCAAATCTCACCCACATAATGCATCCATAGAATTTTGTCAGATCATGCATCTACAATATAAACAATCTATACGACTATGTCAGACCATGCATATACAATATATAATTTAATGCCTCCATAGGAGTCTGTCAAAAACAAAATCCAAGTCCCCCCAAATATACAATAAATAGAAACTGCATCCACAGGGATGAGTTAAGAAACATACCCCCATACCAAACAAGTAAGAAGTTAACACTCCATCCCCCATATAATCATCCAATCTGCGCTTGAAACATTCAAGTTTGGGCTGTCTACAGTCTCAGGGGGCAAACTATTCCAATAATCCACCATTCTGTTAGTGGAAAAATATTTTCTAACATCCAGTCTGCACCTCTGTTATTTAATCGTTAAGTGGTGACCTCCAGTCCTATTACTACCATCTAACTCAAATAACTTGCTGAAATCCAATTTACCTATCACAGAAAATATTTTTAAAAGCTCAATCACATCTCCCCTCACACACCTTCTTTTAAATGAGAACATATTTAATAGCCTCAGTTAATCTTCATATTCAATGTGCTTCAGGGATGGTATTATTTTTGTTGCCCTCCTTTGTACTGACTCTAACAAGTTTATATCATGTCCTAAATGTGGTAACCGACCATGCTTGTATACAGTACTCTAAATGTGGCCTGACATAAGAATTATATAGTTTAAGGATAACTTCCTTACTCGTGTAGCTAACATTCGTTTTAATGTAACCTAGCACCCTTCTCCTAATGTGTATATATAGTCGAAAGGCCTCGCAGTTCTCCGTTGTTTCATTTTCCTCGTCGCTATAACGTTATTCATATATATATATATATATATATATATATATATATATATATATATATATATATATATATATATATATATATATATATATATATATATATATATATATATATATATATATATATATATATATATATATATATATATATATATGTGTGTGTGTGTGTGTGTGTGTGTATACACACTCTAGTGTCATAATGAAATCAAAAGGAAAGTGAGATTTAATTGGTATTATTCGATTTTTATCAAATATAGTATTCTAAAGGGCTTATAAATAAATTAAAAGTAAATTAGTTTAATTTTAAAAGTCTAGGTAATGCTTGATGTTAAGCATTTTTAAAGATGGGAAGGAAAGTGTAGAAATCAAGGAGGAGATTATGAAAAAATATACAACGTACAAAGGTTGTGGGAATTGTTTGTTAAATTTAAAAATAAGTGGTTAATTGAGAAGATATTACTTACAAATCGACAAAAGGGTAATACTTCAGATTCGAGGTGCACGGAAGATGGCGCTGTTAGTCGGCTACAATTTTGGGCTACAGCATATCTCTTATGACGTCAGACGGTAGCGTCAGATGTGACATCACTGCGTTATATTTTTTTGTTGTTTGGGGGATTTGTAACATTTAGCCTATTATTTACTAAATATCTGCGCCTCTGCTTGTTTATAGTTTTTTTCTAATTTAGGTAAGGTTTCTTGATGTCTTTTATTGTTTTTGTTTTGTTTTCGTATTTTTTGTTTACTGCGAACGATAACAGCTTCTTACTGGCAACATCGTAGCTTATAATAGGACCCGTTTTGCAAGTGTTTTTCTTTCGTTATTGTGTTTTCGTGCTCTCCATGTGCTTCTTTGTTATTCGAATTCGGCTTTACTTTGTATAATCGCGAAAAACCTTTAGATTATCTAGAGGCGCATAAACTAATCAAGAAACGTATAAAAGTAAGAATTGTTTGTTATTAGGTTAGGTTTTTCTGCCAGTAAAAAGCTGTTGGGGAGAAAAAAAAACCCCCGTAATTTCAAGGGGACTGCTCGTGAGGGAGATATTACTGCAGGGGGACCACCATACTCATACAAAAAAATATTAGGCCTATATTGTTCACATCTGACGCTACCGGCTGACTTCATAAGAGATATGCTGTAGCCCAAAATTGTAGCCGACTAACTGCGCCATCTACCGTGCGCCCCGAATCCGAAATGTTACCAAAAAAAGTGTTATAATAGCGGATGCAAAAAATATGTAAATCGAAAAAAAAAGATAGGGTCAAATGACGATCGCAATAAAAATAAATAAGACTAAGATAAAAGATGGTAGAAGCAACTAGGGCCTATCGAATTCAGTCGTTAGAGTATTGGATTCAAGTTGGCCAATTTTTATATATTATTTTTAGTGAGTTATTTTCGAATTTCTAAGAAATGTTCAATTAAAGTGAGCGAAATGAAAAGTTTATTAATTCCCGATTAAAAGCGGCATGTGTTCGAGGGATTTGATTGCATAAGCGTTTGAATGCGAGTTAAGCATACTTACCTGGCACAGGGGATACCATGATCACTAAGGTGGTTCCCCCAAGGCGAGGCTCACCATTGCACTTGGGTGGCGTTGACCCTTGCGATTACCCCAAATGTGGGTAACTCGAGTGCGTAATTTTTGGTAGCAGGGGACTGCGTTCGCGCTTTCCCCTTAAAAATTTCTGCATACTTATAACAATTAGCTCTTCAATTACCCTATTCTGTTCATTTATTCGTATGCTATACCCGCTCTACGCTTGAAGGTTTATGTTTGTCTTCATCTTACATTTTTTTCGTTGTCGTTTACGGATTCCAGTGATTTCAATTGCTTGCATAGCCCCATTTCAGTTATGCCGAACGAACAATTTTGTATGTAAGTCGTCTGCGTATTCTATATTAAGGCTTCTCTCGTTAATAGGGCAATGCGTGTCCGCCGTATAGATTGAATACAATATAAGACTCAAATAGTCATCCTGCTTGAATATGTTTCCTCGATAGTTTCATGTTCTATATAGGCGTATCTGTCCATTATGTAATATTATTATTAATTTCTAATCTGAGTATTTTATACTGCAATTTGCTTCTGCCAAAATTAGGCGAACGCTTTCGATACGTTTATGCCCACGAAATCAATGCTGGCCTTTTCAACTTTGGCTTTTCCTATCTTTACTATTAGTACACTAAGTGCCATCTCCGTGCTCCGATTCTTTCGGAATTCAAATTGCTAGGTGTTTGGGAGATTATTTTTCGTTTAGCAATATAATTAATCTATTGGTTATTATTTTTTCGTATACTTTCCCGATAAAATCGACCGGGTAAATGGGCCTGTAATTCTCAACCTACGTGGGTGGCTTTCCAGGTTTAGGCACAAAAATCATTTTTGGACACTTTTCGTTCAATCAGGAATATATCCCGCTTTTAGACTTGCATTAAATACGTTCTTAAGCCATTCGAGAATGTTATTAGGATCCTTCGACATAATGTATTTCCGTTAGCCCAGATTTTCTTGTGGTTTTCTTTTTGAAACTTAGAATCATTTTTCTCAGTTTCCAAGGCTACTTTCGGAACATATTACGAGAATTTGTCTTGTTTGTGAAAGTTATCGGTGATGTGTTCCTCCATTGCATTACATTTGAAACATATTTTAATATAAATAAATATCTACCTCTGAATTTTGGACATTGGGATTTTCATGTTAAACGAGATCAATCCCTTCGACACTTTTTCTTTCGCCACTGCAAACAGTTTCACGCTTGTTGATGAATTGAAACGTCCCTCCCTTGGTCCCCCTAATATACTTGTTAATTTTGACGTTTTTCCACTTTTCACGAACATACCCTTAAATAAAGTGAATAGGTCTTTTGCTGCTTCGGAGAAATTTCATGGCTTCACTCGTCCTCTTCTTAAAAAAACTCTTGGACTTATTTTCAAAGACACATATTTTTTGTTCAATCATAATATTTGCCAAACAGACTGATGGTGTAGTAATAGGGTCCCCTATAGCTCCAGGAGCCGCTGATATATTTATGACTCATTTAGAAGAAAATATTTTCAATACCTCCCCATTATATATACAACCGTCATTTTATCGCAGATTTGACACCCCTCAACAGGCGGAACAATGACTCTAATTTATTAATTCAATACATTCCAAAATCAAGTATACCGTTGAATACTAAATCAATAATGCCCACCCATTTCTTGATATACTAATTAATAAATCTGAAAACATACTCACTACTTGGGTATATCATAAACCTACTTTCTCTGGGTTAGGTTTCAATTTCTTTAGTGCCTTTGACAAAAAGAATTAGACTTCCTCCGCACATATTTCACAAACAATTCTTATCCTTGAGACATTTTCGATGCTACTCTTAAAACCTTCTTTGAAAATATTTTTTCTCAAAAACTACGTTCATATAACGTTCCCAAGGAAATACGATATCTTTCACTCCCGAATTTAGGCCCTCTAAATCAGCAATTCCGCAAACAAATACAAAAAAATCCTCAAATATCATTTAGGGAAATCAACTTTAAAATATTTTTTTAGAATAATTTAGCGATAGGTTTCAGTATTTGATGTTAATGATCTGTTCCCTTGTAGTCTGCAATTGTTGTATATTTATTTACATGTCCTCGGTGTGGTAGAGGCAATTAGGTCGGCAGTACACGGCGCTCGTTACACGCTCGAGCTTGTTCTCATCTTTGCATAAGTAGCAGAACAGGGAATGCTTCCCCGTTCGGGATTATATTATCCTTTTCGAAAGCGATGACACCATTAATGATTTTAAAATTATAGATTCTTCCAATGATGATATAAGCCTTCGAATAATTGAATCCATTAATATTAAGACCCTTAGACCCTCTCTCAACAATGATTTATCCGCCTTCCCTCTCCGTGTCTTATAATGACGAACCAATTATTATACCTCATCCTACTCCATGGTTTCTTACTCTCCATGTATTTAGTTGTGTTTCTACAACTTGTGTTACAAAAATTAGAATTAAAATTTTTTGCGGAATTAACTGTTCATAAATTTGACCCCCACCCTTCCCCTATGCTCACAATTTCTCAACCCTTGTTTAAATAGTTAACTATTTATGATTTATCACTATGAAATGTAAATATGTATATTCATATATAATTGTACCTTCCAGTCCTAATTAATCTTAATGTTAATTGTTTTTCCTATTTAAAGAAGCTATTATTTGTTCAATTTATTAGGCCAGAAGATGAGCATGTCTTTGATCGAAACGTAGCCAGAATAACCAAAGATTGAATACTCTCATTCTCGTTGCCATTGGATACTTAACATAATTTCACGGATGACAAAAGCCACAAGGGTCTATCAAAGGTCATCCGTATCCATCAAATCTCACCCACATAATGCATCCATAGGATTTTGTCAGATCATGCATCTACAATATAAACAATCTATACGACTATGTCAGACCATGCATATACAATATATAATTTAATGCCTCCATAGGAGTCTGTCAAAAACAAAATCCAAGTCCCCCAAAATATACAATAAATAGAAACTGCATCCACAGGGATGAGTTAAGAAACATACCCCCATACCAAACAAGTAAGAAGTTAACACTCCATCCCCCATATAATCATCCAATCTGCGCTTGAAACATTCAAGTTTGGGCTGTCTACAGTCTCAGGGGGCAAACTATTCCAATAATCCACCATTCTGTTAGTGGAAAAATATTTTCTAACATCCAGTCTGCACCTCTGTTATTTAATCGTTAAGTGGTGACCTCCAGTCCTATTACTACCATCTAACTCAAATAACTTGCTGAAATCCAATTTACCTATCACAGAAAATATTTTTAAAAGCTCAATCACATCTCCCCTCACACACCTTCTTTTAAATGAGAACATATTTAATAGCCTCAGTTAATCTTCATATTCAATGTGCTTCAGGGATGGTATTATTTTTGTTGCCCTCCTTTGTACTGACTCTAACAAGTTTATATCATGTCCTAAATGTGGTAACCGACCATGCTTGTATACAGTACTCTAAATGTGGCCTGACATAAGAATTATATAGTTTAAGGATAACTTCCTTACTCGTGTAGCTAACATTCGTTTTAATGTAACCTAGCACCCTTCTCCTAATGTGTATATATAGTCGAAAGGCCTCGCAGTTCTCCGTTGTTTCATTTTCCTCGTCGCTATAACGTTATTCATATATATATATATATATATATATATATATATATATATATATATATATATATATATATATATATATATATATATATATATGTGTGTGTGTGTGTGTGTGTATACACACTCTAGTGTCATAATGAAATCAAAAGGAAAGTGAGATTTAATTGGTATTATTCGATTTTTATCAAATATAGTATTCTAAAGGGCTTAGAAATAAATTAAAAGTAAATTAGTTTAATTTTAAAAGTCTAGGTAATGCTTGATGTTAAGCATTTTTAAAGATGGGAAGGAAAGTGAAGAAATCAAGGAGGAGATTATGAAAAAATATACAACGTACAAAGGTTGTGGGAATTGTTTGTTAAATTTAAAAATAAGTGGTTAATTGAGAAGATATTACTTACAAATCGACAAAAGGGTAATACTTCAGATTCGAGGTGCACGGAAGATGGCGCTGTTAGTCGGCTACAATTTTGGGCTACAGCATATCTCTTATGACGTCAGACGGTAGCGTCAGATGTGACATCACTGCGTTATATTTTTTTGTTGTTTGGGGGATTTGTAACATTTAGCCTATTATTTACTAAATATCTGCGCCTCTGCTTGTTTATAGTTTTTTTCTAATTTAGGTAAGGTTTCTTGATGTCTTTTATTGTTTTTGTTTTGTTTTCGTATTTTTTGTTTACTGCGAACGATAACAGCTTCTTACTGGCAACATCGTAGCTTATAATAGGACCCGTTTTGCAAGTGTTTTTCTTTCGTTATTGTGTTTTCGTGCTCTCCATGTGCTTCTTTGTTATTCGAATTCGGCTTTACTTTGTATAATCGCGAAAAACCTTTAGATTATCTAGAGGCGCATAAACTAATCAAGAAACGTATAAAAGTAAGAATTGTTTGTTATTAGGTTAGGTTTTTCTGCCAGTAAAAAGCTGTTGGGGAGAAAAAAAAAACCCCGTAATTTCAAGGGGACTGCTCGTGAGGGAGATATTACTGCAGGGGGACCACCATACTCATACAAAAAAATATTAGGCCTATATTGTTCACATCTGACGCTACCGGCTGACTTCATAAGAGATATGCTGTAGCCCAAAATTGTAGCCGACTAACTGCGCCATCTACCGTGCGCCCCGAATCCGAAATGTTACCAAAAAAAGTGTTATAATAGCGGATGCAAAAAATATGTAAATCGAAAAAAAAAGATAGGGTCAAATGACGATCGCAATAAAAATAAATAAGACTAAGATAAAAGATGGTAGAAGCAACTAGGGCCTATCGAATTCAGTCGTTAGAGTATTGGATTCAAGTTGGCCAATTTTTATATATTATTTTTAGTGAGTTATTTTCGAATTTCTAAGAAATGTTCAATTAAAGTGAGCGAAATGAAAAGTTTATTAATTCCCGATTAAAAGCGGCATGTGTTCGAGGGATTTGATTGCATAAGCGTTTGAATGCGAGTTAAGCATACTTACCTGGCACAGGGGATACCATGATCACTAAGGTGGTTCCCCCAAGGCGAGGCTCACCATTGCACTTGGGTGGCGTTGACCCTTGCGATTACCCCAAATGTGGGTAACTCGAGTGCGTAATTTTTGGTAGCAGGGGACTGCGTTCGCGCTTTCCCCTTAAAAATTTCTGCATACTTATAACAATTAGCTCTTCAATTACCCTATTCTGTTCATTTATTCGTATGCTATACCCGCTCTACGCTTGAAGGTTTATGTTTGTCTTCATCTTACATTTTTTTCGTTGTCGTTTACGGATTCCAGTGATTTCAATTGCTTGCATAGCCCCATTTCAGTTATGCCGAACGAACAATTTTGTATGTAAGTCGTCTGCGTATTCTATATTAAGGCTTCTCTCGTTAATAGGGCAATGCGTGTCCGCCGTATAGATTGAATACAATATAAGACTCAAATAGTCATCCTGCTTGAATATGTTTCCTCGATAGTTTCATGTTCTATATAGGCGTATCTGTCCATTATGTAATATTATTATTAATTTCTAATCTGAGTATTTTATACTGCAATTTGCTTCTGCCAAAATTAGGCGAACGCTTTCGATACGTTTATGCCCACGAAATCAATGCTGGCCTTTTCAACTTTGGCTTTTCCTATCTTTACTATTAGTACACTAAGTGCCATCTCCGTGCTCCGATTCTTTCGGAATTCAAATTGCTAGGTGTTTGGGAGATTATTTTTTCGTTTAGCAATATAATTAATCTATTGGTTATTATTTTTTCGTATACTTTCCCGATAAAATCGACCGGGTAAATGGGCCTGTAATTCTCAACCTACGTGGGTGGCTTTCCAGGTTTAGGCACAAAAATCATTTTTGGACACTTTTCGTTCAATCAGGAATATATCCCGCTTTTAGACTTGCATTAAATACGTTCTTAAGCCATTCGAGAATGTTATTAGGATCCTTCGACATAATGTATTTCCGTTAGCCCAGATTTTCTTGTGGTTTTCTTTTTGAAACTTAGAATCATTTTTCTCAGTTTCCAAGGCTACTTTCGGAACATATTACGAGAATTTGTCTTGTTTGTGAAAGTTATCGGTGATGTGTTCCTCCATTGCATTACATTTGAAACATATTTTAATATAAATAAATATCTACCTCTGAATTTTGGACATTGGGATTTTCATGTTAAACGAGATCAATCCCTTCGACACTTTTTCTTTCGCCACTGCAAACAGTTTCACGCTTGTTGATGAATTGAAACGTCCCTCCCTTGGTCCCCCTAATATACTTGTTAATTTTGACGTTTTTCCACTTTTCACGAACATACCCTTAAATAAAGTGAATAGGTCTTTTGCTGCTTCGGAGAAATTTCATGGCTTCACTCGTCCTCTTCTTAAAAAAACTCTTGGACTTATTTTCAAAGACACATATTTTTTGTTCAATCATAATATTTGCCAAACAGACTGATGGTGTAGTAATAGGGTCCCCTATAGCTCCAGGAGCCGCTGATATATTTATGACTCATTTAGAAGAAAATATTTTCAATACCTCCCCATTATATATACAACCGTCATTTTATCGCAGATTTGACACCCCTCAACAGGCGGAACAATGACTCTAATTTATTAATTCAATACATTCCAAAATCAAGTATACCGTTGAATACTAAATCAATAATGCCCACCCATTTCTTGATATACTAATTAATAAATCTGAAAACATACTCACTACTTGGGTATATCATAAACCTACTTTCTCTGGGTTAGGTTTCAATTTCTTTAGTGCCTTTGACAAAAAGAATTAGACTTCCTCCGCACATATTTCACAAACAATTCTTATCCTTGAGACATTTTCGATGCTACTCTTAAAACCTTCTTTGAAAATATTTTTTCTCAAAAACTACGTTCATATAACGTTCCCAAGGAAATACGATATCTTTCACTCCCGAATTTAGGCCCTCTAAATCAGCAATTCCGCAAACAAATACAAAAAAATCCTCAAATATCATTTAGGGAAATCAACTTTAAAATATTTTTTTAGAATAATTTAGCGATAGGTTTCAGTATTTGATGTTAATGATCTTGTTCCCTTGTAGTCTGCAATTGTTGTATATTTATTTACATGTCCTCGGTGTGGTAGAGGCAATTAGGTCGGCAGTACACGGCGCTCGTTACACGCTCGAGCTTGTTCTCATCTTTGCATAAGTAGCAGAACAGGGAATGCTTCCCCGTTCGGGATTATATTATCCTTTTCGAAAGCGATGACACCATTAATGATTTTAAAATTATAGATTCTTCCAATGATGATATAAGCCTTCGAATAATTGAATCCATTAATATTAAGACCCTTAGACCCTCTCTCAACAATGATTTATCCGCCTTCCCTCTCCGTGTCTTATAATGACGAACCAATTATTATACCTCATCCTACTCCATGGTTTCTTACTCTCCATGTATTTAGTTGTGTTTCTACAACTTGTGTTACAAAAATTAGAATTAAAATTTTTTGCGGAATTAACTGTTCATAAATTTGACCCCCACCCTTCCCCTATGCTCACAATTTCTCAACCCTTGTTTAAATAGTTAACTATTTATAATTTATCACTATGAAATGTAAATATGTATATTCATATATAATTGTACCTTCCAGTCCTAATTAATCTTAATGTTAATTGTTTTTCCTATTTAAAGAAGCTATTATTTGTTCAATTTATTAGGCCAGAAGATGAGCATGTCTTTGATCGAAACGTAGCCAGAATAACCAAAGATTGAATACTCTCATTCTCGTTGCCATTGGATACTTAACATAATTTCACGGATGACAAAAGCCACAAGGGTCTATCAAAGGTCATCCGTATCCATCAAATCTCACCCACATAATGCATCCATAGAATTTTGTCAGATCATGCATCTACAATATAAACAATCTATACGACTATGTCAGACCATGCATATACAATATATAATTTAATGCCTCCATAGGAGTCTGTCAAAAACAAAATCCAAGTCCCCCAAAATATACAATAAATAGAAACTGCATCCACAGGGATGAGTTAAGAAACATACCCCCATACCAAACAAGTAAGAAGTTAACACTCAATCCCCCATATAATCATCCAATCTGCGCTTGAAACATTCAAGTTTGGGCTGTCTACAGTCTCAGGGGGCAAACTATTCCAATAATCCACCATTCTGTTAGTGGAAAAATATTTTCTAACATCCAGTCTGCACCTCTGTTATTTAATCGTTAAGTGGTGACCTCCAGTCCTATTACTATCATCTAACTCAAATAACTTGCTGAAATCCAATTTACCTATCACAGAAAATATTTTTAAAAGCTCAATCACATCTCCCCTCACACACCTTCTTTTAAATGAGAACATATTTAATAGCCTCAGTTAATCTTCATATTCAATGTGCTTCAGGGATGGTATTATTTTTGTTGCCCTCCTTTGTACTGACTCTAACAAGTTTATATCATGTCCTAAATGTGGTAACCGACCATGCTTGTATACAGTACTCTAAATGTGGCCTGACATAAGAATTATATAGTTTAAGGATAACTTCCTTACTCGTGTAGCTAACATTCGTTTTAATGTAACCTAGCACCCTTCTCCTAATGTGTATATATAGTCGAAAGGCCTCGCAGTTCTCCGTTGTTTCATTTTCCTCGTCGCTATAACGTTATTCATATATATATATATATATATATATATATATATATATATATATATATATATATATATATATATATATATATATATATATATATATATATATATATATATATATATATATGTATATATATATATATATATATATATATATATGTGTGTGTGTGTGTGTATACACACTCTAGTGTCATAATGAAATCAAAAGGAAAGTGAGATTTAATTGGTATTATTCGATTTTTATCAAATATAGTATTCTAAAGGGCTTAGAAATAAATTAAAAGTAAATTAGTTTAATTTTAAAAGTCCAGGTAATGCTTGATGTTAAGCATTTTTAAAGATGGGAAGGAAAGTGAAGAAATCAAGGAGGAGATTATGAAAAAATATACAACGTACAAAGGTTGTGGGAATTGTTTGTTAAATTTAAAAATAAGTGGTTAATTGAGAAGATATTACTTACAAATCGACAAAAGGGTAATACTTCAGATTCGAGGTGCACGGAAGATGGCGCTGTTAGTCGGCTACAATTTTGGGCTACAGCATATCTCTTATGACGTCAGACGGTAGCGTCAGATGTGACATCACTGCGTTATATTTTTTTGTTGTTTGGGGGATTTGTAACATTTAGCCTATTATTTACTAAATATCTGCGCCTCTGCTTGTTTATAGTTTTTTTCTAATTTAGGTAAGGTTTCTTGATGTCTTTTATTGTTTTTGTTTTGTTTTCGTATTTTTTGTTTACTGCGAACGATAACAGCTTCTTACTGGCAACATCGTAGCTTATAATAGGACCCGTTTTGCAAGTGTTTTTCTTTCGTTATTGTGTTTTCGTGCTCTCCATGTGCTTCTTTGTTATTCGAATTCGGCTTTACTTTGTATAATCGCGAAAAACCTTTAGATTATCTAGAGGCGCATAAACTAATCAAGAAACGTATAAAAGTAAGAATTGTTTGTTATTAGGTTAGGTTTTTCTGCCAGTAAAAAGCTGTTGGGGAGAAAAAAAACCCCCGTAATTTCAAGGGGACTGCTCGTGAGGGAGATATTACTGCAGGGGGACCACCATACTCATACAAAAAAATATTAGGCCTATATTGTTCACATCTGACGCTACCGGCTGACTTCATAAGAGATATGCTGTAGCCCAAAATTGTAGCCGACTAACTGCGCCATCTACCGTGCGCCCCGAATCCGAAATGTTACCAAAAAAAGTGTTATAATAGCGGATGCAAAAAATATGTAAATCGAAAAAAAAAGATAGGGTCAAATGACGATCGCAATAAAAATAAATAAGACTAAGATAAAAGATGGTAGAAGCAACTAGGGCCTATCGAATTCAGTCGTTAGAGTATTGGATTCAAGTTGGCCAATTTTTATATATTATTTTTAGTGAGTTATTTTCGAATTTCTAAGAAATGTTCAATTAAAGTGAGCGAAATGAAAAGTTTATTAATTCCCGATTAAAAGCGGCATGTGTTCGAGGGATTTGATTGCATAAGCGTTTGAATGCGAGTTAAGCATACTTACCTGGCACAGGGGATACCATGATCACTAAGGTGGTTCCCCCAAGGCGAGGCTCACCATTGCACTTGGGTGGCGTTGACCCTTGCGATTACCCCAAATGTGGGTAACTCGAGTGCGTAATTTTTGGTAGCAGGGGACTGCGTTCGCGCTTTCCCCTTAAAAATTTCTGCATACTTATAACAATTAGCTCTTCAATTACCCTATTCTGTTCATTTATTCGTATGCTATACCCGCTCTACGCTTGAAGGTTTATGTTTGTCTTCATCTTACATTTTTTTCGTTGTCGTTTACGGATTCCAGTGATTTCAATTGCTTGCATAGCCCCATTTCAGTTATGCCGAACGAACAATTTTGTATGTAAGTCGTCTGCGTATTCTATATTAAGGCTTCTCTCGTTAATAGGGCAATGCGTGTCTGCCGTATAGATTGAATACAATATAAGACTCAAATAGTCATCCTGCTTGAATATGTTTCCTCGATAGTTTCATGTTCTATATAGGCGTATCTGTCCATTATGTAATATTATTATTAATTTCTAATCTGAGTATTTTATACTGCAATTTGCTTCTGCCAAAATTAGGCGAACGCTTTCGATACGTTTATGCCCACGAAATCAATGCTGGCCTTTTCAACTTTGGCTTTTCCTATCTTTACTATTAGTACACTAAGTGCCATCTCCGTGCTCCGATTCTTTCGGAATTCAAATTGCTAGGTGTTTGGGAGATTATTTTTCGTTTAGCAATATAATTAATCTATTGGTTATTATTTTTTCGTATACTTTCCCGATAAAATCGACCGGGTAAATGGGCCTGTAATTCTCAACCTACGTGGGTGGCTTTCCAGGTTTAGGCACAAAAATCATTTTTGGACACTTTTCGTTCAATCAGGAATATATCCCGCTTTTAGACTTGCATTAAATACGTTCTTAAGCCATTCGAGAATGTTATTAGGATCCTTCGACATAATGTATTTCCGTTAGCCCAGATTTTCTTGTGGTTTTCTTTTTGAAACTTAGAATCATTTTTCTCAGTTTTCCAAGGCTACTTTCGGAACATATTACGAGAATTTGTCTTGTTTGTGAAAGTTATCGGTGATGTGTTCCTCCATTGCATAACATTTGAAACATATTTTAATATAAATAAATATCTACCTCTGAATTTTGGACATTGGGATTTTCATGTTAAACGAGATCAATCCCTTCGACACTTTTTCTTTCGCCACTGCAAACAGTTTCACGCTTGTTGATGAATTGAAACGTCCCTCCCTTGGTCCCCCTAATATACTTGTTAATTTTGACGTTTTTCCACTTTTCACGAACATACCCTTAAATAAAGTGAATAGGTCTTTTGCTGCTTCGGAGAAATTTCATGGCTTCACTCGTCCTCTTCTTAAAAAAAATTGGACTTATTTTCAAAGACACATATTTTTTGGTCAATCATAATATTTGCCAAACAGACTGATGGTGTAGTAATAGGGTCCCCTATAGCTCCAGGAGCCGCTGATATATTTATGACTCATTTAGAAGAAAATATTTTCAATACCGCCCCATTATATATACAACCGTCATTTTATCGCAGATTTGACACCCCTCAACAGGCGGAACAATGACTCTAATTTATTAATTCAATACATTCCAAAATCAAGTATACCGTTGAATACTAAATCAATAATGCCCACCCATTTCTTGATATACTAATTAATAAATCTGAAAACATACTCACTACTTGGGTATATCATAAACCTACTTTCTCTGGGTTAGGTTTCAATTTCTTTAGTGCCTTTGACAAAAAGAATTAGACTTCCTCCGCACATATTTCACAAACAATTCTTATCCTTGAGACATTTTCGATGCTACTCTTAAAACCTTCTTTGAAAATATTTTTTCTCAAAAACTACGTTCATATAACGTTCCCAAGGAAATACGATATCTTTCACTCCCGAATTTAGGCCCTCTAAATCAGCAATTCCGCAAACAAATACAAAAAAATCCTCAAATATCATTTAGGGAAATCAACTTTAAAATATTTTTTTAGAATAATTTAGCGATAGGTTTCAGTATTTGATGTTAATGATCTTGTTCCCTTGTAGTCTGCAATTGTTGTATATTTATTTACATGTCCTCGGTGTGGTAGAGGCAATTAGGTCGGCAGTACACGGCGCTCGTTACACGCTCGAGCTTGTTCTCATCTTTGCATAAGTAGCAGAACAGGGAATGCTTCCCCGTTCGGGATTATATTATCCTTTTCGAAAGCGATGACACCATTAATGATTTTAAAATTATAGATTCTTCCAATGATGATATAAGCCTTCGAATAATTGAATCCATTAATATTAAGACCCTTAGACCCTCTCTCAACAATGATTTATCCGCCTTCCCTCTCCGTGTCTTATAATGACGAACCAATTATTATACCTCATCCTACTCCATGGTTTCTTACTCTCCATGTATTTAGTTGTGTTTCTACAACTTGTGTTACAAAAATTAGAATTAAAATTTTTTGCGGAATTAACTGTTCATAAATTTGACCCCCACCCTTCCCCTATGCTCACAATTTCTCAACCCTTGTTTAAATAGTTAACTATTTATGATTTATCACTATGAAATGTAAATATGTATATTCATATATAATTGTACCTTCCAGTCCTAATTAATCTTAATGTTAATTGTTTTTCCTATTTAAAGAAGCTATTATTTGTTCAATTTATTAGGCCAGAAGATGAGCATGTCTTTGATCGAAACGTAGCCAGAATAACTAAAGATTGCATACTCTCATTCTCGTTGCCATTGGATACTTAACATAATTTCACGGATGACAAAAGCCACAAGGGTCTATCAAAGGTCATCCGTATCCATCAAATCTCACCCACATAATGCATCCATAGGATTTTGTCAGATCATGCATCTACAATATAAACAATCTATACGACTATGTCAGACCATGCATATACAATATATAATTTAATGCCTCCATAGGAGTCTGTCAAAAACAAAATCCAAGTCCCCCAAAATATACAATAAATAGAAACTGCATCCACAGGGATGAGTTAAGAAACATACCCCCATACCAAACAAGTAAGAAGTTAACACTCCATCCCCCATATAATCATCCAATCTGCGCTTGAAACATTCAAGTTTGGGCTGTCTACAGTCTCAGGGGGCAAACTATTCCAATAATCCACCATTCTGTTAGTGGAAAAATATTTTCTAACATCCAGTCTGCACCTCTGTTATTTAATCTTTAAGTGGTGACCTCCAGTCCTATTACTACCATCTAACTCAAATAACTTGCTGAAATCCAATTTACCTATCACAGAAAATATTTTTAAAAGCTCAAGCACATCTCCCCTCACACACCTTCTTTTAAATGAGAACATATTTAATAGCCTCAGTCAATCTTCATATTCAAGGTGCTTCAGGGATGGTATTATTTTTGTTGCCCTCCCTTGTACTGACTCTAACAAGTTTATATCATGTCCTAAATGTGGTAACCGACCATGCTTGTATACAGTACTCTAAATGTGGCCTGACATAAGAATTATATAGTTTAAGGATAACTTCCTTACTCGTGTAGCTAACATTCGTTTTAATGTAACCTAGCACCCTTCTCCTAATGTGTATATATATATATATATATATATATATATATATATATATATATATATATATATATATATATATATATATATATATATATATATATATATATATATATGTGTGTGTGTGTGTGTGTATACACACTCTAGTGTCATAATGAAATCAAAAGGAAAGTGAGATTTAATTGGTATTATTCGATTTTTATCAAATATAGTATTCTAAAGGGCTTATAAATAAATTAAAAGTAAATTAGTTTAATTTTAAAAGTCTAGGTAATGCTTGATGTTAAGCATTTTTAAAGATGGGGAGGAAAGTGAAGAAATCAAGGAGGAGATTATGAAAAAATATACAACGTACAAAGGTTGTGGGAATTGTTTGTTTAATTTAAAAATAAGTGGTTAATTGAGAAGATATTACTTACAAATCGAAAAAAGGGTAATACTTCAGATTCGAGGTGCACGGAAGATGGCGCTGTTAGTCGGTTACAATTTTGGGCTACAGCATATCTCTTATGACGTCAGACGGTAGCGTCAGATGTGACATCACTGCGTTATATTTTTTTGTTGTTTGGGGGATTTGTAACTTTTAGTCTATTATTTACTAAATATCTGTGCCTCTGCTTGTTTATAGTTTTTTTCTAAGTTAGGTAAGGTTTCTTGTTGTCTTTTATTGTTTTTTGTTTTGTTTCCGTATTTTTTGTTTACCTCGAACGATAACAGCTTCTTACTAGCAACATCGTAGCTTATAAATAGGACCCGTTTTGCAAGTGTTTTTCTTTCGTTATTGTGTTTTCGTGCTCTCCATGTGCTTCTTTGTTATTCGAATTCGGCTTTACTTTGTATAATCGCGAAAAACCTTTAGATTATCTAGAGGCGCATAAACTAATCAAGAAACGTATAAAAGTACGAATTGTTTGTTATTAGGTTAGGTTTTTCTGCCAGTAAAAAGCTGTTGGGGAGAAAAAAAACCCCCAGTAATTTCAAGGGGACCGCTCGTGAGGGAAATATATCACTGCAGGGGGACCACCATACTCATGCAAAAAAATATTAGGCCTATATTGTTCACATCTGACGCTACCGGCTGACTTCATAAGAGATATGCTGTAGCCCAAAATTGTAGCCGACTAACTGCGCCATCTACCGTGCGCCCCGAATCCGAAGTGTTACCAAAAAAAGTGTTATAATAGCGGATGCAAAAAATATGTAAATTGAAAAAAAAAAAGATAGGGTCAAATGACGATCGCAATAAAAATAAATAAGACTAAGATAAAAGATGGTAGAAGCAACTAGGGCCTATCGAATTCAGTCGTTAGAGTATTGGATTCAAGTTGGCCAATTTTTATATATTATTTTTAGTGAGTTATTTTCGAATTTCTAAGAAATGTTCAATTTAAGTGAGCGAAATGAAAAGTTTATTAATTCCCGATTAAAAGCGGCATGTGTTCGAGGGATTTGATTGCATAAGCGTTTGAATGCGAGTTAAGCATACTTACCTGGCACAGGGGATACCATGATCACTAAGGTGGTTCCCCCAAGGCGAGGCTCACCATTGCACTTGGGTGGCGTTGACCCTTGCGATTACCCCAAATGTGGGTAACTCGAGTGCGTAATTTTTGGTAGCAGGGGACTGCGTTCGCGCTTTCCCCTTAAAAATTTCTGCATACTTATAACAATTAGCTCTTCAATTACCCTATTCTGTTCATTTATTCGTATGCTATACCCGCTCTACGCATGAAGGTTTATGTTTGTCTTCATCTTACATTTCTTTTCGTTGTCGTTTACGGATTCCAGTGATTTCAATTGCTTGCATAGCTCCATTTCAGTTATGCCGAACGAACAATTTTGTATGTAAGTCGTCTGCGTATTCTATATTAAGGCTTCTCTCGTTAATAGGGCAATGCGTGTCCGCCATATAGATTGAATACAATATAAGACTCAAATAGTCATCCTGCTTGAATATGTTTCCTCGATAGATTCATGTTCTATATATGCGTATCTATCCATTATGTAATATTATTATTAATTTCTAATCTGAGTATTTTATACTGCAATTTGCTTCTGCCAAAATTAGGCGAACGCTTTCGATACGTTTATGCCCACGAAATCAATGCTGGCCTTTTCAACTTTGGCTTTTCCTATCTTTACTATTAGTACACTAAGTGCCATCTCCGTGCTCCGATTCTTTCGGAATTCAAATTGCTAGGTGTTTGGGAGATTATTTTTCGTTTAGTAATATAATTAATCTATTGGTTATTATTTTTTCGTATACTTTCCCGATAAAATCGACCGGGTAAATGGGCCTGTAATTCTCAACCTACGTGGGTGGCTTTCCAGGTTTAGGCACAAAAATCATTTTTGGACACCTTTCGTTCAATCAGGAATATATCCCGCTTTTAGACTTGCATTAAATACGTTCTTAAGCCATTCGAGAATGTTATTAGGATCCTTCGACATAATGTATTTCCGTTAGCCCAGATTTTCTTGTGGTTTTCTTTTTGAAACTTAGAATCATTTTTCTCAGTTTTCCAAGGCTACTTTCGGAACATATTACGAGAATTTGTCTTGTTTGTGAAAGTTATCGGTGATGTGTTCCTCCATTGCATAACATTTGAAACATATTTTAATATAAATAAATATCTACCTCTGAATTTTGGACATTGGGATTTTCATGTTAAACGAGATCAATCCCTTCGACACTTTTTCTTTCGCCACTGCAAACAGTTTCACGCTTGTTGATGAATTGAAACGTCCCTCCCTTGGTCCCCCTAATATACTTGTTAATTTTGACGTTTTTCCACTTTTCACGAACATACCCTTAAATAAAGTGAATAGGTCTTTTGCTGCTTCGGAGAAATTTCATGGCTTCACTCGTCCTCTTCTTAAAAAAAAATTGGACTTATTTTCAAAGACACATAATTTTTGGTCAATCATAATATTTGCCAAACAGACTGATGGTGTAGTAATAGGGTCCCCTATAGCTCCAGGAGCCGCTGATATATTTATGACTCATTTAGAAGAAAATATTTTCAATACCGCCCCATTATATATACAACCGTCATTTTATCGCAGATTTGACACCCCTCAACAGGCGGAACAATGACTCTAATTTATTAATTCAATACATTCCAAAATCAAGTATACCGTTGAATACTAAATCAATAATGCCCACCCATTTCTTGATATACTAATTAATAAATCTGAAAACATACTCACTACTTGGGTATATCATAAACCTACTTTCTCTGGGTTAGGTTTCAATTTCTTTAGTGCCTTTGACAAAAAGAATTAGACTTCCTCCGCACATATTTCACAAACAATTCTTATCCTTGAGACATTTTCGATGCTACTCTTAAAACCTTCTTTGAAAATATTTTTTCTCAAAAACTACGTTCATATAACGTTCCCAAGGAAATACGATATCTTTCACTCCCGAATTTAGGCCCTCTAAATCAGCAATTCCGCAAACAAATACAAAAAAATCCTCAAATATCATTTAGGGAAATCAACTTTAAAATATTTTTTTAGAATAATTTAGCGATAGGTTTCAGTATTTGATGTTAATGATCTTGTTCCCTTGTAGTCTGCAATTGTTGTATATTTATTTACATGTCCTCGGTGTGGTAGAGGCAATTAGGTCGGCAGTACACGGCGCTCGTTACACGCTCGAGCTTGTTCTCATCTTTGCATAAGTAGCAGAACAGGGAATGCTTCCCCGTTCGGGATTATATTATCCTTTTCGAAAGCGATGACACCATTAATGATTTTAAAATTATAGATTCTTCCAATGATGATATAAGCCTTCGAATAATTGAATCCATTAATATTAAGACCCTTAGACCCTCTCTCAACAATGATTTATCCGCCTTCCCTCTCCGTGTCTTATAATGACGAACCAATTATTATACCTCATCCTACTCCATGGTTTCTTACTCTCCATGTATTTAGTTGTGTTTCTACAACTTGTGTTACAAAAATTAGAATTAAAATTTTTTGCGGAATTAACTGTTCATAAATTTGACCCCCACCCTTCCCCTATGCTCACAATTTCTCAACCTTTGTTTAAATAGTTAACTATTTATGATTTATCACTATGAAATGTAAATATGTATATTCATATATAATTGTACCTTCCAGTCCTAATTAATCTTAATGTTAATTGTTTTTCCTATTTAAAGAAGCTATTATTTGTTCAATTTATTAGGCCAGAAGATGAGCATGTCTTTGATCGAAACGTAGCCAGAATAACTAAAGATTGCATACTCTCATTCTCGTTGCCATTGGATACTTAACATAATTTCACGGATGACAAAAGCCACAAGGGTCTATCAAAGGTCATCCGTATCCATCAAATCTCACCCACATAATGCATCCATAGGATTTTGTCAGATCATGCATCTACAATATAAACAATCTATACGACTATGTCAGACCATGCATATACAATATATAATTTAATGCCTCCATAGGAGTCTGTCAAAAACAAAATCCAAGTCCCCCCAAATATACAATAAATAGAAACTGCATCCACAGGGATGAGTTAAGAAACATACCCCCATACCAAACAAGTAAGAAGTTAACACTCCATCCCCCATATAATCATCCAATCTGCGCTTGAAACATTCAAGTTTGGGCTGTCTACAGTCTCAGGGGGCAAACTATTCCAATAATCCACCATTCTGTTAGTGGAAAAATATTTTCTAACATCCAGTCTGCACCTCTGTTATTTAATCTTTAAGTGGTGACCTCCAGTCCTATTACTACCATCTAACTCAAATAACTTGCTGAAATCCAATTTACCTATCACAGAAAATATTTTTAAAAGCTCAAGCACATCTCCCCTCACACACCTTCTTTTAAATGAGAACATATTTAATAGCCTCAGTCAATCTTCATATTCAAGGTGCTTCAGGGATGGTATTATTTTTGTTGCCCTCCCTTGTACTGACTCTAACAAGTTTATATCATGTCCTAAATGTGGTAACCGACCATGCTTGTATACAGTACTCTAAATGTGGCCTGACATAAGAATTATATAGTTTAAGGATAACTTCCTTACTCGTGTAGCTAACATTCGTTTTAATGTAACCTAGCACCCTTCTCCTAATGTGTATATATATATATATATATATATATATATATATATATATATATATATATATATATATATATATATATATATATATATATATATGTGTGTGTGTGTGTGTGTGTGTATACACACTCTAGTGTCATAATGAAATCAAAAGGAAAGTGAGATTTAATTGATATTATTCGATTTTTATCAAATATAGTATTCTAAAGGGCTTATAAATAAATTAAAAGTAAATTAGTTTAATTTTAAAAGTCTAGGTAATGCTTGATGTTAAGCATTTTTAAAGATGGGGAGGAAAGTGAAGAAATCAAGGAGGAGATTATGAAAAAATATACAACGTACAAAGGTTGTGGGAATTGTTTGTTTAATTTAAAAATAAGTGGTTAATTGAGAAGATATTACTTACAAATCGAAAAAAGGGTAATACTTCAGATTCGAGGTGCACGGAAGATGGCGCTGTTAGTCGGTTACAATTTTGGGCTACAGCATATCTCTTATGACGTCAGACGGTAGCGTCAGATGTGACATCACTGCGTTATATTTTTTTGTTGTTTGGGGGATTTGTAACTTTTAGTCTATTATTTACTAAATATCTGTGCCTCTGCTTGTTTATAGTTTTTTTCTAAGTTAGGTAAGGTTTCTTGTTGTCTTTTATTGTTTTTTGTTTTGTTTCCGTATTTTTTGTTTACCTCGAACGATAACAGCTTCTTACTAGCAACATCGTAGCTTATAAATAGGACCCGTTTTGCAAGTGTTTTTCTTTCGTTATTGTGTTTTCGTGCTCTCCATGTGCTTCTTTGTTATTCGAATTCGGCTTTACTTTGTATAATCGCGAAAAACCTTTAGATTATCTAGAGGCGCATAAACTAATCAAGAAACGTATAAAAGTAAGAATTGTTTGTTATTAGGTTAGGTTTTTCTGCCAGTAAAAAGCTGTTGGGGAGAAAAAAAACCCCCAGTAATTTCAAGGGGACCGCTCGTGAGGGAAATATATCACTGCAGGGGGACCACCATACTCATGCAAAAAAATATTAGGCCTATATTGTTCACATCTGACGCTACCGGCTGACTTCATAAGAGATATGCTGTAGCCCAAAATTGTAGCCGACTAACTGCGCCATCTACCGTGCGCCCCGAATCCGAAGTGTTACCAAAAAAAGTGTTATAATAGCGGATGCAAAAAATATGTAAATTGAAAAAAAAAAAAGATAGGGTCAAATGACGATCGCAATAAAAATAAATAAGACTAAGATAAAAGATGGTAGAAGCAACTAGGGCCTATCGAATTCAGTCGTTAGAGTATTGGATTCAAGTTGGCCAATTTTTATATATTATTTTTAGTGAGTTATTTTCGAATTTCTAAGAAATGTTCAATTTAAGTGAGCGAAATGAAAAGTTTATTAATTCCCGATTAAAAGCGGCATGTGTTCGAGGGATTTGATTGCATAAGCGTTTGAATGCGAGTTAAGCATACTTACCTGGCACAGGGGATACCATGATCACTAAGGTGGTTCCCCCAAGGCGAGGCTCACCATTGCACTTGGGTGGCGTTGACCCTTGCGATTACCCCAAATGTGGGTAACTCGAGTGCGTAATTTTTGGTAGCAGGGGACTGCGTTCGCGCTTTCCCCTTAAAAATTTCTGCATACTTATAACAATTAGCTCTTCAATTACCCTATTCTGTTCATTTATTCGTATGCTATACCCGCTCTACGCATGAAGGTTTATGTTTGTCTTCATCTTACATTTCTTTTCGTTGTCGTTTACGGATTCCAGTGATTTCAATTGCTTGCATAGCTCCATTTCAGTTATGCCGAACGAACAATTTTGTATGTAAGTCGTCTGCGTATTCTATATTAAGGCTTCTCTCGTTAATAGGGCAATGCGTGTCCGCCATATAGATTGAATACAATATAAGACTCAAATAGTCATCCTGCTTGAATATGTTTCCTCGATAGTTTCATGTTCTATATATGCGTATCTATCCATTATGTAATATTATTATTAATTTCTAATCTGAGTATTTTATACTGCAATTTGCTTCTGCCAAAATTAGGCGAACGCTTTCGATACGTTTATGCCCACGAAATCAATGCTGGCCTTTTCAACTTTGGCTTTTCCTATCTTTACTATTAGTACACTAAGTGCCATCTCCGTGCTCCGATTCTTTCGGAATTCAAATTGCTAGGTGTTTGGGAGATTATTTTTCGTTTAGTAATATAATTAATCTATTGGTTATTATTTTTTCGTATACTTTCCCGATAAAATCGACCGGGTAAATGGGCCTGTAATTCTCAACCTACGTGGGTGGCTTTCCAGGTTTAGGCACAAAAATCATTTTTGGACACCTTTCGTTCAATCAGGAATATATCCCGCTTTTAGACTTGCATTAAATACGTTCTTAAGCCATTCGAGAATGTTATTAGGATCCTTCGACATAATGTATTTCCGTTAGCCCAGATTTTCTTGTGGTTTTCTTTTTGAAACTTAGAATCATTTTTCTCAGTTTTCCAAGGCTACTTTCGGAACATATTACGAGAATTTGTCTTGTTTGTGAAAGTTATCGGTGATGTGTTCCTCCATTGCATAACATTTGAAACATATTTTAATATAAATAAATATCTACCTCTGAATTTTGGACATTGGGATTTTCATGTTAAACGAGATCAATCCCTTCGACACTTTTTCTTTCGCCACTGCAAACAGTTTCACGCTTGTTGATGAATTGAAACGTCCGTCCATTGATCCCCCTAATATACTTGTTAGTTTTGACGTTTCTTCACTTTTCACGAACATACCCTTAAATAAAGTGAATAGGTCTTTTGCTGCTTCGGAGAAATTTGATGGCTTCACTCGTCCTCTTCTTAAAAAAACACTTGGACTTATTTTCAAAGACACATATTTTTTGTTCAATCATAATATTTGCCAAACAGTCTGATGGTGTAGTAATAGGGTCCCCTATAGCTCCAGGAGCCGCTGATATATTTATGACTCATTTAGAAGAAAATATTTTCAATACTTCTCCATTATATATACAACCGTCATTTTATCGCAGATTTGACACCCCTCAACAGGTGGAACAATGACTCTAATTTATTAATTCAATACATTCCAAAATCAAGTATACCGTTGAATACTAAATCAATAATGCCCACCCATTTCTTGATATACTAATTAATAAATCTGAAAACATACTCACTACTTGGGTATATCATAAACCTACTTTCTCTGGGTTAGGTTTCAATTTCTTTAGTGCCTTTGACAAAAAGAATTAGACTTCCTCCGCACATATTTCACAAACAATTCTTATCCTTGAGACATTTTCGATGCTACTCTTAAAACCTTCTTTGACAATATTTTTTTCTCAAAAACTACGTTCATATAACGTTCCTAAGGAAATACGATATCTTTCACTCCCGGATTTAGGCCCTCTAAATCACCAATTCCGCAAACAAATACAAAAAAATCCTCAAATATCATTTAGGGAAATCAACTTTAAAATATTTTTTTAGAATAATTTAGCGATAGGTTCAGTATTTAATGTTAAGGACTTGCTCCCTTTTAGTCTGCACAGTGTTGTATATTTATTTACATGTCCTCGGTGTGGTAGAGGCAATTAGGTCGGCAGTACACGGCGCTCGTTACACGCTCGAGCTGGTTCTCATCTTTTCATAAGTAGCAGAACAGGAAATGCTTCCCCGTTCGGGATTATATTATCCTTTTCGAAAGCGATGACACCATTAATGATTTTAAAATTATAGATTCTTCCAATGATGATATAAGCCTACGAATAATTGAATCCATTAATATTAAGACCCTTAGACCCTCTCTCAACAATGATTTATCCGCCTTCCCTCTCCGTGTCTTATAATGACGAACCAATTATTATACCTCATCCTACTCCATGGTTTCTTACTCTCCATGTATTTAGTTGTGTTTCTACAACTTGTGTTACAAAAATTAGAATTAAATTTTTTTGCGGAATTAACTGTTCATAAATTTGACCCCCACCCTTCCCCTATGCTCACAATTTCTCAACCCTTGTTTAAATAGTTAACTATTTATGATTTATCACTATGAAATGTAAATATGTATATTCATATATAATTGTACCTTCCAGTCCTAATTAATCTTAATGTTAATTGTTTTTCCTATTTAAAGAAGCTAATATTTGTTCAATTTATTAGGCCAGAAGATGAGCATGTCTTTGATCGAAACGTAGCCAGAATAACCAAAGATTGAATAGTCTCATTCTCGTTGCCATTGGATACCTAACATAATTTCACGGATGACAAAAGCCACAAGGGTCTATCAAAGGTCATCCGTATCCATCAAATCTCACCCACATAATGCATCCATAGGATTTTATCAGATCATGCATCTACAATATAAACAATCTATACGACTATGTCAGACCATGCATATACAATATATAATTTAATGCCTCCATAGAAGTCTTTCAAAAACAAAATCAAAGTTCCCCAAAATATACAATAAAAAGAAACTGCATCCACAGGGATGAGTTAAGAAACATACCCCCATACCAAAAAAGTAAGAAATTAACCCTCCATCCCCATATAATCATCCAATCTGCGCTTGAAACATTCAAGTTTGGGCTGTCTACAGTCTCAGGTGGCAAACTATTCCAATAATCCACCACTCTGTTAGTGGAAAAATATTTTCTAACATCCAGTCTGCACCTCTGTTTTTTAAATCTTTAAGTGGTGACCTCCAGTCCTATTACTACCTTCTAACTCAAATAACTTGCTGAAATCCAGTTTACCTATCACAGAAAATATTTTTAAAAGCTCAATCACATCTCCCCTCACACACCTTCTTTTAAATGAGAACATATTTAATAGCCTCAGTCAATCTTCATATTCAATGTGCTTCAGGGATGGTATTATTTTTTTTTGCCCTCCTTTGTACTGACTCACAAGTTTATATCATGTCCTAAATGTGGTAACCGACCATGCTTGTATACAGTACTCTAAATGTGACCTGACATAAGAATTATATAGTTTAAGGATAACTTCCTTACTCGTGTAGCTAACATTCGTTTTAATGCAACCTAGCACCCTTCTTCTAATGTATATATATATATATATATATATATATATATATATATATATATATATATATATATATATATATATATATATATATATATATATATATATATATATATATATATATATATATATATATATATATATATATATATATGTGTGTGTGTGTGTGTGTGTGTATACACACTCTAGTGTCATAATGAAATCAAAAGGAAAGTGAGATTTAATTGGTATTAATCGATTTTTATCAAATATAGTATTCTAAAGGGCTTATAAATAAATTAAAAGTAAATTAGTTTAATTTTAAAAGTCCAGGTAATTCTTGATGTTAAGCATTTTTAAAGATGGGGAGGAAAGTGAAGAAATCAAGGAGGAGATTATAAAAAAATATACAACGTACAAAGGTTGTGGGAATGGTTTGTGTAATTTAAAAATAAGTGGTTAATTGAGAAGACATTACTTACAAATCGAAAAAAGTGTTATAATAGCGGATGCAAAAAATGTGTTATAATATGTTATAATAATATATAAATACACAATATAAGGGTACACATTACACAAAGTGGAAAGCACGCCAGTGTTGGCGTGTAGTAAGATGAGGCTGAGCGTCCCACGCGTGTCTTGTCTGCTGTAGGTGGGTGGCGGCGGTCCTCACTACTCGTGGCCAGGCTGGGCGCAGGCGTGGGTCAGCTCGGAGGGCGTGCTTTTCTCAGCACCTCCAGCAGCTCGTTTTGGGGGGTGTGGCTGACCACCTGGCCGCTCTTGCCTGTCGCGCCCTCAGTAGGGCGCCTCTTACAGGGTGATGGGCTCTTGCTGGCTCTGGCCTGAGGCGGGCGGTGGCTGGGCAGGAGAGTAGGTAGTGCACTGGTGGGCGCCGGGAGCAGCCGCCGCAGTGTTCGCACCTCCCTGCCACAAAGTCAGCGTGCAGCTCTTCCCGCGTGGAGTAGCCCAGCCTCACTCGCTGTAGCTGCACGCCGTTCGTTCTGGGCTGCTGGAAGGATGCGTTCAGTGGGCGATAGGCTGTGGCTGCAGCATACCACGCCGCTTGCCTCTTAGTTGCTTCCCATTCTTGGTGCTGCTGGTGGGCGTTGTGGGCGGCCCTGCGTTTGGCCTGCACCTTGAGCTGTTGCATTCTCGGGCGTACGGTCCCGTGATGGTGGGGTCGTAAACGGCTCTTTTGGCAGCATCGTTGTTGCGCATGCAATGTGGCTGGGAATCCAGTGAAGCCAGAAACGCCTGCCCTGAGCTGCCAGGTCCTGCAGGGTGCACATGATGGTGGTGGTAAGATGGATGTTGTCCATGGTGCGGGCGTGGGCGTGATGCAGCCCCGCCCGAGAGTCCGTGCGTATTACCACAGTGGGCTGTCGGCGGAGCAGAGCCTGCTGGAGGGCGTGCAGGATCTCTACCAGCTCCGTCTGGAGGGTGGAGCAGTGGCCTGATGTCCTCCACGCCTGTGTCAGGCGCTGGACCTCCCGCTGTCGGGGTCGACGGAGCCGTCGGTGAAGTAGCCTGCGCTGCCTGGCTCCGTGACCTCAGACATGTCTCTGAGGGCGTGCTGTCGCAGCTTCTCGGTGAGGCAGTGCGCTTTGATGGCGGGCAGCTGTGTGGTGGTGAAGTGGGCAGCGGGGTACTCCCACGGTGGTGGTGGATCGTAGGCGGGGTTGGGGGTGTCGGGGTCGCGCTACAGCCAGTTCCCTGCCTGGTTGAGGGTGTTGGTTGCTAAGGTGACGTTTACGAGCCACCTGTTGTTACGCAGGCACTCGATGCTCTGCGCCACGGCCATTCCGAGTCTCCTCTGCGTAACACCCTCCACGTCGCTCTGGAGCAATCTGGCCGGGCGACAGGCCACAATACAATCCACCCTGGCGGTGAGGGGCACCAGGCTGGCCTCGCTCATCATGACACAGGAACTGCACCACCTCGGTGCCCCAACATGGTCCTCATGGCGGTGTTTTGCACCACCTCCAGGCGCTGCTGCTTCTGCCGGGGTAGTGTTACAAGGACCGGTGCACTGTAGTCCACTAGGGAGCGCACTTCCTGCAGGTAGTAGAGGCGGAGGACGGGGAAGGTTGCACCATCGCTCGTCTGCTTCATGGCCCTCATCACATTCAGCCGGGCCTGCGTCCGCTTCCTCAGGTGCGTGACATGCTGCGTGAAGGACAGCCGCCTGTCCACCCGCACTCCGAGGTACTGGTAGGAGTAGGTCCAGGCCAGACCGACTCCTTGGACGCACCGCTGCTGGCCAGCAGGTGTGCAAGTCTTGATGACCACGGCCTGGGACTTCTCTGCCGAGATCTTGAGCCCCAGCTCTTCGCACTTGGCAGTGATGAGGTGCAGCGTTTCTTGAGCCGTGCCCTCTTTTTTTTCTTATGTGATTGGCAAGAAAAGGGTAAAACTTACTTATCAATTCCAAAATTCCAAGATAGTTGCCATTATATACTGATTCAAGTTTTATTGCCTCCTCTAAATGTTAACCCATGCTCTGCTAATGTACATATAGCGGTAATAACGCGCTCAGGGACACTTCTCCAATATTGTTCTTTTTTTATATTTTCGGTCAATTTTGAATTTCAGGTTGAACCGTATTTTCTTGACAAATACGTAAGCAAAGCTGTTCTATGAACTTCCGAGTTTTCATGACTTTTAATTACACTTAGATTTCTCCAGTCACTAAATTCTCCAGAAGATAATGCTGAAGTTCTGGTCGAAAAATAGTACAAAGAAAGCAAAAAGCACAGCCTGTTGTTGGAGAGTACACAAGCCATTCACGAGCATACATTTTTCCATTAAGAGTTGTTCTTCTAACTTCTGCCTCCTTTTCCTCTTTTGGGGTCCGCTTTCGAATGTTCTCTTCATTGCAGGACCACAAATGCTGAAAATGAGGATATATATTAAACAAGCCGTGGTTCTCTTCCTTAACCGGAAGAGCTTGGTTCCACAGGCACCCCTGCGGGTGTGTGGCCTACGGCCTTATTTGCTAATCTTAACCGACTTGACTTTTGTGTATAGAAAGAACAGAGAGGGACCGCTGTATGCGATACGGCATTCACGTAGTCAGAGAGGAGCGTTGCGGGAAACATTTACGAAAAGGACAGCGAGAGTAGATAGGTCGGTGGCTATACACCGATGCGATGTGTTGTTGTGAGGGTGTAGGTTATGTGGTATTGACTGGGCGAGGGTTGGGGGCAAGTCAATAGGGGAAGGCTGACAGCTCATCCGGAAACGCGTTATTCATGATGCCTATTGGTTTATGCGAAGAACGGTACGGGCGGTGGGTGTTCGTGGGCCGCGGGATATCGCGGCGCCATCGCGTACCTTCTCACGTGTAGCGAGGTGTAAAGTGGGTCTGTGGTGAGTTTGTCGAGTTGTTTCGTGAGTCTGGTATGAGCGTAAGTGTTGAGAGGAGCTAGTTTGTTGTTATGTAGTGCGTCCATTCTCGAGTACTGCGGCGAACGGCAAGCGCGCTTCAGACCAGAGTTCCGAATGCGCTGAGCCTTTCGCTTCCACGTGTCGGTCGCTGTTACGAGCGACAGCGGGGCGTACGTGAGAATGGGACGCACGAGTGCTTTGTATAGGTGTAGTTTTAGTTTTTTCCCCGCAGTGTAGAACCTACCCAGCGATGTGTTTGTGCGTGAGACTCTTGCTTGTATTAAGTTCTGGTGTAAATTGAACCTAAGGGATTTGTCGAAAGTTACCCCCAGGATTTTGGTGCGCTGAGTGTATGCGAGCCTTGTTGGGTTTTGGTGGATCATGTCTGGTGTGTGTGAGTAGATTTTTAGGTTATGCATGAAGTGATCTCTAGCGCCGTAGAGTGTCATCTGTGTCTTCTGAGGATTCGTGGCAATCAGCCATTTATCCTCGTAATCTGTCTTCTCGTCTAGTATTCTTTGTGCGTGGAGCGCGATTTCTTCAGGGGCTCGGCCGCTGACGAGAATGGTCTCGTCATCGGCATAGGCCACTATGTATGTGTGAACACAGTTTTGTGGTGGGCGTGGGGTGTCGTTTGTTAACATGATGTAGAGTGTGGGTGCCAGAATGCTTCCTTGGGGAACGCCTGAGCGTGGTGTGAAGGGTCTTGATAGGGTGTTATTGTATCTGATGTGGCAGCGCCGTCCAGTGAGGTAGTGTGAGAGGAGCCTTATGATGCAGAAAGGTAACTCTGTGTTGTTGGCGAGTTTCCAACGGAGTCCCTCGTGCCACACCTTGTCGAAGGCCTTCTCCACGTCCTTACTGATGGAGAGAGTCTTTTGGTGTATCTGTCGTTTCTTCTGTATTCTGTCGTGAACGATGGTCACGGCCGCCTGAGTGGACCTGCCTCTCCTGAACCCGTAGTGATTGGGGGAGAACCAGTCCCTCTCTTCCAAGAACTCCCGTAGATGGCAGTTGACCATACGTTCAAGTATTTTGCCTAGGTGCTCTAATAGAGCAATAGGCCTGTAATTGTTTGGGTGTTTTGGGTCTTTGTGCTGTTTATGTAGGAGTATGTTGTGAGAGACTTTGAATATTTTTGGAAAGTCGCCTGAGGATAGTTAGGCGTTGAATAGATGTGTGAGTGTGGGGTATATGTCTGCGGGGAGGTTGTGTATAAGTGTGGCTGGTAGACCGGAGAAGCCGGGGGCGCGTTTTGGTGTCGTTTTTATGTAGTGTTTTGTTTCCTCGATGGTGATTGGATTGGTTAGTGTGGACGTGTAATCGAGCACCTCCATTCGTATCAGGGGGCAGGCCTTAGCTCGTGAGCGTGAGCCCGACACCACTCCTGGATTTCCTGGAAGTGCTCCTGCGCATGTGGTTTTGGTGGGTTGTGCGTGTGTACTGTGTCCCAATGGGACCTAAATGCGTCGAGGATGTCGTTAATGTCTGTGAGTGTGTGGCTATTTATTTTGAGTGTGATTGGTTTACATGGTTCAGTACCCAGCATCCTTTTTACGTGCCGCCAGAAGAAGGAAGGGTCCATGCAACGGGTGTCGTCCGCAATGCGGACGACCTCATGCCACTGCCGGTTACTATCTAGCTGCACGCATTGAAGGATGCGGGCACGTAGTTGGTTTATGTTGTGTTGTCGTAAGCCTCTGGTGTAGTGGTTATTGTACTGTGTGATGAGTCTCTGTGTGTGTATTGAGAATGTGAAGTGTTTTATGCAGGTGTAGTTTTTGTGGTGAGGGTAGGTTACGAGCACCAGCGGTGGTCTATTACTCCTGGATTGGTGTCCTCCAGGTCGAGGTTATGTGGTGTGTTTGTGGATATGTGACTCCTGAATTCTACCCAGTTCGTATTCTTGTAGTCATATAGAGGTGATGTGGGGATAAGTATGGGAGATGTGGATATGAGAAGGCATATCGGTATGTGGTCAGATAGTACGTGGGGGCCGGGTGCAATGTGAGTGTAGAATCGTGTGGCGTGGTCGTTACGGAAGACCACATCCGGGGATGTGGTGCCCCCGCGCGGGCCGAAGAACGTGGGGAAGGCAGGGCCAATGTGTTCACAGCGGTAACGACGCAAGGCACCGGCCAAGTAACTACCCGCATCGTTCGTATTGTTGGAAAGGAGTGTCGGGTGAAAAGCGTTGAGGTCCCCCGCAAAGAAGATAGGTAGGTTGTAGTTTGAAAGGGCCCGGAGTGGGACTTCTAAGTTTAACTGTATTCGTGGTGGTCTGTAGTGAGTGGCCACTATAATGGGGCCGGAGCTTGTGTCAATTTTGCAGGCTAGAAAGGAGGTGGCATGTGTGTTGACGAAGGAGTGGTGTATGTTGCGCTTTACTAGGATCGCAGATCCTAGGTGCCGCCCCTGTGATGATAAGTATGTGTGATAGCCTGCAATGCGGAGTCTGTTGTTGGGAGGGTGTAGGCTGGTGGAGTTCAGGAGTATTATGTCGGGTCTTTGTGTGTTGAGTACCCAGTTGGCGACCGTATGGCGAATACCATGCTAGCTGCATACGTTTAACTGTATTAGGCTAAGTCGACCTATTGTCGTGGGCGGAGTGCGCGGGAGGCTGACTTGCCTGGTATCGTCCCCTTCTCCTTGGTAATTGCCCAGGAGGCATGAGGGGCGAGTACCTTGACTCGTGTAGATTGTTGTTTCGTGTGGGTCACGGCGGTGTTGTTGGGTGGGGGAGCCGTAGTGGATGGAGGAGTGTGTTCTGTGGGCGTGGACGTCGAGGTGGTGGCTTTGGAGGGGGTAGAGTCTTGGTGGTGGGGGGGAGTTTGTGGCGGAGGTGGGGGGCGTAGAGCTGGAGGATGAAGGGCTAGAGATAGTTGGAGAGGTGCAGACTATGAGAGGAGGGGTGTCGGGGGGAGAGAGGAGGTTGGGTCGGCGGAGGGGTTGAGGGGGAAGAAGTCGGAGGTGAAGGAGCAGAAGGGGGAGGAGTGGAGTGAGAAGGAGTGGAGTGAGAAGGGGTGAAGTGAGAAGGAGTGGGAGGAGGAGGAGTAGGGAGCGAAGGAGGAGTGGAAACGACAGTAGAGGGGGGGGGTTGTCCTGTGTCTGTGTGCGCGGATGGGGCTTTGGGGTGGGTTTTTTTTGATCGGCACGGGGTGTGGTGGACTGAGTGAGAGTGGGGGTTGGGGTGACGGTGGGAGCTGTGCGAGAGGGGGCGGAGATGGGTGGTGGCAGTGGGAGGAAGGCGGGGTTTAGATAGAGAGGTGGAAGAGGTGCGGGCAGGATAGGTGGTTGCGAGAGAGGCAGGAGCAGTGGCTAAGGAAGGTGCAGGGACAGGACAGACGGCGGGGAAAGCGTGATGAGAGTGGGGGGCAGTGGTTCCCGGCGGGGAGGCGTGTGTACCCATCGGGGTGGGGAGAAGTGCGGGTCTGGATGTGTGTTCATCTATTAGAGCGAACACCTTCTCAGCGAAGGTGATATGCTCTATGCCATTGGAGGCAGATAGTGTATTTAGTAATTTAGCGTATAAGCGAGGGTCGCCCCTCGACATGTCTTTTGCCACCGCTGAGAGCAGGGTGGCCAGGTGTAGTTTTTTTTTTGTGTTGTCGCTTGTGTGGTGTGGGGTGGGGGTGGGCGTGTAGAGTGGGGTGGGGGTGGTTGTATGATGTGTGGGTGTTGGTAGTAGTGGGGGTCTCTGAGTGTTGTGTGCTGGGGTGATGGGAGATGGGAGGTGTATGGTTGCTGCAGGGGGGGGGGGTGTCTGGGGTAGATAAGGGGGAGCAGGCAGCTGCGGCGAATGTTCTGGTGAGGGGAGGGGGGTGTGTGTCTGGGGTAGATAAGGGGGAGCAGGCAGCGTTGCGCCGGCAGCTGCGGCGAATGTTCTGGTGAGGGGAGGGGGGGCTGTGTGTGTATTTGGTTGTGGGCGCCGAATAGCCTCCACGGCGTCATGGCGGCCCTTACTTAGGTAAGGGCACCTGGGGTTAACGGCGACGTGGTCGCCGCCACAGTTTGCACAGAGGGCTGTAGTGGAGGTGCAGGACGTGTAGTGGTGCCCCACTACACTGCACTTTGAGCAGATTAAGTCTGCTGAGCATGTGCTGGTGTTGTGTCCGGTCTTGTAGCACCGGTGGCATTGTGTAGGTCTAATGTTGTGTTGTTCTTCGATGTATGGTGGGTTTGTGAGGGTGCCGCAGACCTTGATGCCTTGGTCTAGCAGCATGTTTTTTGTGGTGTCGCTGGACAGTGTGATCACTGCCCAGTTCTTCGACCTGTTGAAATACAGGTCCTTGATGACCTCCTCCCCGTACTCATGTCGGAGATGTGAGCGGAGGTCATCGTTTGTGAACGCCAACCACAAAGGGTTGGTCCTTGTTACTCGAATCTGGTATCTCTTTAGGATACCGTCAGCGAGTTTTGTTTTGAGGTTGTGTGTGTTGAGTATGGTGGTTGTTTTCTCATGGATGGTTAGCGTGTCCTCCTGTGAGCGGAAGACGAGCTTGTGGCCTGTGCGTAGTTTTATGATGTTGGTGATCGGGGTGTCGTGAGTGGCGGCTAGGTTCAGTAGTGTGTGGTGGTCGATTGTGGCGGGTGTTGTTTTGGAGGTATGCGTTAATATTAGGTGTGTGTTTGCCATGGTTATTGCTTTACGGTTACTCTTTTTGATTTGGGAGTACCTCCGTCCCGCCGATGAGAACCCCGTGAACATGACTCGGATGTGGTGAATGGTGATGGATGAGTATGGACCTGGTTGAGCTCCTCAGAGGGTGTAAAAACATGGCGGACTTAATGATGACTGAAGCCAGAATCAACTGACTCCAGTCGGGGTGCCGCCCCCTCTATTGGGTTTTGGTTATTTAACAGTTATTTCCGACATCTCACAGAGACGGAAGAGTCTCCCTCTGTGGTCCTGGACGGTGGCCGCAGGGTAGGTTGTTATGCCTCCCCACGTTTGTAACTGAATCATAAACCAGGTTGCTTCTTCCTCTGGGTTCCGCAGCGGGGTAAGCCTCAGACCTCCTTTCCCCAGAGTTTTCAATTATGCCTTTTCTAAGTAGAACGGCATAGTTGCAACGAAGCTATATGTGTAGAGTCACGTTCACGGAGCCAGACATCACGGCGGAGCAGGGATGGGGGGGGGGGTTAGCACGTTATATCAGAATGACGTGCCTAGGAAATAAAGGTATTTTTATTCGGGGGGGGGGGCAGGGGGTGACTTAAGGTCCTATTTAGGTCCGGGGGTATCTTGCAGATGGTGAAATCACGTCCTCGAGAAAAAATTCGTTGGTAAGCGGGAGTGTCCTGGAGGTGACTTGCCCGCAACGTTACCTCCTTTGCCGGCTAAGACTTCTCTTAGGTGGTAGAGCTCACGTAGAAATTCGATCGCTGTATGCTTAACTGCCTTTTTAATCCCCTTTATAGACTCTTTATTTTAACACCCTGAACACCCCTTTCTTCATCTTCATCATCATCATCTTCTTCTTCTTCTTCTTTTTTTTCTTCTTCTTCTTCTTCTTCTTTGGTCTGTGTCCTACGGCCTATCATGATTATTTTTTTCTTTTCTCCATCTAAATTTGCTATAATAATTTCCATGCCAAAATTTTTATAAATTTTCTGAACTTCACCATTTGTAATTCTTTTAGTTTTAAAAAAGTCACAAAAATTTGATACTTATATTTATTTCTGAACTTTACAATTTTATTTTTTTTAAATTATAAAGGAATTATTAGAAATAACTTTGATAAAAAAAAAAAATCTACTTAGGTAACAACCGAACTAAAAGAAAAAATCTTATTCAAACCTTCAAAAAATCTCGTTCTTAAAATATAGGGTTATGGATAAACATTTTGTATTTTGCAAATAATGAATCAATGTAAGTAATGTAATATTTTACAATTGATAGAACGGTTAAACTGTTTTAGAATAGGTTTAATCTTAAAATGGCTTTGTAGCACCATAAAGGTACATCTATTTTAAAAAATAATGAAATAAAACACCACAGATATATATTTTATAGATCTAGCAAGCAGCTATAATTACTGTTATTTTAGAAAACAATGCGGATATTATAAAGTAGTTATTCAAACTAGCAGAAACCGTAGAAATTCCACGGTTTACCCCTAGTTATCATTAATATTTTCATTCAGTCGCTGGAATCATATTTGACAGTACAAATGTGTCTTTTTTATTAACGATAGCCTAAATTATTAACAGTAAATGAATAATTATTGAAGTAAATAAATAAGTGTTAATTTAATAATTGACTATAACGCATCTCATGAAATAACTTAGTGCCCAATAATTTGAGTTCAGGGTAAAATGGCATGTTGGGTTACCAAACGCCATCACGTGATGGGTGTTTTCACTGCTACGAGAATTGAATGACTTTCTATAATTTATGTATGTTATAATACTCTTCAAAACAGGTAGTTAGAGCATTAAGTATTTACCTATATTGTTAGAAATAGTTTTTTAATTATTTTGGTCATAATATACGAGATGCAAACAACTATATTAGTAACCCATACAGATATTTTATCTTCGATAACAAAACATATTAAATTAAAGTAAAAGAATAACTCATTCCGTATCATAGCTTCTTCACTTGTTTATAGCAGTAAAACTAAAAATTCTAAGTCAAATTCAATATATGATCATTAATTCATGATGTTCCAGCAGAGCCGACTTATTTTTCTTCATAGCACCATTTTTCAACGCACCAAATTTAATAAATTAAGACATGCATTATATTAAAAAGTAGTTAAAGTTACCCCAAATGGTATTTGTAGATTTAATAAGCTAAATATACCTATATAATGCTTGATTATCTAGTAAAGCAACTCACAGTTACTTGCATACATTGAACGCGTTGTGTCATTGATTCTTGCAAAAAATTACCAATATGTTCAAATGTAGCAACTTCGGATGTATATATGCACAAGTGAATAAAGTAAAAACGCTAGCGCACGCTGGGCGCGCCGGGGACGCCGCGCTGCTAGCCCTTCTGAACGCGTCGTAGTTGGCAGGCCGTCTGCCGCCCTCCTGGAAGGACGCCGACATCCAGCCCATCCCCAAGCCGAAGGATCACACCACCTTCAGGCCAATCTCCCTCCTGAGCTGCACAGGAAAAACAGCAGAGAAGATGGTGCTGACTCGCCTACAGTGCAGCGTGGGAAGCCTTCACCACCACGTGTTCGGCTACACCAGGGGGTGAGCACGGCGGACTGCCTCATCACCCTCCTGGTTCACGCCAACACCAGCCCACCATCGTAGTCTTACTTGACCTCGAGAAGGCTTTCGAGCTGGCTAGCCCCCGCGCCATACTAGCTGCCATTGTGAGGAAGGGCATCCGAGGGAGACTGCTGGGCTGGCTCCAAGACTACCTTCACCAGCGCCGAGCCCGCGTAAAGTTTCAGGGTCACAATTCTTCCTACCTTACCTTCGAGAACGGGACACCCCAGGGCGGCATCCTCAGCCCGTTCCTTTTCAACATGCCGATGGAACAGCTGGTCGCCCTTCCCTATCGGGAAGGAACCATCCTCCTCAGCTACGCCAACGACCTGGCGCTCGTCGTCACCGGGCGCGGCGACAAGCTCACGCGGGCCCAAGAAGCGCTGCACCTTATCACTGCCAAGTGCGAAGAGCTGGGGCTCAAGATCTCGGCAGAGAAGTCCCAGGCCGTGGCCATCAAGACTTGCACACCTGCTGGCCAGCAGCTTCGCGTCCAAGGAGTCGGCCTGGCCTGGACCGACTCCTACCAGTACCTCGGAGTGTGGGTGGACAGGCGGCTGTCCTTCACGCAGCATGTCACGCACATGAGGGAGCGGACGCAGGCCCGGCTGAATGTGATGAGGGCCATGACGCGCCTGAGCACTGGTGCAACCTTCCCCGTCCTCTGCCTCTACTAACTCCAGGCAGTGCGCTCCCTAGTGGACTACAGTGCACCGGTCCTTGTAGCGCTACCCCGGCAGCAGCAACAGCGCCTGGAGGTAATACAAAACACCGCCATGAAGACCATGTTGGGGGCACCCAGGTGGTGCAGTGACTGTGTCATGCAGAGTGAGGCCAACCTGGTGCCCCTCACCGCCAGGGTGGATTGCATTGTGGCCTGTCGGGTGGCCAGAGTGCTCCAGCGCGGCATGGAGGGTGTTGGGCAGAGGAGACTACGAATGGCCGTGGCGCAGGGCATCGAGTGCCTGCGTAACAACAGGTGGCTCGTAAACGTCAGCCTAGCAACCAACTCTTTCAACCGGGCAGGGAACTGGCTGTAGCGCGACCCAGACACCCCCAACCCCGCCTACGTTCCACCACCACCATGGGCCTCCCCGCCGCCCACTTCACCGCCACACAGCTGCCCGCCAGCAAAGCGAACTGCCTCACCGAGGAGCTGCGCCAGCACGCCCTCATGGCCATGTCTGAGGTCACGGAGCCAGGCAGCGCAGTGTACTTCACCGACGGCTCCGTCGACCCCGACAGCGGGAGGTCCAGCGCCGCCTTCGTCACGAGCGGCTTGACGCAGGCGTGGAGGACATCAGACCACTGCTCCACCCTCCAGACGGAGCTGGTAGCAATCCTGCACGCCCTTTAGCAGGCTCTGCTCCGCCGGGAGGCCATTGCGGTGATACACACGGACTCTCGGTTGGGACTGCAGGTGCTGCAGCACGCCTACGCCCACAATCACACTCGAGGCAACATCCACCTCACCACCACCATTCTGTGCACCCTGCAGGACCTGGCAGCTCAGGGCAGGCGTGTCCGGCTCCACTGGATTCCCAGCCACGTTGGCGTGCACGGCAACGATGCAGCCGACGAGGCTGCCAAGCGAGCCGCCCACGGCCCCACCATCACCTGGACCGTGCGCCCCAGCCTGCAGCAGCTCAAGGTGTTGGTTAAACGCAGGGCCGCCCACAACGCCCACCAGCAGCACCAAGAATGGGAAGAAATCAAGAGGCAAGCAGCGTGGTATGCTGCAGCCACAGCCTATCGCCCACTGAACCCATCCTTCCAGCAACCCAGAGCGAACGGCGTGCTGCTACAGCGTGTGAGGCTGGGCTACTCCACGCGGGAAGAGCTACACGCCGACTTTGTGGCAGGGAGGTGCGAACACTGCGGCGGCCGCTCCCGGCGCCCACTGGTGCACTACCTCCTCTCCTGCCCAGCCACTGCCTGCCTCAGGCCAGAGCGAGCGCCAGCCCCTCCCCCTGTAAGAGGCGCCCTACTGAGGGCGCGAGAGGCAAGAGCCGCCCAGGTGGTCCGCCACATCCCAACAAACGAGCTGCTGGAGGTGCTGAGAACAGCACCCCCTCCGCGCTGATCGCCGCCCGCGCCCAGCTGGGCGACGGGTGATGAAGACCACCGCCACCCACTTGCAGCATATAAGAAACGCGTGGGACGCTTCACCACGTCTTACTGCACTTTGTGTAATGTGTGCACTTATACTACATGTATATATATTATTGAATCATACTATTAGTGTATTTGTATTGGACTATTTTTTTTTATTATTTGTAATATGATTATGTATAAATGTACACTATTGCACAATAAACCTATACAATCAAATCAAGTAAAAACGAATATCGACAACAACTGACTACGACATTAAAACCGATCAACGACAATGGGGATAAATGGATATAAACGAAATAAAGATCCCTCAACGAGAGATCCCTGGAAATAATGCAACTGTAAAGACTTTGATGTCCCCTCCCCCCCCCCTCCCCGCGCCTCCAAAATATAAACACTAAACAAATGTGATAGTCAGCAATAAAAAAAGACAGAGATAGCCTTTCACCAGGAACCTAACAACTAAACTCTATATCTATCTTCTTTTCATTTTTTTCAACACTAAAGCTCCCACTTAATTTCCTATATATTTCTCACTTTTAATGTCCGAGTCCGAGTCCGGCAGCGCTAAGCATGACACACGTACATAGGCAGGTGCATGTATAAATGTAATAGTGCATTGCTTGTTACAATGTTTGTTGCTCTATGCAGTCCATTTTGTTTAAAAGACGTCATAACAGTTATCGTTTTAACTCATTACTTTAGAAACAAATGTATAATACAAAATTCTTTTGAAAAATGTCCTATTTTGAATATAAAATCGTATTTTAGAATTAATTTTCTGTTCGTTGTAAGCCTTAAAGCAGTACTACTCACCAGGAAGCGAATACAGGAAATTGCAAATACTAAGGCTGTTATTTAGAATCAGCGTTCGAAATAATGTGTTTACAAATACAGAGACCGCTGTTACGCGGTATTAGACTACGTGGTCAGCTTATCGAAGTGTTTAAAATACTTCGAGGCTTCGACAGACTGGACTACGGGGATATTTTCCAGCTCAGCGAGGGGAGAACAAGAAATCACGGCTCTAAACTTGAACTGAAGCGATACAATCGTGATCTGTGTGGTAAATTATTCACTTACAGTATCTGCGGTAGTTGGAACGCACTTCCGACGGAAGTTGTCAACAGTGAATCTGTTGACCAGTTCAAGTTAAGACTAGATAAAGTCTTGCGAAATCACCGTTAAGATCCTCGCGAGTGATCTTCGAGGTTGCCAACGGACACCTTCGAAGATTGCGCCAAAAGTACCCTCCTTGTATGGACCGTAGGGTACTTATTTTCCTTGTAGATCCTTGTAGATCCTTGTAGCTTTCTTCCTTAGCTGCCGCATTGACGTGTCTGACTGTATCTACCAGCCTCACGCAGCAACTGTAGTCTGGAAGCAACTTTGCTAATTTAGTGCGAAACGCGCTAGATTTAGGACGGTTTAGCATTGCTTAGCGCGAATTATTTTTATTTGACGCGGCCGCGCTATTTTAGCTCTTTCGCATTTTATTTTGGCGCGTTTTTGCAGCTTTAGATTAGGTTCATTTGATGATCCATTTTCCATCAAGGCCAAATCTATTTCAGGGCTTCCAAAGTTTGTACGTTCGTACAAAATTGCTACTTTACCTCCTATTTGCTGTACGCTTATACAGGGCCCTGGTTTACAGTAGGTTACGACGCCGGATATTTTTAGTACGTTTAAAAACGTTTGTGAACTGACTGATAACGCCATCAATCAGCAAGTAAAACAGTACTCTTTTAAAACGTTGCATTTGAAACTATTTCTTATGAATTTAAATTATAGAATATTAAAACGATAAATATATAATGAAATTCAAGAAATACACATTCAAGAAAAAAATAATAAAGTGATCTACTTTAGTTACATCGTGAGTCGTGTCCAAAATTTTGATACCTAAAGATGGACGTCATGCGGTGTACATGTTCGAAACTTGTGTTTTCATGGAATGTTAAAATGGAGTTTGATGGGCAACCCTGATTAGCTTTGCCGCAAATTGTGTTGAGTCAGCATTCTTTTTTCGATTGCCAAAAACAAGTGCTGTGTTTTTAATTCAATACCCCTTAAAATGAGTAAAAAAATATTCCCAACTTTTCCTGATAGAATGGCTTCAAAATACTGACTATAAAAGTTGAATGAGACCAAAGTAAGTGTTTTTGTGTATATTGCAAATGTTCAATCACAGCCAAACCAAGTGATATATAAAGGCATCGCAGCACCACTAAGCATAAAAGTGCATGATTCCCTTTCAGTCCCCAAACGCAAACTAAATTACCATTCATTAGTAATGCTGAAGCGAACACTAATAAAAATATAGAGGGTCGCATGTCCATGTTTATTGCTCAGCACTGTTCGATCAAAACTAGATCATTTAACTGAATTATGCAAAGAATGCTTTAATAAAAAATCAAAAAGCTTTATGCTAAAGCGAACGAAATGTACAGAAATTCTGGAAATGTTCTTGGACCTGAGAAATGGAAAATTTAGCCTAATTATAGACGAGTCTAATGATATATCCTGTCACGAAACTTTTAGGTATTATTATTAAGTATTACTCTCAAACTAGAAAACAAATTATTGTATCCTTCTTGGATTTGATTGGATTGCAAGAATGCAATGCTGAAGCAATTTGCAGTGCAATTAAGGAAAGCTTAAAAGAACATTCCCTGGATTTAAAGAACTTGGTTGTACTTGGTACAGACAAAGCCTTCGCCATGACAGGAATTAACAATGCACTCTTAAAAAGAGAAGTCCCTCTTTTGACTCTGATCAAATGCATTTGTCATTCTCTTCAACTTGCAGTGTATCATGCTGCAGCCGAATGCTTACCTAGGCATTTAGACTTAATGATTAAGGAAACTTATAACTGGTTTTCGCATTCCTCTCTCCGTCAAGCAAAATACGAGTATAAGGGGCTATTTGCTTCAATAAACAACGGTAATTTACCGTTAAAGCTTGTCTTACCTAGTCCGACCAAATGGCTCTCAATAGAAGTTGCTGTTTCAAGAATTTTGGAACAGTGAAGTGAATTGCGTTGCCATTTCAATATAGCCAGGAATGAAGAAAGTTGTTTTACAGCTGAAACTATATTCTTTGTTCAACGACAAGAAAAACTTCGTTTTTCTGGTGTTTCTGAAACAAATACCTCCTCAAGTTCAAAGGGTTAATAAAATTTTGCAGGCGCAAACACAAGATCCGACAAAATTATTGAGTGATCTCCAATGATTTTAATACCAGGAAAAAAAAATTCAGCAACTTTCCTCAACAAGCAGAAAACGAAATACGTAAAAGATGCATTAAATTCATCATTGAGCTTGTGCAGCAAATTAAGCAGCGACTACCAGTTAATATAAAAGTTCTAGAATCACTGAAAATTTTTAGTACGACTGAGTGCCTTAAACCCATCAAACTTCCAATTGTAGACCTCGCGAAACATTTTTATGAAAATGATGTGACCATAACTAAAATAGAATCTCAATTGAACCAGCTACGGAATGTACCTTGTGTTGAAGTTTCGAATACTATTTCATTCTTGATCGAAGTTTCTTTGTATAGGGATTCTGTGAGGGAAAATTCGTTCATTAAGACTACTTGTTATAGCAATGCCCTTGAGTCTTATAATCCCAAAAAGTGGTGTCCGCTGTCCAGGGATGCAAGCTTTGGTGTGCCCGGGTTCTACAGGCACTTGAGGGTGGGTGGAGGCAGCATATGTCGGATGGCTGGGAGTGCTGCTCTCCGGAATTGATGTGCGTTGCTTGCAGTTACTGCCTCTTGTGGCAGTCTGTTCCACACTTGTACAGCTCTTGGGAACATGCTGTACAAGTAGCAGTCCACCCTTGTGTTTGGATGGCTGTAAGCGTGTTGTTCATCTTGGCTGTATTTTCTGTTTAGGGGTCTTGTTGTCCTGGTGATATCCTATGGAATATGGATGCTCACCAATCCCCGATGCACCTTGAAGAACATCTCTGCCTGATGTAGGGTGCGTCTGGTCTGCAAGGTGTCCCATTTCAAGTTATCCAGCATACTGGTCACACTTGCTTGCCAGTCGTACTGGTGGGTGACAAAACGAGCTGCTTGCCGCTGCACACTCTCAATGATGTCAGAGTTTCTTGAGGTGTGTGGGTTCCAGGCACAAGCAGCATACTCCAGCTGTGGTCTGACCACAGTTGGGAAACTTAAATATATATATTGATGTATAAAATTCAAATAATTCATTTAATTTACTTAACTTTTGTCAATTATATCATTCATGTAATTTATGTATACTTAATAATTCATTCATTTATTTTACTTAACTTTTGTCAATTAAATCACTCATGTAATTTATGTATAACTTAATAATTCATTTATTTATTTTATGCATAACATTTTGCAATTCAATCATTCAATTATTTTATGTATAACTTTTTGCAATTCAATCATTCATTTATTTTATGTAACCTTTAATAATTCAATCATTCCGTGACGAGAGACTGATTTCATTTAACGCACAGATACAAACAACATCTCTTAGAATTTCACGCACATACAAACACGCATTTCACCACTTGTGAAATAACGCGAAATGACTCTCTCAATTGTATTCTCGTCGCCGTCATATTAAGATAGTTAAAAACTTCCCTTTTCACTTATTCTTTAAAATCGCCCCATACTAGAGAGAGATCATAATTCCCATTCGCACTTTCATTACAGCCCCAATTCACTAATTATAGTCGCTACAACAAAACGATTACATTCGTTACATCAAAATCATTTCCACATTTAACATCCATTTACAAAATTTATAAGGCACACTTCATTTCGTCACGTGAAATTATTTTTAATTCAAGTTCAACCTTGCCTAATTTTACGTAATTCAACTTATTATAATCTGTTTTGTTAATCTCTAATATAGATATTATTTTCTTTAAAAACTCGTTGCATTTATTTTCCAGCCCACGTGAAAAGTGTTTCCTTTGGCCTACATTGTTTATAATTCAAAATCCCTTCAATCAATCAAAATTTATGCGTGAAGAATATTGTATCATATACCTTATCTAGGCCAACGATATAGTTTTCGACATTTGCATAATTATCTACTTATTTTGCCGCATTCCAATGCCGATGTGGAAAGACTCTTTCGTGTCATGAACATTGTTCATTCAAAATTGCGCAACCGCATAAATTTAAAAACATAGAAATTTTATCCGTAAAATATGGTCTTAAGCGTAGTGATAAATGATGCTTCAATTATAAATTGCCAAATGACATCTTGCGGAAAATTGGAACGATGAATGTAGATGACGCCTCGACCTCCAAAGAAAAAGTTAACGAAGACTATGACGATTTGGAAGAGAGCAGTGATTTAGAAACCTTGGATTCGGCGTAAATTAAAGGTAAATCTCTTTACATTCATTTGTTGAAAATTGATTCTAGGTTTTAACGTATTGTTTTAACTTTCCTATTTTAGTGCATTTTATTAGAGCGGTTTAACACAAGTTTGGCGCTTTTAGCGCGTTTTGGACCACGATCGAGCTTGTTTACCTTTGAAACATTTGGCAACACTGTCTGGAAATCTGTATAGTGCAACCCCATACCGTACCGTCCTTACGCGCTGGAACACGTTTGGTTTATGTTGAGTTTAAGTTCAATTTGTTTCTTTTTCAAAGTGTAACATTACCAACGTATATGTAATATGTTACAAACACTAATAATAGTAATTGATAATGGTTCAATAATAGTTAAGATTTATTATCGAATAGCAGTTTGATTGATCGATTAAAATGCAACAATATAGTATATGTATAGGCAGCAAAACAAAACTTTCAGAAAGTCACCTTGTCAAGACCTCGTGCATTATGAGCTTGAGTGCATCACTTGAACATTGTGCAAGTCTTTAAAACTTAATGCCCTATACAGTTGAAGAATTATTTTACAAATATATAGTACTAGAAAAAAATTGTAGTCGCAGACTAGATTTTTTTCTAATTTCATAATGACCCTATGTATATCCTCTGCATATAGTTGGAATATTGTGTAAGCCTTTCTGGTGAATCTGGCATCTGCGCTTGACTCATTGACGTCACACGTTTTACGCTCAGTTGTCTTGGTGACTTCGGCCTGCTACCTTGTGTTTGTACACTCTTCAATGTTTTTTTGACATATTCAGTGGTTTATTGTACTATTTTGAGTGTGTTTTTGGAAAAAAATAAACCCCTCAGTGATGTTATAGGTCAGATTATAGCGTGCACACGCAAAATATTGGTACCCAAGAAATTGCAGTGTGTGTTCGAGTATGTAGACGTTTAGTTCATCGGTGGATCAAGAAATATGAAAAGGGTGGTGCAGAGACCATTCCTACTCATGGGATAAAGACTGGTCGCCCTAGTGAAATTAATGAAAAAACAGTAAATCTAATACATCAACATGTTGACGGACAGCCCAGGCTTACATTATTTAAGCAAATTAAAGAGAATAATCATCAATTATTGGTTAATGTGACTACGCGAACCGTGTGCAATGTCGTTGGTAAAGATTTCGGCTGTCGGCGTTGTGTGGCAACACAAAAAACAATGCTTACAAAGCGGCAGAAAATAAAATACCTACGATTCACTAAGAAATACTTGGAAGCCTTTAACGATAGTGATTGGAAAGATGTTTTATGGACGTATGAAGCGTCATTTCATGTGAGTGCAGACATGCAAGGGCATGTGTACAACCCCATGGGTTCTGACCCTCTTAGTCCTAAATAGGTGGATTCGATTGTGAAAGTCCCCCAGAAAGTGATGGCCAGGGGTTTTTTTAGTTATCATGGCATTGGCCAACTCATTTTCCTACCTACCAATGTGACTATGAATACAGTCAAATATTTTGAATTGATAGCTGAACCTGGTGAAGAGTATATGAACATATGCAAAGCAAAATACTTTCAGCAAGATGGTGTTCCTTGTCATACAGCAAAATTACTAAAAGACTTCTTCAATTTCTGTAATGTAAACCTTATTATAGACTGGCCTGGGAATAGCCCTGACCTAATTCGCATAGAAAACCTTTAGGGCATCATTAAAAAGAAACTACAGAATCGTAACCCCTCAACACTCATCAAGCTATGCATAGAAAGGCAAGATGTGTGGGGCAATTTCCCACCTGAACAACTCCAAAATCTAGCAGCTTCTCTTCTAAAACGTCTACAGATTGTGAAGAGGAGAAGGAGACTTCACACAAAATATTAATACAAATACTTACATATTTTCCTTAAAATTAATACAGGTATTTACATATTTTCATTAAAATTTTAGTCCGCGACTACACATTTTCCAGTACTATATATATATATATATATATATATATATATATATATATATATATATATATATATATATATATATATATATATATTTCCCTCTTTTCTTTTAATTACAGTATTGTCAACTAGAATATCACTCGTTAGTTTGATGTTTTGCGCGCTCTCCATATGATCTTTAGGCCCTCCGCTTTGCAGATGCATGGATAAACGTCTCGAAAGAGTGGTAGTTGTCATGCCAATATATTTTGAGTTATTATAAAGCTTGCAGTCTTTATTGGTGCAGATGAACTCGTAAACTATGTTGGTTTACTTTAGATTGGAGGAGTTTTGGCAACTGTTGTTTTTCATGAGGAGATTGTTGGCTTTTGTCGTTTTATAGTATATAATAAGTTGAATTTTGTCCATTTGATTCTTAACCTTGATATTACGGTTAATAATCTCCTTAATGTTTTTTTCATCTATTTTCTAGACCGTGGACATCTGGTTTCTGTAATGCAGTTTGATGTTGTTTACTGCTCCCCGATTACTTTTCGTTTTATCCGTATCTTTGAAATGATTATTTAAAAATGATTAGAGTTGTTCTTCAATCATGCTGTTCGAGAAACCGTTGTTAACGAGTTTGTTTTACGCATGAGATCTCTTGGTGGAAAGGTTCCCACGTAGAGCAGCATTTATATGCTCGGTGGATGTATGAGCTGATTATACTTATTTTATACCTTTCAGGGCATTCACTATCCACATTGAGGCATCTTCCCATGTCCGTACTTTTTCTATATACTTTTGTCATATAGCTACCGTTGATGTTTTGTACCTCAACGTCCAACAAAAGGAGTTTATTGTCCGTGCTCATTCATAAGGGAATTTTAACACGGAGTTCTCAAATTGTTGTTTGATGTTCATCAGATGTTCTTCGTTTTGGACGTTGATGTAGATCTCGTCTACGTATCAGCAATATGTGTGTGGCTTATTTTCACTGTTGTCGAATAATCTCTCTTCAAGTTGACCCATATAGTAGTTGGTGAAGGTCCGCCCCAATGGTGACCCCATAGCCAATCCATCCACTTGTGTGTATAGATTACCGTGCGGTGTCCTGACCGGAGCCTCTGATGTTCATGAACGTAACATGGTCCTTCCTTAAGATGTTTGGGTCAAGATTTAGAGGAGACATTGTAAGATTGTGGGACACATTTTGTATAATGAATTCGATGGTCTGAGCGATGGGCACGTTCGTAAACAGGGTTTCCACATCAAGGGATTCTATTAGTCCTGCCGGTCTTGTAGAGTGGAGTATATCGATAAATTTCCCCGTAGACTTTATGCTATAATTCGAAGGGATGTACGGTTTTATTACTTCATTTAGGGCTTTAGCTAAACGGTACGTTGGTGTCGTGACTGGAGAGATGATAGGCCTCAATGGGTTGTTCAGCTTATGGATTTTTACATTTCCATACAGATATCCTGGTGTGTAATCGCCGATGATCTTTTGGAAGTGAAGTCCTCCAATGAGTGCATTAGCTTTAGTTATTTGTCCATCTATTTTCTTTTTTAAGTCGTCTGTTGGATCTTTTTCCATGCGTTTAAATTTAATGATGTCACTTAGGATGGCATTCAATTTGTTGTTATATTCTTCTTTGTTTAGAATGACATATATGGTGGATTTTTCAGCTTTTCTTATGACTATTTCTTTGTTGTTTTTTGGAGAGCTGATGGCCTTACGTATCTCTGGTGTTATAAGTTTGCTGCCATTGAAGGACCTTCGTTTGGTGGCTTCTGCGCGTAGTTGGTATTTTAGGTTGGAGTTAATTTCAATGGTGGCTTGATCTTGTAGTTCCAACAGGGATTGGAAGAGGGATTCTAGTTCAAATTTGTTAAAAATTGGCTTCTAGGTGGCAGTTCAAATCGAGGTTAAGAGCTTCTGTTTCACTAGTGGAGAGCGTATGCAGGGAGATATGTTGATTCTGGCAATTTTATACGTCCCTTGTACAGTTTATTAAGCTTTTTGGTCTTAATGTTTTTTTTCAGAGTTTTCCGTTTGTAAAGCGCTGTTGGAGAAAGTTTTTTTTTGATAGAGTCTCAAGTTGCATGCAGAATTGTGTACTTTTAAAGTTGTGATAACGTTTCCTCAACTTCACGTTCAAGTTTGGGGAAGGTTTTCCTTAAAAGTTTTATTTGCCTTTCCCTAGGTTCATTTTTCGCTGCTAGATTATGGGTTTTAATATTAGTGTAGATGGGTAGCAGTCTTTCTTCAATGCAAATTTTGTTGAAGACCATGGCATATATCGCCTTAGTTAATTTCCTATGGCAACTTTCTATTCTTCTAACTGTCTTTTTTATTCCATCTTGCAGATGGTAGATTACTTGTCCTGTATTCATCTCTCTTTTAAATGAATGAGTTTGGTAAAAAACAAACTAAATTGCTGAGCTTTCGATCTTATTCGATCATCTTCGGAGCGTCTTCATTTATTCTTTCCTCCTTTACCGATGAAATATGTGGAGTCCTATCTGCTTACTTCTCGTGTCTCTCCTAATCTCCCTCTTTAGACTATGGCTTTATCCGTTAATCGTTTTAATCATTTTGGCTCTGTTCTTGACTCTTTCTGCCTCTCGTTTGACCTTGCTACTGTTATAGCTAAATCTTAATGTGAATTCACCCATACCTCTCCTACTTCCTCATTGGTGATTTCTTGTCTTAGAGGCGGTCCTTTATCTTTTACTAGCTTATATATACCTTTATTATAATATTTTATCTTGTAGTTATCCTTGAGAATGAACTGAATAAAGTAAGTTCGAAAGTATTTGGAAGCACCTTTTTCATTTTTCCTGCGGGACATTGCAATCATATATATATATATATATATATATATATATATATATATATATATATATATATATATATATATATATGGGTGGGGCCCCCCGCTGTTCCTTGTGCTACGGGCCACGCAGCTCCTTAACCCTGCCCTTCTTATAGGTAAGTTCGGGCCTGGATGTCTGCTGCAACAAAACTAAAATCCTGGATGTTCCAGAGGGTGCGTGCCTTTGATATGGCTCCCCTGTATGGCATCTTCAACACTGCACTCTACTGTGAGGTCTCTGCATCCTTACTGGTCACTAGGTTAAATGTGTGGGCAGTGCACTATCTGAAATAAAATATGGTGACTTTGTTCAAAATGTGGAATTCATAGTGGACGTTAACTATAGTCTGTGCAAGCACATCATGTGTATGATTGTATCCAGCCTAATGCACAGTAACACACCATGTAACCTCTATCTGATAGTGAGATCCAACCAATGGACAGCCATCACCAGGTAAGCTTTCCTGTAGGCAGCCCATCAGTCAAATGTGGTGGCCACACACGGAACATCGTTAAAAACTCTGAAGTAAAAAAACAACAACATAAGTTTTGGGGTATTAGTTATTTGTGGGATAGATTTTAGTTAATAAATCTGCCTAGATAGCTATTTGAAAACCATACCATAAATTTGAAGAATTTGATGGACTACTCGTCTGCTAACATTTAGGCCTAACGACTGACGTAAACTGAATTTGGAAAACTTCGAACTCGAGAGTTATAAGAAAACGGACGATAAACAAAATATATATTTATAAAATCAACGAATGCACAATGAGGGAATTGAATTAGGAAATAACAAGTGGGAAGTAATTACAATTATACAAATGAATGAGATAATTAAATTGAGAATTGTTAAGGAATACAACGTAAATATAATTGAAATATGGATTACAGGATGGTATTGAAGGATAAGATTATAGCATGGTATTACAGGTATAATTGACTTGTAAAAAGGATGGGAAGTGTAAGATAGTATGGTTGACTTTTGAGGAAGGCAGTGAAATATAACTCAACGTAATGAAATGTATGAAAGTGGTGAAAAGTTTGGAGTGAAATGTAACGTGAGGTAAGATAAGGTAAGGTATGGTAACTATGATGGACTGTGAATTGGGATTTTGATTCGAAGTAAAGTGGAGTACGAGTGTGTGGGTGACTGCTTCAAAGCGGGCAGCTAAAGGCGTGCGTTCGTTTGTAAAATTGGTTTCCTCTTTAAGTTGAGATGGGTTACATTATATATATATATATATATATATATATATATATATATATATATATATATATATATATATATATATTGATTAGATCATACTGATTATTTGATTGAAGAACATTTTAATATAATAAAATTCCCTGGGAGTCTTGCCATTATATGAATGCCCTAGAGGACATTGTTATAGTTTTAATACCTTATTTTTTAAAGATGAAATGTAATTTGATGAATATAAAGCAACTAGTATAAATATTCCGCATATGATACCTTCTATGAAGGTAGTTCCTGGCATCAGGAGACAATCACTGCTTGCCTGTTGCCGCTTTTCTACGAGATGAGCCTGCCTTGACGTTCTCTTCAAACTGTCTGAACTTAGCTGGGTGGATCGTCATTTTGTTCTGCATGAAATTATTAGGGGTTGTCTTGTGCCCGTTGGCTAAAACAGTCTTGGGAAGGCACAGCTTAAAACTGAAAAAAAATGTTCTACTTCCCTTTGTAGATAGAGAAGAGTAGGAAAAGGGGCGAAGAAACAATAATAGCGTAGGGGAGTTGCGAACAGCTTCCCGCATCGTTGGACCACTGTTAGCTAGCGGTGATTCCACTCAGTCAGCCATCCTGTCTCAAAAAAGACTGATTCAAGCGAAGCTTTTAAGCCATTCGCATGCACTTCTCGTACGCTACACAACCCCCATCCTAGAAGCAGAGCGTATTTTGAAGAAATGAAGAGAACCCGTTTGAAATGTTATCCAAGGGCTAACGCTTCCTCTCCTGGGTCTAAGCACCATTGTAGATAAGAGACTAGGAAAAGGAGGCGAAGAAAAAATAATAGCGTAGACGAGTTGCGAACAGCTTCCCACGTCACTAGACCACTGTTAGCCAGCGGTGAACCCTCTCGGCCATCCTGAATTTCAAAAAAAGGACTTATTCAAGCGAAGCTTTTAAGCCGCTCGCTTACACTTCTCGTACGCTACACCTTGACTTGAACATAAAGTATTTGTCCATTTTGAGCCAGAGGTGCTGAACCTCTTCCTATCGAGGTCCTGTGGTACTATCACTTTCAGCATCAACACATTTAAGTTAAACGTACGCCATATTTAGTTGATTACTTACAAAATCTGAAATGTTATTTATGTTTTTTTTTGCCACAAACTGTCCTGAAACTTTGTTTTATTATAATTAAAAAAAACAACCCCACATTGAATTGTATGTATTTTCTGTTTTATTTCTGAATACTCTAACAACGTCACACATGCTCTACCCTCATTATTGTCTGGGGAAAACTGAGAATGCCGACTCTATCATTCTTGCTCACTTGTCACTCCTCGAAAATTCACACGCTGAAACTGGAATGAGATACAGATGTACTTTAAATTATTTTTAGGTTAACGGAAGGTGAATTTAACGAGAGTTAATTACAAGGCTTATGTTTTTCAAATTTAACTTAGAAGTTAAATCGTTAACGAAAGGGTAAACTTTGTTATTTTTACTCGCTCATGACCCCGTTTCAACGTTTTCTCATCTAGGCTATTTGAGTTTCATTTCTCGCTTCAACTTCCTTGGATTCTCATTTGTTATTAAGCTCGTGTAGCTCTATTTCTAGCTTAAAATATATATTGAACATATGTATTGTGTACAATTATTCATTTTGGATAATATTCTTATTTTGGATCGATATCTCAGATTATTCTAGAATGGATGATTCTTGTTTTTCTTCGTCGTTCACGTTTCTTTTTCTGGTTTCGATTGTGTTAAAATGACTATTTATAAGGGAAAATGTGTTAAAATGACTAGTTATAAGTAGTTATAAGAGAAAAGAAGAGCCGAAGGGAGATAAATGTGAGAGAAGCTTTTGCCCTTCAAAGCGTCCGGTTATGGCTTTTCTGGACTTCCTTGGCTGCGAACTTAACCTTTTCTGTTAACCAATCCCGAACACCGATAAGTAACCTACCTTTTTAAATAACAAACGTGAAGCGCCCCTATACTAAGATCCACGGCGGTCAGCTAAGCTGCCCCAGTTCACCCATGGCTTCGGCCTCGGGAGTCCCGAAGGTTAGCTCCCAAGGGCAGTGGCAAACTGCCGAATTTTTTTAAAAGTGTCACAAAAAAGCCGGGAAATAGACAATAATGCTGATATATTTGGTAATTCTGAAGATCCATACCCTGTGAGCTTTCCCACTCACATTCCCATAATATTTATTCCACCTCCCAATATGTTCTCACCAAACTGTGTGATTAACTTGTTTTTTTACTTGTTCCTGAGGGCGAGCGTTCCGAGCAGGGGTGCCCCCCATATAGCAACCCATAGTATGGTTTGCAGGGTATGGATAGTCAGGTTTACATTTGCTGAATTCAGTTGATGAGAAGGACTTAGGCATAGTAGTAGATAGGTCACCTAAGTTTTCAAAGCAGTAAACATGTATGTAGATTGGCGGTGCAAATGATGGGACATAAACTATTTCGGGTAAATATGCAGATGAGCGGCCCGGCTGATAAGATGTACTATTTCATCCGGGTTCTAAAATGTTTCACGTTTTTGGAGTACATTTATAGGGGACGGCTCGTGGGGGGGTAAATACGATGTGTGGACCGCACTACGATGATCCTGAGTTTCATTAAATTGGGGGGGGGGGGGTCTGGGGGGCAACCCCAAAATATAATCTCCCCACTCCTTAGAAAAATATATACATATGTACATAAAAAAGGTCAGTCCCATCTAGCAGCTTCATCCATATATTTATCTAATCTATTCTTAAAACTACCCAGAGAGGAGGCTTCTATCACATGTCTAGTGAGCCTATTCCATTCATCTACCACACGATTTGTAAACCAATTCCTCCCAATCTCCTTCCTAAACCTATACTTATCAAGCTTAAACCCATTGCTACGTGTCCTGTCATGTTCACTAAGTATAAGAACCTTACCCAGATCCCCTTTATTATATCCTTTTACCCATTTGAAGACTTCAATCAATTCTCCTCTGACTCTTCTCCTTTCCAATGTATGTAGATTTAGTTTTCTGAGCCTTTCACCATAAGGTAAGTTCCTTAGCCCACCAATCATCTTTGTCATCCTTCTCTGCACAGACTCAAGCAAATCAATATCCTTCCTATAATATGGTGACCAAAATTGTACTGCATAGTCTAGATGAGGCCTAACTAGCGCCAGATACAGTTTTAGAATGACTTCAGCACTTATTGCTTACACTTCTCCTAATGAATCCCAATATCCTATTAGCTTTATTCTTAGCATTTAGGCATTGCTTTCTAGGACGAAGGTCTGAACTTACCAAAATACCCAAGTCCCTCTCACAATCGGTCCTTCCTAAAATTCTCCCATTTAATTTATAACTATTCAATGGATTATTTCTACCTATACTAAGTACACTACATTTGTCTATGTTAAACTTCATTTGCCATTTCTCAGCCCAATTGGACAGAATGGTCAATTCCTCCTGCATTACAACAGCATCAGAATCAGCCCTAATGGCCCTACCTAGCTTAGTATCATCAGCAAATTTACTCAGGTCACTACTTATACCTATGTCAAGATCATTAATATAAATTAAGAATAGCAAGGGACCCAAAACAGATCCTTGCGGAACTCCCCTGCTAACACACCCCCACTCAGATTTAACTCCATCTATACTAACTCTTTGCTGTCTGTCACCAAGCCATGACTGAATCCACCTAAATATACTGCCATCAATCCTGTGTGCTTTAACTTTGCTCAGAAGCCGTAAGTGTGGCACTCGATCAAAAGCCTTACTAAAGTCCAAGTATAAAATATCATAGTTTTCATCATTATCTGCTGCTTCATACACCTTACTATAAAAAGACAGCAAATTAGTGAGACAGGATTTACCCTTACTAAAGCCATGCTGTGATTCTTTTATCAACTTATGCTTATCCAAGTGATCTCTAATATTCCTTGCTATAATAGATTCCATCATTTTCCCTACCACTGATGTCAAACTTACTGGTCTGTAATTAGACATATTTGTTTTATCCCCTTTCTTAAATATAGGTATCACATTGGCTTTCTTCCATGCCACTGGCACAATGCCACTGTCCAATGATTTTCTAAAGATGCATGCTAGGGGCTCACTTAACACATCCTTACATTCTTTCAAAATTCTAGGAAAGAGCTCATCAGGACTGGGTGCTTTACTACTTTTGATTTTATCAATTTCCTTTGTCACTATCTCCTTCGTGATCAAGATATCCTTTAATTTCTCTTCATCATTACCCCGAAAGATCATTGACACCTCGGGTATATTTAGAGTATCCTCCTGTGTAAATACTGAGAGAAAGTCATTTAGCATTCCAGCCATTGAGTCCCTATCACTCAGTAATTCTCCATTGGAATCTATAAGTGGGCCTATTTTATCTCTAACCTTAGTTTTGTGTAATTGATAAAAACTTTTAGGATCTTCCTCTGCCCTATTTGCCACTTTAATTTCATAATTTCTCCTTGCTACTCTAACTAACCTTTTAACATCTCTTGCTAGTTCATTATATCTCTGCCTTAAGTGATCCTCTCCATTTTTTATTTTCCTATAAATCCCCTTTTTAATGCCAATATAATGCTTAATTTTATTTGTCATCCATTTTTGGTCATTATTTTTAGTCCTAATCTCCTTATATGGAATGTTAATCATCTGACCTGTAATTAATTCCTCAATTATTCTTTCATACTCCTCTTCAATTGTAATCTCTTCCTCCTGGTGATTATTGTCTCCACTAACTGATTAGATCAGGTAGATCATGTTTGACTAATTTACTAGACTTTCTGGAGTTCGTAACAAATCAAGTAGACAAGGGAGAGAATGTAGATGTAATTTTCTTGGATTTTAGTAAAGCATTTGATAAGGTACCACATAGGAGACTAGTTTATAAATTAAAAATGATTGGGATATGTGGGGGTGTTTCAAATTGGATAGCTGAGTGGCTGAAAGATAGGAAGCAAAGGGTAGTGCTAAATGGTGTAAACACCCCCACATATCTCAATCATTTTTAATTTATAAACTAGTCTCCTATGTGGTACCTTATCAAATGCTTTACTAAAATCCAAGTAAATTACATCTACATTCTCTCCCTTATCTACTTGATTTGTTTGAACTCCAGAAAGTCTAGTAAATTCAGAGGTAAAAATGCTTATGGGATGTGGGATACTTTCAAGCATATAATAAATGTAGTCCAAGGGCAATGTATCCCAATGAAGGCCATTAGGAACAAAAGTAGGAAACCATTATGGTGGAATCAGGAGATAGCTAGAAAAATTTCAGAGAACAAAAGGGCATATAAAAAATTACAGGTAGAAAATAATATTCAAAATTTAAGTGATTATAGAATGGCTAGGAATGAGTTAAATAAGATTATAAAGAAGAACAAAAGGGTGTCAGAAATTAAATTAGCTCAGGGTAGCAACAAAGATCCTAGAAAGTTTTTTAGTTACTATAAAATTAATAACAAGTCTGGCAGAGTTAAAATAGGACCTATCAAATATGAAGGGGTTGTGAGAGAAACTGATGAGGAAATAGTTGAGGTACTAAATGGTCATTTTGCATCAGTATTTACAAAGGAGAAACTAAATAGTCCTATGTATAGTACTCATGGGTCAGGAAAAGAGGTGTTTACTAACAGTGTGGATCGGAGGATGATAAAAGGACTAATAGGTGATTTAGATACTACCAAGGCCTCCGGCCCTGATAATATTCATTCTAGGATACTTAAAGAAGGGATAGAAAGTATCTCAATAGCTCTGGACAAGTTATATACTAGGTCATTGGAATATGGAGAAATACCGATGATTGGAAGAGAGCGAATGTAGTCCCCATTTTCAAGAAGGGTAGTAAAGAGGATCCAAATAACTTTAGACCGGTTAGCCTAACTCCTGTAGTCTGTAAAATTCTTGAGAAAATAGTTAAAAAAGGGATTTGCCAACATCTAGAGAGGGAGGGGTTAATCAGCGATGCTCAACATGGGTTTAGATCAGGTAGATCATGTTTGACTAACTTACTAGACTTTCTGGAGTTTGTAACAGATCAAGTAGATAAGGGAGAGAATGTAGATATAATTTACTTAGATTTTAGTAAAGTATTTGATAAGGTACCACACAGGAGACTAGTTCATAAATTAAAAATGATTGGGATATGTGGGGGTGTTTCAAATTGGATAGCCGAGTGGCTGAAAGACAGGAAGCAAAGGGTAGTGCTAAATGGTGTAAAGTCAGAGTGGAGGGATGTTATCAGTGGGGTTCCTCAGGGATCAGTTCTCGGTCCATTATTATTTGTCATCTATATAAACGATCTTGGGGAGGCAGTTAATAATAAAGTGTCAATTTTTGCCGATGATACCAAATTAGCAGCTGTAGTTAAAGATATTGATGATAATTTTAAAGTGCAGGGGGACTTAAATAAATTGTTATCCTGGGCACATAAGTGGCAAATGACTTTCAACCTTGATAAGTGCAAAGTTATTAACATGGGAAAAGATAATAGAGTATTTAACTATGAAATGGATGGGCATTGGCTGAGCTCAGTAGAGGATGAGAAAGATCTAGGAGTAGTAATAGATAAGTCATTAAGGTTTTCTAAGCAGTGTATTGAAGATAGACTGAGGGTATTAAATATGTTCTCGTTCGAAAGGTGTGTGAGAGGGGATATGATTGAGCTCTTTAAAATTTTTTCTGGGATAGATAAATTGGATGTTAGCAAGTTTTTTGAGTTAGATGATGAAAATTGGACTAGAGGTCACCACTTAAAAATTAAAAAACAAGGGTTTAGGTTGGATTTAAGAAAATATTTTTTCACCAATAGAGTGGTAGACTTCTGGAACAAATTGCCGTGGAGGGTAGTAGGTAGTCCAAATTTAAATGTATTTAAGAGTAGGTTGGATGAGTTTATTGGGAGGGAAGGTTGTGACAGTTCCTAAGTTTTGTATATATTAATATTGTTTGTATATATCTTTAGCTGCATGATTTAGTTCTTGACAAGCCTTGATTGGTGATAACCTTGTTTCTGGACGCAATCCTCTGGATGTAGTTTTCTTGCAAGTTTGGGTGCCTTAAAAAAGAGGCTGTTTGACTCGGATGACCTATGATGGGCCCTTGTGGCTTTTGTCATCTGTTATATTATATTGTGGGGGACTTTGATTTTGTCTTCCCCTGGCGATGGTGCTTTTTGTGGGTGGGTTTTGATGGATGTGGATGACCTTTGATAGGCCCTTGTGGCTTTTGTCATCCGTGAAATTATGTTATGTTATGTTAGATGCATGATCTGACACAATCCTCTGGTAAAATTGGCTTGTGCATCATTTACTAAATTGTTCTGAATTAAATGCTCCTCTATATTATCTTTTACTATTGGCATGAATATTTTGTGTGTTATCTGTCAGGGCCTCTGGTCTAAGGTCTTTTGCTGTTGGTTTTGAAACTTTTGGGATCATTATTGTTTTTGATTTACTCCAGCTTTCCGGCTTCTGATCTTGTAACATTTCACTATTTATGCATTTTGTTAATGTTATAAGACACTTCTTGCTTTTTATCATTTCTTTCTATAATTCTATTTTTATGCCATCTGGGCCTACTGCTTTTTTGCTTTTCATTTTCTTTGTGTCTTTCTACTTCATTACTCGTCACTGTGATACATTCTTTTGTATGCACCTGGTGCTCTATTTTGGAGGCCATATTGAGATATTCTTTGAGCACAGGAGGCACCCTTACAGTTTCTTCTGTTCTAATGGCCATATCAAAGTGTTCTTTGAATGCATCTGGAATTTTTCCATATCTGAGTTTTTCCAAATTTTCATCTCTTTTTAAGCTTCTTTCATATTTATCTCTTATTTATTGATTCCACACTTCTGTTATATTATTTGCATTTCTTTGGTAAATTCCCTTTCAAAATTGGACCAGTTCTGTTCTCTCTGCCTCCTCATCTAGCTTTTTCCCTTCTGTGTCATATATCTTTACTTCCTTGCTTTTGGTTCTTATTCCTTGAAATTTTTTAACATTTTCCCATTGTCTTTGCCGTTTCTTATTTCTTGAACAGTATTTTTTTCATGAATCTCTATTTCTCTCTTTACATAACATAATTACACGGATGACAAAAGCCACAAGGGCCTATCAAAGGTCATCCGCCTCCGTCAAAACCCACCCACAAAAAGCACCATCACCAGGGGAAGACAAAATCAAAGTCCCCCACAATATAATATAACGGATGACAAAAGCCACAAGGGCTCATCATAGGTCATCCGAGTCAAGCGGCCTCTTTTTCAAGGCACCCAAACTCCCAGGAAAACTACATCCAGAGGATTGCATCCAGAAACAAGGGTATCACCAATCAAGGCTTGTCAAGAACTAAATCATGCAGCTATAGATATATACAAACAATATTAATATATACAAAACTTAGTGCTTTACTAGTGCTTATACTTTACATTTTTGATCTTTGTAGAGTTTTTGCTTTTCTTCCGTCTCCTCCTTGGGCTTTCCTTCTGTTTATTTTATTGTCTTCTCTTTGCTATTTCACTTCTTATTTCCTATGTAAACCAGGGCTTTTCCTCTATTCGCTTTCCATTTATACATTGTTATTCTTTTGTATGTCTTCTTTAAAGTTTCATCAGCAGCCTCTTTTATTTGGCTATTTAACTGATTTATAGTGTCTATACTATTTTCATTTATTCTCTTTTCTATATTATTCTTGAAAGCATTCATTGCTTTAACCTCTGTTGTATAATACTCCTTTTCTATCCATGTTCCTCACTTGAATTTGTTTATTTTTTACTATTTCTAGTTCTATTTGGATCATATTATGATCGGAGAGATCTCATATTTCTTGTTTTTCATCTCTTTTCATTTTCCTAAATAAACAGTACATTTCTTCATTCACTAATGCAAAGTCAATTGTGCTTTTTTGCTCATTTCTTGACCATGTTGTCTTTCTTTCACATTTCTCATCCATATTTAGTAGAGTTAAATTGTAATCATTCAACCATTCAATTATTATTTTTCCATTTCTATCCTTGTTTTGATATCCAATTTCCTTTGTGTCCATTAAAATCTCCTATTATTAATGTTGCTGATTTTCAATGATTATTTCTTTATCTCTTTTCTAATCTTATCATTTGATGCTCTTTTCTGTTTATAACTGAAAAGTACACTATAATTATCTTATTTCTTTTGTTTCTGATCTTTCCTTTTAACACCATTATATCTTTACTTTTAGTTTCTTGTTTAGTAACATCATAGCTACTTTCTGCTCGGTATAGAACCATTATTCCACCTCCCTTTTTGTCTTTTTCATCTCTCATACTCATTACTTTTATAAGCCTCTCATTTACTTCAATTATATCCACCTTTAATTGAGTTTCTGTTAGTATCATTATATCATCTTTGCTTTTAATTATTTGTTCTATTTCACATATTTTTGCTTTTGATAAGCCACATATATTTATATAGTTCACATTTTTCTTTACAATATTACCATTTATTATCGTCCATCCATAGTCACCATTCTGTTGTCTAACTTTTATCTCATTCCACAACTCTGTTTCTTTCTCTCTTTTAGACATACCTTTGCTTATTCCTATCTTTTTTATTTTACCATCTTTCTCATCTTTTAGGTTCTTTGTGTTTTTCAGAACTTCCCACTTTTCTCTTTCAGAATTTAATTTAACCAATAGTGGTCTATTTATATCATTCTTTTTTCCCAGTCTTATGACTTTGTCTATGGTTATATTTTCCACCTTTAAAGATTGTGTGGAGGGACATTATCAGTGGCGTACCTCAAGGATCCGTTCTAGGTCCTTAATTATTCATAGTTTATATAAATGATTTTGTGGAGGCTGTAAATAGCAAAGTGTTAATTTTTGCTGATAACACTAAATTGGCAGCTGTAGTCAAAGAAGTTGAGGGTAGCTTTAAAGTGCAGAGTGAGTTAAATAAGTTTTTAGCTTAGGCTCAGAAGTGGCAAATGACTTTTAACCTTAGAAATTGCGAAGTTATTAACGTGGGATGGGATAATAGGGAATTTAGCTATGCACTGGATGGGCATTTGCTGAATTCAGTTGAGGATGAGAAGGACTTAGGCGTAGTAGTAGATAGGTCAATGAAGTGTTTGAGCAGTGTATTGAGGTAAAAAATAGAGCAAGTAGAGTGCTAGGATACATTAACAGGAATGTTAGCTACAAGAGCAAAGAGGTTATCTTTAAACTCTACAACTCGTATGTTAGGCCAAATTTAGAGTACTGTATACAAGCATGGTCACCACATATTAGACATGACATCAACCTGCTAGAGTCAGTACAAAGGAGGGCAACAAAAATAATACCTTCCCTGAAGCACCTTGAATATGAAGATAAACTGATGGTACTAAATATGTTCTCATTTGAAAGGTGTGTGAGGGGAGATATGATTAAGCTTTTTAAAATCTGTTTTGGGATGGATAAGTTAGATTTTAGCAAGTTATTTGAGTTGAAGGTAGTAATAGGACTAGAGGGTCACCACTTAAAAATTCAAAAACAGAGGTGCAGGTTGGATGTTAGAAAATATTTTTTCACCAATAGAGTGGTAGATTACTGGAATAATTTGCCATTTGAGACGGTAGACAGTCCTAACTTGAATGTATTCAAACGCAGATTAGATGATTATATGGGGAGGGAGGGTTATTATGGAGTGGTAGATTAATGGAATAATTTGCCATCTGAGATGGTAGACAGTCCAAACTTGAATGTATTCAAACGCAGATTAGATGATTATATGGGGAGGGAGGGTTATTATGAACTCATTCCTGTAGATGCAGTTTTTTATTATTGTATATTACGATTGATTTGGATTTTGACGAGTCTTGATAATGATGCTTTTTGTTTTTGACACATTCCTGTGTATGGTCGAATTGTATATTGTAGATGCATGATCGGATACAATTCTATGGATTGTTTAAATTGTATATTGTAGATGCATGATCTGACACAATCCTATGGATGCATTTTGTTGGTGTGTTTTGACAGATGTGGATGACCTTTGATTGGCCCTTGTGGCTTTTGTCATCTGTGAAATTATGTTATGTTATGTCAAAATGCATACATGCAATTCTTTCAGCTAAAATAATCCATAACATTTGTGGCAAAGTAAAAAATATCGGCCACTCTCCATCGGGTAAACTTTTGATTGAAACTTCAAATCAGTCACAGCTTACAATCTTCCCCAAAGATTCTACTTGTCTACATTAGTTATTCTGTAAAACTATATACCCTCTCCGTTACAATGCTATAAATGTCAAATATTTGGCCACGGTTCAAAGACTTGCCATGGTAATGAAACCTGCTTGAATTGTGGAGGTCAACATATATCTAATAACTGCACTCCTACAACAGATAATTTCCCCCTAACTGCAATATGAATCATAAAGCCAATAACATAAAATGTCCCATCTATATCCAAGAAAAAGAGATGATATATCTAAAACATTCTCAAGGAATATCATATGGAAAAGCAAGGGAAATGTATAGACAAAACCAACAGTCTCCAAATTAAAAAAAAATACTTATTCCAACATTACTGCCCCATCTCCAAATGTCTCTCTTCCTACATCTGAATCACCAGTTTTAATATCTAAACTCACTGAAGCTATCCAAGAACAAAATAAATTCTTAATGAACGAAATTCAAAGAATAAATGAGATTAGATAACTCCAACCCATCCAATGTCCTTATAGAAAAACACTCCACCACCCCATCTCATCTCCCTACCATATCTCATACTAGCCTTACGACCAAAAATAAACAACCATCAAAGGGTTTAAACAACAATGTTTTCTGGGAATTTGTCACAGAAATGCAAAAAAATCATGGGCTCTAACCCAACACCACAACAATTAGCTAGTAAAATCACCCAAAATGCCAATACAACCCAATTAGTAAATAAAAGAACCACTGGTAAGGAAGGACTTTCAATCTTTCTTAATAAACCCTAATGTCGATCTTACAGTGGAATATGAGGTCTTTTATCTTGGTTGACTTCAGTTCAACATATTTTTTCTCAAAATTCAATTCTCCTAGCTGCTTTCCAAGAAACATTTCTAAAAAACTTCAATTATAATCTTCGTAATTATGTGATTTACTGTAAAGACAGAGACAACCATGGCGGAGGGGTGGCTATCCTAGTCCATAGGAGTGTCCCTTCCACTCCTTTAGCAATTCAAACCAACCTAGAAGTTATGGGTGCTCAAATATTCTATCAAGAAATATATATTAATGTTTGCTCTGTCTATATCTCCAACCCTACAAATATATTGTATAGAGATCTAAAAAATATAATTTCACAACTCCAAAGACCCTTCCTCCTTCTGGGTAACTTTAATGCCCATCACCACCTCTGGGGCTCCCCAAAATGTGACCCCTTTTGCTCTCATATAGTAGATTTTTTAAACAAAGAAAACTTAACCATTCTAAATGATGGTTCCCAACATATACCTCAGAAGCTTATCATAAATTTTCCCATATTGATTTATCTATATGTTCAAATGATATCTACCCTAAGTTTTCATGGGAAGCTTTTGCAACCCCAATGGATAGTGATCACTTCCCTATCTCTATCTCATTCATAGAACCAACCAAAATTCAAGTCTCTCCTCTCCCAGCTAGATGGATCCTAAAGAAAGCAGATTGGAGTGCTTTCAAAGCTAATATTAATCTCCCCAATTTACAGTCTGATCTCTATATCATATACCAGAATATGGTCAAGTTTTCACAACACTGCCAAAACCTGTATACCCAAAAGAAAGCCTATGCCTCACCCAAATTATTGTAACTCTTGGTGGTCCCAAGAATGTGAGGAAGTAGTCAAAGCTTGCAAAGCAGCATGGAGGGCCTTTTCTTCCCATGGAAGTCTAGATAACTTCATCACTTACAAAAACGTCCAAGCCAAGGCTCGGTATATCCTTAAGAAAAACAAAAAAGCATCATGGAGGGAATTTATCTACTTTCTTCCCCCACAGACCCTTAAGCTTTGTTTGGAAAAAGGCGAGACCATTTCTAAAACAAAGACCACGTAGCCCCATCTTCCTAAACTCCAATGGACGGTTAATTTCAGAACAGCAGGAGGTTGCAGAAATACTTGCAATCCATTTCTCAGCCACCAACAGTAAAAGAAACTTTACCCAACCTTTTGCCTCCCATATTGCAGAAGAAGAATTACACTCACTGGATTTTGCAACCCAAGAAAGCCATCTGTACAATTGTCCTTTTCAACTTAAATGAACTCCAGGAAAAGACAATATCCCCTATGAATTCCTCCAACATCTTCCACATAGAGAACTCTGTAAACTTCTTGAATACTACCAACTCTCTTTGGAAAACTGGTACTTTTCCCCACCAATGGAAAATCTCCCTTTTAAGTCCTATTGAGGTAAATTCCCACACAAAAGGAATCATATCACCCAGTAGCTTTAACCAATACCTTATATGTAAAACAATGGAAAAAATGATTAATAGAAGGTTACTAAAGTTCCTCATTGAGAATGATATAATCAGAAATTCCCAAAGTGCCTTTATCAAAGGTGTCTCTACTTATGACCCTATAAAATCACTAAAATTCTCAGTCCGAGAAAGTTTTCTCCAGCGTATATATACAGTTGCCCTTTTTTGGGACATATCAAGGCTTATGATTCCATTTGCCATTTTGGTCTGCTACGAAAAATACATGATCTTAACTTACCCGGAAATATTGTCATTTTCATACAAAATTTTATAAAAAAAAAACAGGCTAACATAATTTCACGGATGACAAAAGCCACAAAGGCCTATCAAAGGTCATCTGCATCGGTCAAATCCCACCCACAAAATGCAAACAAAAGTAACATCATCAAGACTTGTCAAAATCCAAATCAATCGTAATATACAATAATAAAAAACTGCATCCACAGGAATGAGTCCACAATACTCCCCAAAGTTAATCTCCATCCCCATATAATCATCTAATCTACGTTTGAATACATTCAAGTTTGGAATGTCTACCCTCTCAGATGGCAAACTATTCCAGTAATCTACCACTCTTTTGGTAAAAAAATATTTTCTAACATACAACCTGCACCTGTTTTTTGAATTTTTAAGTGTTGACCCCTATTCCTATTACTACCTTCTAACTCAAATAACTTGCTAAAATCCAACTTATCCATCCCAGAACAGATTTTAAAAAGCTCAATCATATCTCCCCTCACACATCTTCTGTCAAGTGCGAACATGTTTAGTACCCTCAGTCTATCTTGATATTCAAGGTGCTTCAGGAAAGGTAATTTTTTTGTTACCCTCCTTTGTACTACTGACTCTAGCAGCTTGATGTCATGTCTAATATCTGGTGACCATGCTTGTATACAGTACTCTAAATGTGGCCTAATATACAAGTTGTAGAGTTTAAGGATAACCTCTTTACTCTTGTAGCTAACATTCCTGTTATGTATCCTAGCACCCTATTTGCCGTATTTTCTGCCTCAATACACTGCTTTGAAAACTTTAGTGACCTATTTACTACCGCACCTAAGTTCTTCTCATCCTCAATTGAATTCAGTCAATGCCCATCCATTTCATAGTCAAATTCCCTATTATCCCTTCGCATGTTAATAACTTTGCATTTTTTAAGGTTAAAAGTCATTTGCCACTTCTGAGCCCAAGCTAATAACTTATTTAAGTGACTCTGCACTTTAAAGCTACCTCAACTTCTTTGACTACAGCTGCCATTTAGTGTCACCAGCAAAGATTGACACTGTGTTATTTACATCCTCCCCAAGACCATTTATATAAACTATGAATAATTAGGGTCTAGAAGGGATCCCTCAGGTACGCCACTGAAAACGTCCCTCCCCTGTGACCTCACCCCATTCAGCACAACTCTCTGTTTCCTGTCTATCAGCCATTCAGTTATCCAATTCAAAACTTTCCCACATATCTCATGCATTTTAAATTTGTGAACTAGTCTCCTATATGGAACCTTGTCAAAAGCTTTGCTAAAATCTAAGTAAATTACATCAACATTCTCTCTCTTATCTAATTGTTTAGTAACATAACCCATAAAATCCAGTAAATTTGTTAAATACGATCTACCTCTTCTAAAACCATGCTGAGCATCATTTATTAACCTACCATACTCTAGATGGTCAGAAATCCCCTTCTTAACTATCTTCTCAAGGATTTTACAAACAATAGAAGTTAAGCCAGCCTAAAGTTATTCAGGTCCTCTTTACTTCCCTTCTTAAAAATTGGCACTACATTCTCTAATTTCCAATCATTAGGTATTTCTCCAATTTCTAGTGATCTAATATATATCTTCTCAAGAGCTACTGCAATACTATCTACCCTTTCTTTGAGTAACCTAGAATGAATATTGTTTGGACCAGATGACTTACTAGTATTTAACTCCAATATAAGCCCTTTAATTATTTCCCTGTTCACATTAATGGTATTCAATTTCTAGTGATCTAATATATATCTTCTCAAGAGCTACTGCAATACTATCTACCCTTTCTTTGAGTAACCTAGAATGAATATTGTTTGGATCAGATGACTTACTAGTATTTAACTCCAATATAAGCCCTTTAATTATTTCCCTGTTCACATTAATGGTATTCAACACTACTTCGCTTGACCTAGAATTATCATCAATAAATATATCTTGATCCTCTTGTGTAAATACTGAAGAAAAATTATCATTAAGAACCTCTACTATTTCCTCATCAGATTCTTTCAAAACCCCTTTATATCTAATAGGCCCTATTTTATCACTGTTAGATTTGTTATTAATTCTATAATAGCTAAAGAACTTTCTTGGATCTTTATTATTATTTTGAGCTAAATTAATTCCTGCTGCCCTTTTGCTCTTCTTAATAATCTTATTTAGCTAATTTCTGGTCAACCTATAATTAATGAAATTGTCAAAAGTACTTTCTCTGTGATCTCTTGTATGCCCTTTTCTTCTCAGAAAGTTTCCTAGCTATCTCCTCATTCCACCACAATGGCTTCCTACATTTCTTCATAATAGACTTCATTGGAATACACTTCTCTAGGACTGTTTAATATAGTCTTAAAAGTGTCCCACATCTCATAAGTATTCTTCCCCCTGAATTCTATATCCCACCTAATCTGATTTAGCAAGTTTCGTAATCTCCCCTATAAAATTTGGAGTTTTTGTGGAGTTTGTTGATGTTCTACCTTTCATTATTCCCAAGTTAAAATGAACAATCTGATGATCTCTATTTCCCAATGCTGGAAGGAAGGTGGAGAGGAGGGAGGATTATGGACTGAGTGTGGAAAAAAAAATTTAGATGCCAAGAGAATAGGGATAGTCAGAGCAACAAAGAAATTTTTGCAGTGTGTGTGTGTGTGGAAGAAGAGAGATGAACAAGGCTAATAAATTATTTCTCCTCTCCACAGAAAATAAATGCCATATCCTGATACAAACGGTAGCTCAACAACCTGAACCAACCTGACTTCTGCTATGTAGTAGATCCACTACTTTGTTCTCTTTTTTTTTCTTCTATTCCACATTTCTGCATTCTTTCTTAGCCTCGGTAGTAGACACTATTGAAGAAAAATTAATAATAAAATGGAAAATGAAGAGTTAGTTCATTGTTACAACAAAGGTTGCGGCATAAAATTCAAACCTGCAGACAATTCTGAAGGTAAGACTAATACTTTGATTTTCAATTGAAGATATGCAGGTGGAGAGGTGGAATGCGAGATCTGTGCAACTGGAGAGGAAGAGACCTTGGGACATTTTGTTAAGGAGTGTAGTGCATTGAGGGAGGTGAGGATTTTTGGAGTGGAGGAAGTTCAAATTAGTACTCTACTGCTGTTTGAGGAGGTAGGTGAAGAGGCAGAGAAATATAAGGAGTGTCTTGTGTATGTGGAACAAGAGGAAGAAACTTGGGAGTTGGTAGAAGGGGGAGGAGGATGGTGGATGGAGGAGCTGGCTGATGGAGAGGTTGGGCAGAGGGAGGAACCAGTAAGACCACTGAGTTAGAAGACTTTGCCAACATCTGGTGCTGATGCAAAAGCAATACCAGATGATATCATCTGATCTGATATGAGTAATTTAACTTGTCATTGATTTAGGCTTTTTCACCATAACCAGTCTGGGGATCCACTGCTGCCATACTGTTGCCTGATTCTCATATATTGTAGCTGGTCAATGATGGAGTTAGTTACTACTCCACTTGAAGTCGAGCTGTGTGGAACTTGAGGCTCATCTGGTATTTTAGCCAGGAATTTGTCCAGCTTCCTCTTGAAAGTTTTAGTGCTGATTCCTGTTAGTTTTTTTTTTTATTCCTTGGGATACAGTTGAATAATCTTGGACCAGCACAATTGAAGCTTTCTGCTTGGTTAGTTTTTATCCATTTTGACCAACTGTTTATTGACTTCATACAGGTCCTACCAAACCTTGGGTGGTGGTGTCCTGCGATGCCATTCCCTTCATTATGTGGTGGGTTTGATACAGTTCCTTCTAGGATCTTCCAGGTATATATGATGATGATGTATCTCTCACATCTCAGAGTCTCAGAGGATCTTCTGGAACAGGCAAATTATGCCTCTGGCTCCAGGGTTTTGAAATCAGAGTTATCCTTCTCTTAGGTGATCTGCCTTGCCAGGCTATGAGCTTCACCTACCCATCCCCACCGTGATGCCCAGCCATGGAGGTAACCTCCGTGGATTCTCTAATCCATCTTTACAAGGATCTCTTGACTTGTTCAAGCATTTTGACCAAATCATAGTAAGGAAGCTTCAAACCCTCTGTGGCAGAAGATAGAATGTGTTTAGACAGGTTGGTTAAATTTTGGAAAATGCCTGCCCTCTATTTTTTGGATAATTCATATATATTTGTGCTTAAAAATCAGTTTTTTAAAATTTACTTTTTTTTTCTTGGGTAAATTCCCCAAAGTGGGTTTTTTTATTAGGTTATTAGAATTGCATCATATATATAATTTGGAAGGGAATTTTGAAATGGGGGAGAAAGGAGCCATGGTTCCTTCCTTCTGTCCCTCATTCCTTTGTTGCCATTTCTAACTATAGCATAGTTTCATATATTAATCTCTAAGAAATAAACTCCCATTTGTTTCATATATTACTCTATAAGAAACAAACTCCTGTTTGTTTACATTTAGTTTCATATATAGTTATAATAGAAACAAATTTTTTAAATTTTGTGTACAAGTGAACCTATAAATAAAGACTGTTCCATGCGTCTGCTACTCTGAGTTTGGAAGTGTTTTGGAGGCTGACACTAGCATACTTTCAGTGGATAGAAGAGAAATAACTTATCAACACTAAGCCAGGTCAAACTCAGTCTTTTCAAGACCTCTGCCAACGTAATTTAGGTTTTAGTTACTTAAAACACGGCAGCGGTTGAATCCCCTGATGATATACAAGCTAAGTCTAGTGCATGTCCTACCTGTGGTAATGAGGTAAAGGATAATGATGCAGCATTGCTGTGACCTATGTGATTTATGGCACCACATTGCATGTGAAAAAACTACTAAGGAGGTATACAAGTTCTTAAGGAGGGTAGAGGCTAGTGCTATCCATTGGTATTGTAGGAAGTGCAATATTGTTGCAGGGAAAATTCTGCCACATGTTTCTAGGCTAGAAAAACACCAGGATAAATTAGAAGTCAGAATGGAAAACCTTGAACAATTGTCCAGTGATAGATTATGGCTAGTGAGGAGAATGCTGAGAAGGTGAAGAAGGAACTTGATGCAATGAAGACTAAGGTTTGTGATGAATTAAAGCAAGATGTGAGCAGGACATATAGGTATATAGTGAAGGATGAAGTAGAGAGAGTGTATGAAGTAAGTGCTGATGTAGGGAATGGAGAAGAAGTAATAGCCAAATGATCTTCAGGTTGTTAAAAGAGCTGAGAAGTTAATATTGTTAAAAAGTCTGCAATCATCAATGACAGAAGGTGGAAATACAATTGGTCACTACTAATGAGCCGTTGGACTGTGGAGACTACCTTTCCTAGGGTGAACTACAAATATTGTAAGGTATGTATGGGCAGCATATTATTCCAATTCCTTGTATATCTAAGTTTGTAAAATGAACAGAGTTGAAGGGTGGGGGAATTTGGAACATACATTACATTTTATATATATAGATTGACAAGAAGTGAAGGCACTGTAGATGTTAATCTGGTGTTTTTTTTCACTTGCAGAAACATAACTAGGACGTATAAGAAGGGGGTTGGAGCCAACAGGCTTCTATAGTCAAAGGGCACAATGGACCAGGAGGTGAATGCTGTAAATGATGGCCGGATGTCAATGCATCAGGCAGCCAACACCTACAATGTCCCACTTGCATCTCTCCAAAGACAGCTGAGTGGTACAACCAAACAGAGTCAGAAGATTGGTAGGAAAACTGCACTTCAACGCTTCGAAGAGGAGGTTATTGATCAGCACCTCCAGGCACTGGATGATGCAAGATATACATTTGACATATCTTAGGCAGGCAAGCCGTATTTTGCCTTAATCTTTGGATGATTTACCAGGTAGAGACTGGGCTTGTATGTTTCTTGAATGCCACAAAGGATCCTTGAGTGTGAGAATATGCCAGAATATCGTTCATAAATGTGCAGCAATTACTGTAGAAACTCAAAACATTCTTTGATAACCTTGATTCTAATGTGGACCTAAAAAATGTGAAGCCTGAATGCCTAGTCAACTTTGACGAGACTAACTTGCAGGACGATGCCAAAGGGAAACACATGATGTTACACAGAGGTGTAAAAATGTGCAGAACATGTGATGAACTTTTCCAAGATGTTTCATCTCAGTTATGTTTGCTTGTGCAGCCAATGAACAGCTGGACAATTGGAGAAATCCTTGGTATAAGGTACAACTGAACAAAATCAGGATGGTTCAACAATGTATGTTTTGCAGACTGGTTCAAACAAGTTGTAATTCCTTATTTCGGTAAATTTCCAATGGGGGATGTAAAAGTGATTATTGGGGACAACTTGGCCTCCCATTTTCAGTGCAGAGATATTGCAGTTGTGTGAAGAGAACAACATAAAGTTTGTCTTTCTCCCACCAAATTTGACAAACCTAGTGTGACCATTGGATCTGGGGATATATGGCCCAATGAAACAGAAGTGGAGGGAAGTCCTGATGCAATGGAAGAGTGGGCAAGGTGCAAGATTTACAACCTTGCTGAAGAACATGTTCCCATACTTGAGCCAACTTGTGGACACTATAGATAATATATTGGACCTGATTAAACAAGCATTCAAAGGCTGCGGTCTTCTGCCATTCAATCCAAATAAAATATTAGCAAAGGTTGGTGACACCCCAACACCGCAAGATGTTCATTAACATGTGTCGGCTATTGTCATTGATGCACTCAGAAATCTTTGCTAAAGTATGGGTAGTCAGTCAAAACGAGGAAGAGAGAGAGAGAGAGAGAGTGTGTTTTGCTATAATTTTCTGAGTATATACTTTTATAATACCTAAACTATTGTTCTCAAGTGTGTTACACAATATTTATGTGTTATTTTGAAATTAATACAAGTGTAACCCAAATAATTATGGGTTAATTAGTAATTAATGTATTGTGTTCCAAATAACCCCAGTGTGGGGTAATTTGGATTGCACTTCCTTTCACTTGCAACCAATCAAATGAAGGATTCTCTTTTTCAGTTTTATATAAGCAAAGGAACACCTTTTGAATAAATGGATTCAACAGCTACATTTTAATATCTCCCAGATTTCTTATTTTCCCAACCAAATTACCCTGAATAGAGTTCCAAATTACCCCATCCGTTGGTATATAGCTCTTCTCCTAGCATCTCTACATTTAAGTCTCGATTAAATGTTTATTTATTACAGTAACTCCTCATTCATTATTTGGGCTTACTAGGGGTCTGTTTCCTTTTGCAGCCTCTGCCTTTCTCCAGTATCCCTGGTATTTTGTGTGAATTCAATTTTGTTGTATCTGCACCTTGGAGGAAGGCTTTGGTAGCTTAATGATAATAATAAGATATCTTGCACAATGTCTGAGATACATTCTTAAAAATTGGACATTTGGTGTTGTGTGAACAAAAACTTTCATTAAAGGACTAAAGGGTTATTAAAATATCCCAAATTAGTCAAACCTCCCAAAAGCAGATTTACTTTGTCACCCCATGGGTTCTTTGCAACCAGCCTCAGGAATGCTGCCACAGCACTTGGTCTTTTCTAGAGGATGGAGATAGCCGTTGAGAGGATGTATTGGGGGGTTGAGAGGCCTATAGTTTACATAAACTGTTCCTAGTGTGTTTAACTAGTTGGTCCTTGATTTGGAAGATTTTTGTTTTGACATAGAGGTATTATATTGGTTGTTGTTTGTTGTGTGTAACCAATTATGATACAAAGGGCGGCACTGGATCTTGTATGTCTATATTTGCTATGGTTATCTCTTTTGTTGTAAAAAAGAATATTTCTCAGGGTGTTGAGTTTGGACATTGCTTTTGAGAGGCTGTTTTAGTGTGTTGCATGGGTGTCATGTGCATCTATGTAACACATTTGCCTCCCTAGAAGGGAGGTTCTGGCTCCAGTTCATCTTTGCTTTTGCTTAGTAAGTACTTTTAGCCTCTGGCTGTTGATTAAATTAGTCATTAATGCCCAGGATTGTATATAAAAGTTTTGCCCAATAAATAACATTGATTTAAGAACCAAACAATTATACTGGCCTGCGTTTCAAAACTTTTTTCAAAGGTCAAGGGTTTTTCCCACTGCTTTAGGATCCTTTTTGCGTGCTGAATTAAAAAATATCATTCATTTTCTTTGGTCAAGTCTGGTTTCTAAGATACATTCAATTTTTATTACAGCATATTTTTCCCAAATGGCGCTATATGGGCTTTGTTTTTGCCACAGCTGGTCATGGGTTACCTTAAATTACTAGTTATTCTTTCTCTTTTCAGGTCTAGTTGTGCTGTATGATGGATCGGAAGTGTGAGAACCATCCTAACAAATTTTGTTTCATCTGCGGACACGTGGTTCTTCCAGACCATCAAGCGAAAATCACAGATTTTGTGAAGAAGGCTTATTACGCTTATTTTGGAGTCAAACTAGGGGACCAGGATAAGGAATTTGCTCCCCATATCTGCTGCAAAACATGTGTGGAGAACTTACGGGATTGGAGGAATAGGAAAAGAAAGAGTATGCCATTTGGTGTCTCAATGGTGTAGAGGGAAGTGAAAGATCACGTTGCCGACTGTTACTTCTGCATGACAAATTTAAAAGGCATCAATCGCAAGAACAAGCACCATGTTCAATACCCTGATGTTCCTTTTGCCATAAAGGCAATCCCCCATCGACCAGATGTTCCTGTTCCTGAGCCGGATGTCATCATGGAATCTAATTCTGATTCCGAATCTACTGACATGACTGATACAGGTCGGTGTGGTGCATACGAGCCAGAAGAGGACGACCGATTGGTGCCATTGACCCAAGCCAAACTCAACGACTTGACACGAGATCTGAACCTATCTAAGGAGTCTGCCCAGCTGCTGGGTTCTTGTCTTTGAGAGAAACATCTACTTGCCCCAGGAACAATGTTCTATTGGTATCGAGAATGCAAGAGCTAATTCAGAAAATTCTTTGTTCGATGAAGCATCTTTGTAGCGGGCCGAAAAATTTAGACTATTTTTATATACAATCAAATAGGACAGAACATGGCCTGGAACCCTTGTCCTATACTAATGGCCTTTGGTATAATAATAATAACAGTTATAGCTTCAATTACAGGGGTAATTTACAAGTGCTTGCCCTCTTATCTTTCCAAATTATGGCGCCTGGAAAGATAAGAAAAAAAATTTATAATAACATGCTAATCAATAAAAAACAAACAAACAAAAACCAAACCCATTCCCATTCACACACACATTCTTACAGAGGGAGGGAGAGGGTACTTAGAAAAGGGGTGGGAGAATGGCCCTTTTACACACACTCACATTCGCTCCACCACACCCCTCCTTCCTTAAGCCATTCGACCAGCCACTCACTAAACCCTTTCAATCACTCTTCACGGTACCACTTGTGCTCAATCGCACCCTTCTGCACCCATTCACACTCTTCTACTGGTCCCAGGCTACGCGTAGCAATTAGTCGGGGTTGTTCGTCAGTCATCCTGTCAGTCTCATCGTCACTATTTATCATCTCATCAACCATACTCTTAGCCCTCATTACCAGTTCTCCCATCTCACGACAGAATTCTTTCATACTCTTCCGTTCAGAACCCTCACTCTTCATACCCCCATTCATCAGCTCCTCACTCACAGCTCTCATCCAACTCAAGGTACATTCTTGCGAAACAGACAGGTCACTCACATCCCCTGTATTCTCAACAGGCATACCAGAAACCCCTTTGACTGGTTCCCACCAGAAACCTGAAAAATCAGCCACTTCATCATTCACTACATCAAACTCATCCCTACTATTACCATTCATAAAACCCGAAAAATCAGCCACACTAGGTTCGTTCTGCCCAAACACACTATCATTCATACTGTTCCCAAAACCAGAAAAATCAGGCACAGGCAGCTCACTCACTCGTCTACTTATACCAGTCAAATCACTCACCTGTTTACGCAAAAACTCAATCTCCCTTTCAAGATCCCCCATACCAGAAACACTCTGCTCAGACTTACTTTCATTCGTACTTGCATTCTTCCTTTCACCCTTCTTTGCACGCTTTCTACTCCTCGAGACTAAGACTAGCTCTTTCCCAGACAGATCCATACTATCACATTCATTCTCATCATCATGCAATTTACCTCTCTCTCTACACAGTCCATACACTGGATGGCTCACCAGGTAGTCAGGAGGTTCCCTCCATCTCCTTAACTGACTCTGATGAGCCCGCACTCTCTCAGTTATGCCGTCATTCAAACTCTCCAAAACATACGTTACCCCATTTTCCCAAACTCTCACAACTCTATAAGGTCCATCAAACTTCTCACTCATCTTTGATACATTCAACCTACCCTTCACTTCTTTCACCTTCAATACTTTTGTACCTAATTCAAATGAACAGAACCTTTCATGCGCTTCACGCCATACACTCTGCTCACTTTCACTCAAACGAAACCTATCTTTCACTCGCCTTTCAAAATTCATCACAAACTGACATGGGGACATTCCAGTTGCACTATGCACAGTTGAATTATACGCCCACAACACTCTCCCCAGACACACATCCCAGTCATTCACTGTCGTACTCATCATTCTCAACATCTCACACAAGGTTCTTATTGTCCTTTCAGCCAATCCATTTGAAGACGGTACATACAGAGTTGTTCTCACATGCTCCACACCATTCTCTCTCAACATTTGCTCAAACACTTCCCCTACAAATTCAGGCCCATTATCACTCAGACATCTTCTAGGCTTCCATACACACATAGGAAAAAACAACTGCTCAACCACACGCGCAACAGTCACACTCCTTTTATCTCTCACAGGCGCTGCATACACAAACTTACTTTTATGATCAACCATAACAACCATACCAACATTCCCAGCACTCGTACGTGGCAAAGACACACAATCAATCACTACCAATTCAAACGGTTCTTTCGCATCAACTTTCAACATCGGTGGTTTCACTTGCACACCTTGCACCTTTCGCTTCTGCCCCCTTTCACACGTAGTTGCAGCATCATTCACAACAGTTCTCAGAAACGGATGGAACACACGCTCCTTCATACACTCCCACAGCTTAAACTTACCCATATGCCCATAATTATCATGCACAACCTTCACCAGACCAATCATACCAACTAAGGACATCACAGGTACATACATATCATCACCACCCTTCACATGCCTCACAAAATATACAACATCCATACAAACAACAAAATCCTTAGCATACCTTTTAAAATCACTTAAACACTCTGGCCATTCATTCAAATCAACACGCATCATTACACACCTCTTCAACTCACTAACAAAAGGACACATCTCTTGCATCTCTAGAATATCATCATCACTTAAAATCTCATTCTCATCATCCATGACCAACTCAATCATACCGCAAAACTTGACAATGTTCTTTGCACACTCATTCAACCTCATCACCTCACATTCACCTTTCATAAGACAATCCTTATCAGCATCCAAAGACAAATCATTCAATCTCATAAAGTCTACACCAAGCAAGAAACAACAAGGCATTTGCTCACCTTTCAGAATCACAAAGTCATGCTTCACATTCACACCATTACCCAAACTCACTTTCAGACTAACCTGTTCCCATGCCACTATCAAGCCATTCCCTAATCCACTTATCCGTAACTTCACAGGTTTATGCTCGCAACATTTAAACTCATCATACTTACTCAGAATCCTCTCATTCACTAAAGACACCTGCGCTCCAGTATCAATCAAACCACAGAACAACCTTTCACCAACTTTCACTCTCGCTTCCATCATATCGGGTCCACCATGTTCGCAATACACTGAAGGAACAAGCACACCAACATCAGCACTTATATCCACACTGTCATTTACTCCCATATCATCACTCACCACACACTCATCTTCATCCAGACAATCATTCTTCTCTCTTATATATGAACACTTTTCAATCACCCAATTGTAGTGCACACCGCTCAAACATTGCAGATGTACCACATTAGGATTCAAACCCTTCATCTTCTCATCCTTGTACACAATCGGCCTCTCACCACCAAAGTGCACATAAACAATCACTCCATACAAACGACTCACTACAATCAACACTTCCTGAAATGGCGGGACCCCTTGCATACACATCGCTCTCAATTCTTTCATGAAGTTCCGCACCTTTGCCATACCAATGCTTTCAGGCTTCCTACACACTTCATTCATTACCTCCTTCCTTAAATCATCTACACTATCGGGCACTCTCACGTCTACTCCATCACTCTTTAAATCTTGCAAACCATTCCATACACCCTCAAACAAGGAATCACCACCACCCTTACTCTCTTTTCCATTCATAATCCCTTTCGGCAAATACTCAGGATCACTCACTCCACACACATTTTCATCATTCGTACCAGGATACCTTGACATCAAATCAGCCACTCCATTCCGTTCACCAGGCACATAGTCAAAGTCACTCAAATCTTCCAAAGTCCTTGCAATCCTACTATCAGCCCACTTCATACGCTGCAGATACACAAGAGGTTGATGATCGGTTTTTATCACAAACCTCACACCATACAAAAATTACGCAACACTTTCAAACAATATCTTATCGCAGCCAGCTCTCGTTCCACAGTCGAATACTTTCGTTCTGCAACATTCATAGCCTTGGATACATACCCAATTATTCGCCTGACATTCTCTCCATTCAAACGCTGCTCTTGCATCAGAAAACCTCCCATACAATACCCACTCGCATCTGTATACAGTTCAAGCATTTTTGCATTTACACTATAATCTGGGTAAGCCAATTCAACATCTTCAGCCGCTGCCTCTTTCAGTCTCTCATACGCCTCATTCATCTTATCATTCCACTTGACAACCGTACTACCTTTCTTGCCCATCCACTCAGTCAGAGGCTTACTCACACCAGAACAATCACGTATAAACTTTCGCTGGAACTCAATCAAACCCCAAAACGACTTCAGTTGCTTCACAGTCACCGGTTTAGGAAACATTCGCACCTTCTCAACATACTTCAGTGATTTTCGCAACCCATTCTCACTCACCATATGCCCAAGGAATTCCACTTCTTTCGCAAACCATTCACACCAACACTCTCCAACGTTCTCAACACATCATTCACCAATCTCATATGCTCCTCAAAAGTCTCAGTCATAATCAAAATATCATCTATAAACGCAATCACATTCTTACTCGCAAACTTACTCAACACAACATTCATTGCCCGCTGGAAGGCTCCGGGAGCATTAGCCAACCCAAAGCTGAGGTTCCGGAACTGGTAATGCCTCTTTGAGGAAGAGAAGGCAGTTACTGGCCGGCTCTCCTCAGCAATGGGCATCTGGTAATACCCCCGTACCAGATCCAGCTTCGTAAACCACTCCATCCCGTGCATACTATACACACACTCAGATACCACACACATCGGAAACCTTTCTTTCACAGTCCTTTCATTCACCTTTCGATAATCTACACACAGACGCAATCTTCCATCCGGCTTACGTACAGGTACAATTGGACTATTCCATGCACTCTTGCTCTCTTCAATCACCCCCAATTGCTCCAATTCCAAACACTGCTCCTCAATCTCATCAGCAACCGGACGTGGGAAATGCCTTGGCTACTGATAGATTGGTGAGTCCTCCTTCAGGAAAATCTTGAATTCCGGGAGCTTTGCAACCCCGAAATCCAGATCACCCTTACTGAGGGCTCCCTTTCGTTCAAATATCATTCGATATACATCCCCCCTTTCATACTCGGTTAAACATCCATCCAATTCCACCATGCTCTTCACATCATTATACGTCCATTCACACGTCTCTTCACCTGCAACATTCACCCTGACATCCGTACTATCATCCATACCTACCTCATTGACAGTGGAGAGGTGGCCCAGTACATCTCCGACTTGGATTCCCCTCACCTGCCCTTTCACACTGGGGTCCGCCTGCACACATACAAAAGGATCATTCATTCACATCAAGCCATCAAACACACAAGCAACACGCCTTACCTTATAACACGCATCCTTTCCATCCAATATCACAGTGTTCTCACTCACATTCAAACTAACATCCTTACTCCAACTCACTCTAACAGACACCCTTTCACCCTTCACAAGTCTTACATTCTCCATAGCAGTCACCTCAATACCAGTAAACACACTCCTCAAAACACTACCATCTTTCCCTACATATAACTTATACACCCCATTTTTACCAATCTTTCTCTCAATCTGATCACTCGCAGGATGCACAACCATACGATTCATTTTCATAAAATCATACCCCCAAATCACACCATACTCACTACTCACCTTATCAATCACAGAAAATTCACATTCATTCATCATCATACCATGCATTCGAACAGCTGACCTTATCATTCCAATCACAGGCACTCTCCTATTACCAATACCTACCAAACTACCCTTGCACTCAGACAGGAGGGCTTTCTCACTAACCTTGTCATACACATCTTTATACACCAAGCTCGCCTTGCATCCAGAATCTATTAAAGCCAAACACTCAATTCCATTCAATTCCACCTTCACACTCAGACACTCATACTTCCTACCAGACAGCACTTTCACACTCGACAGACTTACCAACACATTACTCACACTCATGCACCCAGAGGATACTTCACCAGGTACCCTCTTACAATTCACTTGCGCTCTCAGTCTAATCCAACACTTTTCACTTGAATGTCCTTCCATCGCACAATAGCTACATACATTCCTCTGGTCACGACACATCCTCGCATAATGACCAGCCTTTCCACAATTACCACAAGCATACTTCACACTCCCCCCAGCAGTTGCTCCACCATTCAACCTCGGACAATCTTTCTTCAAATGGCCTATTTCTTTACACTCAAAGCACTCTTTCACACTTTCCTGGCAATCCTTTATCATATGCCCTTTCTTACCACAACCAAAACATGCACCAGATGTCCACCTACATTCTGCCAACATATGACCTTTCCTTCCACACCGATGACATTCCACAATCTTTCTCCCACCATTTGATCTCTCGTTTGCTGGGACATACCTCGGTTTCTCTCTCATATATCCGTTCTCACGTTTGAAATTCATCTGTCCCCTTCCATTTGACCACCCTCCATTTACCCATCCATTCTGCCGGCCCAGGAAGTTCGACATCACTCCAGCTGGTGCAGCCTTCAGGGCATCCCTGTAGATGACATACTGCTGGGGTGGATGAAAGCTCCTGGGCTTCTTACCCCCAACGTTTACACTGTACCATCCATCCTCTTCTAGATCGCTTTCATCATTAAATCGTCCATCTTCCAACAGCTCCAACACATCCTCCCACATCAACCATTCACCTGTCAGTCTCATTCTCTCCTTTCTCTTTCCACTCAGCCATTCACTCACCTTTCGCGGGATCGTGTCCAAAAACTTCCTCATCAGTGGTTTACATTCATTTACATCATCATCACCATACCTCTTTCTTGCCATACTCTCAAGCCTATGTGCATACATGTTCACACTTTCACTTTTCCCCATTCGAGCCTTCTCAAATTCATTTACCCTTTTATACTTCACACTCTCTTTCATTCGTTTCACCTGTCCAATCATCCGCTTCTTCACCACATCGTACCTTGGTTCCCCCACACTTGTAATCACGCGGAAAAACTCCAATACTTTTCCCTCCAAACATTCCCCCAAAACATTCATCCAGTATCCCTTATTCTCCGGGTACTTGAGCTTACAATATCGCTCAAATTCCCCGAAGAATTCTTCCACACTTTTCCCACCATGTAACCTAAATCTATCTATCTTTGGCACTTCCCTTATCCAAATACCCTTTCCCACATTCACTTCACTCTCACTTGAGCTGCCTTCACTCTCACTCATATCAATCATACCATCACTCTCTCCTTCATCCGAGTACAATGAGTCCACACTCTTGCCTCTTACCTTCCTATCCTTCCCCTTTGCACCACTCTTCCTTCTTCTCTTGCATTCAACTCTCTTCCATTCTCCGTCCTTCCTATCACTCATAATCACCCTATCCTCTCTAGACTCGCACACACTCCCATTGATCCCATTAGTCTTATCCCCTTCAATCGGAGCAGGGGTCAAGGTCGAGGGTCCTAGGGCCGGTCCTGACCCCTTCATCATGTCATACAAGTCCTTCATCCGTTGGTCGACCTGCTTCTGTCTCTCGTCCATTTCTTTCCTCATCTTGTCTGTCTTCTCATCCATACTCATCACATCACTCTTCAATCCATCAATCACGTTCCTCAACATCATACATTCCTCCTCTTTCTGCCTCAATTCCAGCCTCAGTCTCACAATCTCATCATGGAGGCCCTGTTCCACAGAAGCCATCCTCCCAGGTTAGTAACAGCGATAGACAAAGGTGAAAAACAACCAAACTACCTGCCACGCTAATTGGGTATGGACTGCAATCCAATCCCGTCACGCTCCTGGTTTCGAAGTCTCACGTCCCTATTCGGGCGCCAAATGTAGCGGGCCGAAAAATTTAGACTATTTTTATATACAATCAAATAGGACAGAACATGGCCTGGAACCCTTGTCCTATACTAATGGCCTTTGGTATAATAATAATAACAGTTATAGCTTCAATTACAGGGGTAATTTACAAGTGCTTGCCCTCTTATCTTTCCAAATTATGGCGCCTGGAAAGATAAGAAAAAAAATTTATAATAACATGCTAATCAATAAAAAACAAACAAACAAAAACCAAACCCATTCCCATTCACACACACATTCTTACAGAGGGAGGGAGAGGGTACTTAGAAAAGGGGTGGGAGAATGGCCCTTTTACACACACACACACATCTTACCATGGAATGGAGACTTTTTATTGACTCGTCTAACAGAAGTCTCAAGGCAGTTCTTCTGAATAACGGAAATAAGGTTTCATCAATCCCTGTTGGACACTCAGCTGAAATGAAAGAATCCCACAACAGCATGGAATGTCTGTTGTCTGCTCTCAATTACCAGGAACATAAATGGTTGATTTGTGGAGATCTTAAAGTTGTTGGACTCATCCTAGGACTTCAAGGTGGGTACACAAAGTATCCATGCATTTTGTGCTTGTGGGATAGTTGGGCTGACGACCAGCATTATGTCAGACAAGAGTGGCCATCAAGACAAGGATTAGAACCCGGGTCACACAATGTTCTGTCCCACCCTCTGGTTGAACCGAGCAAGGTGTTACTTCCACCCCTACACACCAAACTTTGCCTAATGAAGAACTTTGTAAAAGCACTGGACAGGGAAAGTGGAGAATTTGCCTTCCTCCACCACAAGTTCAAACGAATCAGCATGGAGAAACTTAAGGCAGGTATATTTGATGGTCCTCAGATAAGAGAACTCATAAAAGACTCTAGTTTTGATGATTCATTAAATCCTACTGAACTCTCTGTCTGGCTATCTCTTAAGTTAGTCATTGCAAACTTCCTTGGTAACCATAGAAGTCCTCAGTACCAGAAGATGGTTGATGACTTAATGGAGAATTTCTGCAAACTTGGTGCGCGTATGTCAGTGAAAATGCACTTTCTTCGGCCCCATCCGGACTATTTTTCAGAAAATTGTGGAGACTTAAGTGAAGAACAGGGTGAGTGCTTTCACCAAGACATCCATGTCATGGAGGAACGCTATCAAGGCCAATGGGATGTGAACTTTCTGGCTGACTACTGTTGGTGCCTTAAGAGGGATGTGATGTCTGCTCGGCACAATCGGAGGTCACTGAAGAGACCATTCATCCATGAGTAGCTTATTTTGTGCATTGTACTATTCATGCTATCTATTAAAAATATTATGTAAACCTTCTGTGAGTAAATCGGTCCAATATTTGCTATTATGTGTTTCATTCACAACAAATATTTAGAAATATTGCAGTTTTTGGTATGTGCTCATATTTCAAAAACTTGATCTGATTGGGTAAAATGAGCATGATTTTCAGATTCAGTGCAAAAAACAACTAAAATCAGGTATTATATATTTGGCCTTGAAAACAACGCAGACCAGTCTTATTAATCTTAAATTTTTAGAAAGATTATTAAAGTAATGCAGAGTGAATATTCACAGAAAATGGTGGTATTCACTCAGTAAATATTTTAAATATGGTATATTTTTATTAGGTATATAATAAAAATTACCTTATTAATTTGTACCGTTATAGTCAAATATTTAGGTACTGCTTACATTTACAGCTGCTCAATGATATTGTTTGAAATTGCTTTTTTGTTGCTATTAAAAATGTTACTTGGGATAATTTTGTGTGATGTATGGTTGCATATAATACAACCTGGAAAATATTTCTTTATATAAAACTAAACTTATTTACAACATCCCCAGGCAATACATTCCAAGAATCAATGACTTATTTGTAAAATATTTCCTCATCCAGCTTACATCTAGATATTTTAATTAAATGGTGACCTTTTGTCTTAGCATCAGTTTGCAGCTCGAAAAACATCCCTTTTTCTAATTTCACCCCTTAAGTACTTGACTTCAAAATGTTGATATCCTGCTTGTAATGCGGTGACCATGGTTGAATATAATATTCAAAGTATGGTCTAACATATGAGTTATATAGTGTGAAAATATCTTCCTTACTTTTTAAACTTACATTTCTATTAATATAACAGAATACCCTATTTGCCGAGCTGGAAAATGATGATAGGTCAAGGGGTCACTGTTTTTGTTAAATTTTTACAGTTTAATAGTATGGAAAAAGAGGTATTAGATTTGTTGTTTAATAGGGCTATAACAGGATTGAATGAGGCTACCTTTTGTGCACTGTTAATAATAATTGCTGACACTTTGCCAAGAATATGTTGATGATATTAGTATTTCAAATCATTCATGAACTAGTAGTGGTTTGAGGTGATTATGATGATATTGGAATTATGGGTAGAACCAGTAAGGCAAATAAATCTAAGCAATTTGATGTCCATTTAGTCTCCCTTCATAGATTGATTTGTTTGTGTGCAATATTCTACTTTCAGATTCATGTTGTTTTCATCCTGGGGGACCTATATTTCATGATGCCTATAAAGGATGGTCCTGTTGCAATAAGAGGAGCACCGATTTTACCACATTCCTAAACCTGAAGGTATCTATTAAATTATCCCATGTAGAAGTTAAATAAATTATGGCATCAATATTTCAGTGCTATTAACAAAGCCTCGTTCAGAGAATGAAGAATAGGTCAAAGGAAAAGAGCCGGTCATCATTACGGAAAGGTTTTTCTATTATGTAATAGACTGGTTGTGTGTCTGATTGTCATTGTTTCTAGATAAATAAATAGTACTGTAAATAAATAAAATAAAATTACATGAGGAGCAAAGAAAATTTTAATGTAGAACAGCTAAATAAAATGGTACAGAAACAACAATTATGTAGACTTAATATTTGTCATAGCTACTGCTTCCAAAGTAAATGCAGGTGGCAAGAATTTAGTGTACAAAAAATTACCTAGCAGTGAGGCTGTTATCAGCTCTTCTTCACAAACTGGTGATGATGGTAGAAGCACATCTGGTTGAGGAGTTGATATCTGGATTTTCAAATGTAGACACACTTATGCTGAATGCTTCTTAAATATATTTTGCAAATGAAGCAGTTTTATATATTTTGGTCTGTTTGATTAGTTTTTCCTGGATCCTGTACACACATTACTTTTTGTTAGGTATGAAACTGAATTGTTCTCTCTTTCAGCAGTTCACCTGTCAACTCATTAACCTATCAATAGCGATTCTTTCTCTTACAGCTTCATTTGCATCACTACTTGTCTACTGCTATCTTTGCATGGATTTGCAGCCACCCACATTATCAATGTTTTGTCTACTGAAAACTAGGCATGTTATCATTAGTGTGCATCCATTCCTCTGCAGGAACTTTATCCTTGGTAGCCGGATTAGTTGTCTTTAGCATAAGTAGTTGTTTATTTGTAGCCTGCTTTTCTTTTGCAACCCTTAACCCTAACTTTCAGTAGGATGCTTTTGCAGACTTCTACCCCGTAAGGGGCGCGGCGATTTGCCATCCTGGCCGCCGTGCTGACGGGATCCAGCGCCCCGTCCGGCCCCAGCTTAGCCTCTCTTCCTTCCTTCAGATAGCCTGTATTCCTATCCTACCTCATCGCTTTTCATACAACCTCTCCCACAACTTTCTCTGGTCAGCCTCTAATTTCACAGGGTAGAAGCTGACCTTCTTCTCAGCCAATCGTCCCGGATCGGGGCTGAGGGGGGAGGGGACAATGTCCCCTAACCCCTGAGCTCCGGTCTGGGGTGGTTGGCTTTTAACAACCTGCTTCGTCCCCACCCATACCTTCCTCACATCCCTTTTCCTCTCGTCTTCAAAATCTATCCGTTTTACGCCGTGTTCAAGGTGGAGCCGCCATGCCGAAGGACTGCCAGGCCACCAGGCGGGAGGGGTGGTCCCAAATGGCTCTGCCGGGCCTGTAAGCACCTCTTGCAGTGCGGGCTACTGCAAGAGGTGGTGAGCGATTGCGTCCCGTAAAACAAAGAGGGTCACCATGCACAATGATGAAACAAAAAAACATCTCCCCTTAATTCCCCCTATAACAACAACGGAGCCGCCCTCGTGCAGCTCCACAGAAAAGATGGAGGTCCCCCCCCCCCTGTGCTTGCGCAGGGGACCCTCCATACCTCTTTAACCGGAGAGGAGGCTTACTCCTCTCCTACGCCTACGGGTGTAGGGGACTCCCCCTCACCCCCTTCTCTGGAGGTGCTTTCGGGCACCTCCCTATCTCCAGCGGCAGTCCCTCCTATGCTTTCTAAGGGGACTGCCAAGAAAGCCAGCAGGCAGCCCATTGCCGACCGCCCCTCGTACAAGCGGCTCGGTAGGGCAAACCCCCTTAGGGGGAGAGGGAAGCCAGGCCCCTTCGGTCGCTTCCCTCAAAAGACCTGCTGGCAAAAATATTAAACCTTGCCGGGGTCAAGGCCTGTGCCTCCCCACTAAAGACTTATGACGCTGCCAAGGGGACCTGCGATGTCCTGGGAGGGGATGGCCAACTGAAGGCCCCTCCTGTGATAGACATGGTCCTTGAGGAAAACCAGCCTCAGACGGTAGGGCCTTCCATGGGGGGGAATCCGGGCTTGGCGCCAAGCACCGAACTCGAATCCGCCCCTATGCAAGGTCCTCATCAAACGGCTGTGGATCCTCAGGCAGGACAAGGAGGGGAGGGATCTCCTCCGGATGAATCCCCTGCGCCCACCGGGACCTTCTCCATTTCAGAGAAGGACCTGGCTGAGGCCGGTCCATCTGGCCTGGGGGCTTCTACCGGCGGGGGTGAGAAGCGGGTTCATTCCCCGCCCTCCTCTCCTAAAAAGAAGAAAAAGACAAGAAAGACGAAAAAGACTCGGGGCTCCTCTCCATCCGCGGGGGCTGCGGGGACGGATGGGTCTGCTGCCACTTTGGTAGGCGACCAAGCCAAGATCGGCAAATCCGGCCCCTCTACCCCCTCGTGTGCGGAGCTCCTGACCAAGACTAAGACGAAGAATGCACAGGGCGGAGCCTCGATGACATCGGGGCCCCTCATTCAGAGGTTACCTGGCGTTTTCGAGCCCGCTGGCTTCAAACGCTTCCTCGTTATTCGCTCCACTGATGGCACCATGTTGTCTAAGGGCAACATGATCCATCAGAGGAGAGGATTAGCTAGTGCAATTGGTAGAGAGCCGAAGGTGACCCGTTTCTCGGACGGCAGCCTTCTGGCGAATGCGGCGAATCCCGCCGAGGCGGCCAAGATAAGTGCTCTTCGGACACTTCATGGCACCCCGGTGAGTGTGACGCCGCACTCTACCATGAACTTTGTGAAAGGAGTAGTTTATGCGAGGGAACTCGTTGACTACTCCATTGAGGACATCACCCTAGAGCTGGCCGACCATGGGGCGGTCAAGGTCGAACGTGTGATGAGAAAACAGGGAGGGGCTTCGAGACCCACCCCTACACTCTTCGTCACGTTCGACTGTGACAAGCTCCCTGAGTCGGTGCGTGCCGGTTGGTACCGCTACCGCGTGAAGGCATTCGTGCCACTGCCGCGGCGGTGCTATTACTGTCACCGCTTCGGCCATACGAATCGCTCATGTAGACGTGCAAAGTCGGGGTCACCCGAAGTCTGTGTAAATTGCTCCAAGGTCGCACACGATAAGTCCAAATCGTGTGTGGCCAAGTGTGTCAATTGCGGAGAGCCGCACCCTGCTTCTTCGAAGCAATGTGGTGCATATCTCCTTGAGAAAGAAATCCTGGCCGTTCAGGCCCAGGATAGACTCTCATTCCGCGAGGCTAAGGACTTGGTCCTGGCGCGCCCAGCTCTGCCTGGGACGTCATATGCCTCAGTAGTTCGAAAGGCACCCTCTGCTCCTGGCCCATCCAGGCCAACGAGCACGGTTGTTTCCGCGCCCATTCGGAGCCCTTCTGCGGGCTCTACTACACCCGGGCGCTCCCCTGGTAGAGCTGGCGGCAAAAAGGGTTCACACCCAGCCCCGGCTAAAACCAGGGCTCCCCCCTCTTCCCCCAGCGTGACCGTTTCCCGTAAGGCGAAACGGCCACGCGCCTCCACCGAGTCGTTAGACTCACAGGAGGCAACACCCCTGAAGATGGTCGCTAGGCCATCTTCGGGGGTTCCTAAAGCTGTCCCCCGAAAGGAGGACAGCAACAAAGGAGCTCCGGCTCCTTCGCCCACGCCACGAGGTGGAGCGAGTGGCTCGGAGACGGTGGTTCCTCGAAAAGAGGGCCCCCCGCCTCCGAAGCCGCAGCGCCCGCCTAAGGTTTCGAGGCGGAGGGAGGAAAAGACTCGCATGGCGAGGTCAACCTCCCCCAATAAGTCCTCGAAGGCGACAGCGCCTCCAGCGCTTTGTCCGGCCAACAGCGCCCGGGGTTCTGCCCCCGGGAAGCGTACGGCCATTCCCGTGAGGGTCTTCAGTTCGAGGAGGGCCCCCGCGTCTCCTCCGAGCTAGGCCTGGAGGGCATATTCCTTCAATGGAATTGCCGTGGACTCCGGGCCAACTGGGAGGAGCTGCGGAGGCTCGTCTCGTCCCGTTCCCCGTTAGCTATCGTTTTGCAGGAGACCATGCTAGGCGCGTGCCCCCTGCCCGCCCTTCCGGGGTATAAGGGTCTTGCGACCCCACCACCGCGGGATGGCCGGGCTGGGGGATGCGCGGTTTACACCCGGCATGGTGTCTCCGTTCTTCCTTTCTCTTTAGATACCTCCTTTCAGGCAGTGGTTGTGCAGCTGCACCTGGATAGGAGGCATACTATCATTTCTCCGTACATTCCACCGTCAGCTGACTTCGACGCAGGGCACTTCCGCCGCGTCGTGGCACGGTTGCCGAGGCCCTATCTCTTGCTTGGAGATCTGAACGGCAGGCATCCTCTCTGGGGAGATTACTCCATAAATCCCAGGGGACAAGTCCTTGCCGATCTGATCGAAGAGCTTGAGATGGGTGTCCTAAACATGGATGAGTTTACGCATCACTGTCCGAGAACCGCTTCATTTTCTTGCCTTGACCTATCTTTGTGCTCTTCGGATGCACAGCCTGATTTTGATTGGGGGGTTGTCGATGACCTCCATGGTAGTAATCACTTTCCCATTCAAATATCATTTTCAGGGCAACTGCCGCCTTAGAGACTACCTCGGTGGTGCTTGGCGCGGGCACGATGGCCTGCATTTCAGGAAATGACTGAATTTTCTATCTCAGTCGAAGAGTTTAGGTCGGTAGATTAGGCCGTTGAGTTCTCCCGTAACCTCATCACCGTGGGCCTGTCTACTATTCCTAGGGGATTTGGCCGTTTTGCACGCCGACTACTCCCATGGTGGTCGGCCGAGTGTGAGACGGCCCTCAAACAGAAGCGTTATGCCTACATGCGCTATTAGCGCCGCCCGAACGATTTCACTGTCGCTGAATTTCGTCGGGCTAGGGCTAGGTTCCGGTATATTTCGAAGCACGCCCGCCGCTCTTCTTGGCGGGCATACGTGTCTTCACTTAACGGGAAGACCCCTTTAGCTGAGGTGTGGAAGCGAGTCAAAAGGATTCGGGGCAAGTTCTCGCAGGACCCCCATCCTGTTCTCCAGGAAAATGGGACCGCCATCTCGGACCCCGCGTCCGTGGCGGAATCCTTAGCGACTGCTTTTTTCGCATTCTCTAGCCGTGATGCTGCTCCGCCAGCATTCAATGCACGTCGTGATGTTGCGGAAGGCCGCCGGCTGGACTTTTCCTCCAGAGGCGGAGAACCCTTCAACGACAAGTTTACTGTAAGTGAGTTGCGTTCCGCTCTCGCTTCGTGCGCGGACACCGCCCATGGTCCGGACGATGTCCCGTACGCCATGCTTCGACACCTGGGTGAGCGAGGCATGTCCTTTCTGTTAGATTTGTTCAACAGGATCTGGGTGGAAGGTCTTCTCCCAGACTCCTGGCGAATCGCTACTGTGCTCGCCTTTCGCAGACCGGTTTCCGCCCAATCTCTCTAACCTCTTGCGTGTGCAAGTTGATGGAGAAATTGGTAAATGTTATACTAGCCTTTTTCCTGGACAGCGGAGGCCATCTGTCTTCCGCACAGTGCGGCTTCCGCAAGTTCCACTCCACGTCGGAGGCTCTGCTCCGACTGGAAAATGCCGTCTGCGAGGCTTTCTTTCGTAGACAGCACTACGCCACGGTGTTTTTCGATCTGGAGAAGGCCTATGATACCGCATGGCGATACGGTATCATGGAGACTCTTCACACGATGGGGGCGAGGGGACGCCTCCCAATGTTTATATATGAAATTTTGCGAGATCGTCGATTCCGCGTACGGGTGGGGGGAGCCCTCTCCGGCCCAAAGGAGCAGGAAGAGGGTGTCCCGCAGGGAAGTGTCCTCAGTGTCACACTCTTTGCCCTGAGCATCAACGGCATCACCTCGGTGCTGCCAGAAGAGGTTCTCGCTACGCTCTACGTGGACGACCTTTCGATCTCTTTTGGCGCGGCCCAGATGCCAACTCTGGAGCGTCGACTCCAACAGGCATTGAACCGCGTCTCTCGCTATGCCGAAGCGCACAGGTTTCGGTTTTCTTTGGCCAAGACTAAGGTGGTGCACTTCTGCCGCCATCCACGGCTTCACCCCGACCCAGATTTGTTTCTTAATGGGGTGCGCCTGGATGTGGTTGAGTCGCACCGTTTCCTTGGTCTTGTATTCGACCGACGCCTCACCTGGGAGGCTCATATTCGCAGCCTTAGGGTCTCCTGTACCCGCGCCATGGACATTCTCCGTTCCGTGACGTTCAACGCTTGGGGCGCTGATAGGACTACTGCCCTACTTTTTTATCGATCCTTTGTTCGTTCGAAGCTCGACTATGGATGTGAGTTTTATGCATCCGCAGCCGAGCGTTTATTGCGGAAGGTGGATTCAATCCACCACACCGGCCTTCGCCTTGCGACCGGTGCCTTCCGCACTTCCCCCATTGAGAGCCTGTTGGTTGATGCTGGGGAGATGCCACTCGCTCTGCGCCGCGTGCAGTGTATCACTCGACTGTACGCGCGACCCCGGCGCCTTCCTTAGTCACCAACAGCTCTCACTGCTTCCGCAGCTGATCTCGATGGTGCCTATGCCGCCGAGAGACGCCAGTCATACCTTAAGCCCTTTGGGTTTAGGGCCAGGAAACTCCTTTGAGAGGTAGATATAGCTCTCGGGCGGGTGGCGCCCCTGGTTCTGCCCAGGACGCCACCCTGGAGGGTACCACATTTGGCTATTTGTCGCCACGCCTCTGCTCCCAAAGCTTGTACGGCGCCGGGAGTATTGCGTTCGACCTTTTTTGAGTACACATCGTGTCACGCTGGAACCGTGCCAGTGTATACGGATGGCTCCAAGTCTCAAGAGGGCGTCGGCTTCCACGCCATATCCCTTCTGTTTGAAGTCAGCGGGGCTCTACCAGGCGCTGCGTCTGTCTTCACGGCCGAGCTGGTGGCAATACACCACTCGGTACGGGAGATAACGCGACGTGCCCGGTTCGGAGACCGGATTGTGATCTATAGCGACTCACAAAGCGCCCTGAGTGCTCTTGGGGCATTGGAATCTCCGCATCCCCTGGTTCGCGATATCCGTGACGCCACGGTTTTGGCGAGCCGGGTGGATGTCGAGATTATCTTCTGCTGGGTTCCTGGACATGTAGGAATTGCAGGGAATGAGGGCGCCAAAGAGTCCGCGAGGACTCTGCGACCGGACCAGCGTTTCGCTCTTCCTCACACCGACTACATGGCAGGAATACGGGCAGCTCTTCGGACTGCTTGGCAAAGAAGAACTTAAAGTTGCGTGCCATTGCGCTGCGGCTGTTCCCATGGATCTATCCCCTAATGCCACGGCGGCTTCAGGTTGCTTTCTGTCGTCTCCGCATCGGACACACTCGTGTGACGCATCGCTATTTGATGGAGCGCTCGCCTGCGCCCTATTGCAACGACTGCGTAGTCCCCCAGACTGTTCGGCACATTCTTGTCGAATGTCCCAGTCTGGGTGATCTTCGCGCACGATACCGGTCCCGGTACGGGGATGGGCGGGGTCGCTACCGCCTGTCCCTTGTACTCGGGACGAGTGCGTGCACTTTGACTGGTGGACTTGTTGACTCTTTGGGGGAGGCTGGCCTTCTCCCTTTCATATAACCAGGTTTAATTGTTTTTGTTGTTGTTTTGTTATTGTTGTTTCCTGTTCAATTTTTTAAGGTAGCCTAGAACTAGGCTGTTTGTTTACGGCGACTTATGCCTAAGTCGGCAGTCGCTAGATAGCCCCTTAAATAAAAAAAATAAAAATATTTGTTTCACTCACAAAATTAAGAAAGTGTATAAAAAAAAGTTGTTTTTTTCTCACAACACATTCAAAATTGGTGTGCAAGAAAAAAAATCCTGTTCTCAAATGAAAAAAACAAAACACTGACAGACACAAACACCCTAGATTCATTTTAATAAGCTTTTCTTGTATTGCCTTTCTCCTTCCCCTTTTCCTTAATTATTCCTCTACACAGCCACATGGTGGTTTCAGGTGATATCTGTAGGCTTGTCAGCCCAACCAACCCTGATTGTGCCCTCCTGGCCCCAATACTTGCAAGATGATCTGTGGCTATATATCTTCTACAGATTTTCACTTTCTTTGCAGATCTTTAATAAAGCTTGTGCCCCCCCCCCCCCTCACTACCCACTGCCACACATTTTTACCTGTGTTCACTGTTTCCATATAGGGCTGTACAAAAAGCAAACACAATTCGGTTAAGCCTCCAGAGCCAGTAAAAAATAAGCCAGATCCTGCTTTTTTGGATGAAGTTGTCTCTGTAGAACCCTCTACCCAAGTTTCTTTGCCAAGACCAGATTTTGAATCTAAAATGGAAAAATTGAAAGTTGTTGTTACTCCATCTCTTTTAAAAGTAAGTGTAATCCTCTTTATTTCTGTTTTTTACATGAAATATACATTTCTGTAATGTCTTTCTGTAAGAGTTTTAAGATTGTTGTAATTTCATAAACTTTAAAGGAGGAAGAAAAGGAAGCTAATAACACAGATGTTCCCTTAAGTATGCCATCTGGACAAACATGCCAAAATAATGGATGCAAAACAGTATGTATACAATTTTTTTTTTGCACATTTTGTCATATTTGTAGATTTGAGTAAGTAGACTTACTCTACTTGTTCTTTTTTCACTAAACATGCATAATGCTAAGAAATACTGGTCAAAATAACAAACTTTTATTGGAAAAACAGTTAAATTAGCTTAATGGCGTATCTTTATACACCATTAAGCTAATTTAACTTTTTCCAATAAAAGTTTCATTTATATGATTGTATGTTAATGATGATGATCCTCAAAATATCTGCCCCCCAAATCACAAAGGGAGCATATATCGTGTTGTTGGTGTGTGATTTGTACAGTTTTTCCATTGTGTTTGTGTGGGCTGTGCATTCAAGTAGAAGACTGGCTGTTTCTTAACTATTGTTGGTGACTCTCCTGAGTGTGTTTTTAGAATTTTCTGCTGTTTTTTTGGGGGGGGTTTAGTATCCAGGCAGGTTTGCCAGTATAGTTTCTACGGTTGCTCAATCTGTGGTCATTATGGCCTGTCTGTAGCTTCTATGTCTGATGCATAAACCTGTCTCCCTCTCTTGAGACCCATCATTCCAAGCCTCATTCCAGAGAAGTGGCATTCCTGGTCGTGTTCTTGGCAGGACAACTTGGGTGGGGGGGCTTCTGCTGAAGCTTCATCAAGTGCTGGCTATCCAATGTCTTAGATTTTTTAGGCCAGTGATGTCTTTGAGTTGTTTTTGTGGGTTTGAGTATTTTTAAAGCTTCCTGGTGCCAACTAGGAGGGTACAATGACTCAAAACTATTTGAATTGTATAAATTTGCATTTTTATGCTAACATTGTCTGCCAATACTAGTCATATATTTTATACAAATAAGGTTATTTGTTTTTATTGGTCAGTCCTTTGAGGCCGACCACAGCAATTTGGAACTTTGTAGGCATCATCCTGGTGTTCCTGTATTTCATGAAGGGTTGAAGTTTTGGAGTTGCTGTCAGCGAAGAACATCAGACTTCGATGTTTTTCTTCAACAAGAGGGATGTACAGTTGGATCACATGTTTGGCATAAAAAGGTACAGCAACTGTGACTTTTCAAAGAGACATATTGTAACACTAATCAGATAAGGTTGGGGCACCAAGTGTGGTGAGTACTTTTGTAGTTTTTGTGTGTCCTATGAAAGGTAGGTGTAGCAAACTTATTTATGTTGCGTTGAAGAAGAAAAAAATACTTGGTATAATGGTACATGACTTGAATTTTATTCCCACACTTCTTGGCATCACCTTGGACCCATACATGACCTTTGCCCAACAGTCAAGACATTACCTTGAAACCCATGCCTGAACTTAACACCAACTTTGGACAACACAAAGAAATCCTGACAATTCTTTACAGACAGTTAATCCTTGCAACACTGAACTATGCATCCCCAGCCTGGGCAGCAACCAGAGCTAATAGACAACTACACAAGATACAAACAGTGCAAAATAGTGCCCTCTGCAGCACAACTGGATGCAGAAAAAACGCCCAATACACCACAATCACACTCAAACAAAAATCCTAATTGAGGACTACCCAAACATGACAGTTCTTAAGTAAACTGGTATGGCCCTCGCACCCTCTATACCCAATTGCTCAATAACTTTTCCCTAATCTCCACTTAAGCAAAACACCCTAAACTACCATACTCCAAAGACCCCCCCTTAATATCCACAAGTACAAATCAATCCTAAATTGCTGAACCAGAGTATTACTGGCTCACCTTGATCAGGACAACATCCCACCCTACATGAACACAAAAACAGATTAGATGTTGACTGCAACCTCAAGCTACCTAAACATACCTACCTCAGAACCTCTTTCAATATAACTTCTAAAGTGGGACACATCAATATAACCTCTCTGGTAGACTTCTTGGAAAGACCAAGTCAATATATCCTCTTTAGGACACCTCTGGGGAAGACCTCATCAATATAATCTCTTTAGGACACCTCTGGGGAAGACCTCATCAATATAATCTCTCTAGGAAATCTCTGGCTGCCACACGCTGTGGCAGCCTTCATGTGAGGCTGCTGCCAGGTTTGATTGAAGATTACTTGTGGGATCACAAAGTAAGTCCATACCAGTCTTACTCTGATAAAACAATGGTGGCACCAGTATACTCTCATACACCATTTTTTGCTAAAGTTCTGTTACACAAGGTATTTTTTTTTTAATCTTTTGAGATGTTTGTGTGTGATAGAAAAAGTTACACCAAACAAACCTAATGGTATACTTATCCAGCATGCATCCTAAAAACGTCTTTTCCATTGTGTGCAGGTGTTTCAAGATGGAAGTGAAAAGAATAAGAGATCTCTGCACTTGTACACGCGGTCCACATCAAGTTCAACATCGATAAGTGGCTCAATGTCAGGTTTGCAAAGGGGCCCAAGAATGGGAAGACCTCAAAGATCCACCTTGTTCAGACATCTCAAGTTGTCAACCGTTTAACTGTGAGAAAAGCCTTCAAAAATGCTCCTAAGCTCAAATTGACTCTTCTCACAAAGAACATTTCGGTGGCACCGGTGTCCAGGGCCGTCAAAGATGAGGGTGGCACGAGCTTTAGGTGCGTGGAAAGGCCTCTGCTGACAGATCGGATACAAGAAGGCGCTGCCGGCGCCTTCTCAACGACTTTGAGTCATGGCAATGGAATTCTCATTTTATATGATGAAATTTACCCACGATCGATCCAGTCATCAACAAGCAGAAGGACCGCGTGGTAACCTTCGTCCAGGATGTCTTCGAGGTCCGCTACATGTCCATGACCAAGCACACGGCCCCTGTGATGATGCTTTGCGTTGTGATTTCGAATGGTGAGAAGATGCCGCTGGTGTGGTTTGCGGCTAAATACAGGGATATCTTGGCCACAAAAGTCCTGTCCCGGATGAGAAAGATCACGAAGAAGGCGGAGTACATCTTTCAGTTGACGTTGCAAGAGTGGTTGGGATTGAACATGAAATTCTGGTTGAATCACTTTTGGCTGCTGTAGTTGCCCGACCTCAATTCACTTAACTACAGCGTGTGGGCCCATGTTTAGGGCAAGGTCCGCCACAGCAACTTCGACGAGCTGAAGTCTTCCGTCAACCGTGTGTGGGGCAACAAGAGGAAGGACTTCATGTGCAACGTGTGTGTGACCTTCAGGTCTCGCCTGGTACGCTAGCTCGCATCCGAGGCTGGCAACATTGATTAATGCTACAATTTAAACACATTTATATGTTAAAACAATAAAAACGTGTCTAACTGCATCAAAACTATCATTGTATCTTTGGTTGAGAGCGTTGTAACTAGTGTAATAGGTGCAATACTTGGTAGCTTCCCGGCATATTCCACACTCAAACCTTTACCATTCAATCACACTCTCCCAAGGGCCTTACTTACCATTTAAAACCTTATGGTCGCAATCTGTTTCATCTGTACCACTTATTCTTCAAAGTGGACACCGCGGACTACAATATCGTTGCTCACCCCATTATCATCTCCAAATTCCCTTTCTCTTTTCTTGCATTCACCTTTTAGACCCATCCTCTCATAAACCCTGTCAAAAGCTACAATCAACATTTCTAAATCCTTCACTCAGCAGTATATAAGAACATAAAACCCCTTTCCTTCATTCCCAGCCATACTTCTCTCAGTACCCCATCCATAAAGATATTTAACAGGTATGGTAAGATCACAACCTTGTTTTACACCCCATCCCCCCACACATATGTCATACCACTCACTCCAGCTATCTTTCACCATAACACAGCATTACGATCCAATCCAGATGGGGAAAAAAAGGAATGTGCTTGATGTGAACATAGAGGTAAAATATGGCCTATTTGATTAACCACATGATTATGCATTGCAACTTGTTGGTGTACTCGTATGACTGAGAATACATTAGGAAAGCAGCATGGTAGGAAAAGAATGGAATGGCCATTTATTTCAGCAATAAAGTTAAGGTTATGCATGACTGCTTAAAAGAATGAACGGAATGAAGTGTGAGCATCGAGATCAGGGTTAGCACCCCCCCCCCCCCGCCATTTTGAAAAAGACCCCCCAAAACAGGGTTTTTTTGTTTTTTTTTCAAAAACAAACACTCCAAGCATTAGAATAACGTAGAAAAAGAATAGCTATCTTTATTTTTTAAATATTAATAATTATATTAAGGTAAGAACAGATCACTGATCAAGAATTGTGGGTACCCATGATAGCCATAGCCTGTAGAAGGGGAGATGAATTAATGGTCAGTATCAGAGAAATAACTTCAATTTGATACATATTTATTGAAATGATAAACATAAATATGCATTTTGAATGAAATAAGTATTGTTTGTTTCTTGAAAAAAAAAAAGGAAAAGTTTAATTTTGAAAACAAAACAAACCAAAACATTTTTTTTAAAATTTCACTTGAAAAAGCCCCTTCCCCCCCCCCAAAAAAAAATGACAATAAAACCCTGGTTTTTTGATTTGCCAACCCTGATCGGGATTGGGAAAAAATGTAACAAATGTAAGCAAGTTGTTGTTCTTGTTTATATCAGACTGCTTGGGAGATAATGGGAGAAAGCTTTGAGTCTACAGCCTGTGCTCTTGGACCCGCCAATTGGGGGCCACTCTCTGGGAGGCTGTCCCGAGGGACCAGGGTGGAGTGGAGGGAGGCTGTTGCATGCTGTGGGAATTTTATAGCACCCTGCTCCCCCTTGTGCTAGCGCTCTCTGCAACAGCTTGAGTGAGTAAGGAAATGTTGACCTGTAAAATGCAATGGTGACATGTTTTAAAATGTGCAGTAGAGAAAATCTGAGGCCTTCTTGCACACCCTTTAGAGGGGTGCATAAGAAAGCATACAATGGGCAAAAATAGCAGTGAAGGGAGTTATTAGTTAGGGTAAGACTGCTACCGCGTGGCACCATCTATTTTTCTGTTGTAAACGAGACCCCCGCCCCCCCGCTCGGATAATAAAAGCAACATAAAAATCAGCAAGACACTACTGAGTTCGAAGGCACCAGGGTACTGGTCCTCATTTGGGCGGGGGAGGTGGCTATGTGTGTTTGTTTTTGACCCCAACCAGTGATCAAGTAGGAACAGACATCGCCCTCAGGAGGAGCCGTTGCGCATCATGGGTATGTGGATACAACTACCAATCGGTAGGAATTTTGGAACAGAGAATTATAAGGAGATGGGAGTGAAAAGACAGTGGTGTTGTGATTGGTTATGTATGATGACATGGTAAGATCTTGTTACTCCCGCAGGGTGTAAGCACAGCTTGGCCACGAGATCTATGTACTCCTCTGACATTGTATCCACTCTAACTGGATCGAACCTGGTACCTCAAAAATGAGCGGGATCTGTAAGAAAGTGATTAATGTGGATGTGCAAACAGGAGAAAATGTGAAAATGATGTTCATTGGTACAAACCAAGTGATGTATCAGTCTATATAGCCAATACATGTGAATTGTTAGCAACATGGAAAGCTTGAAAATGTGAAGGTAGCTTAAGTGAATGACTGCATCAAATCTGATAATAATATATTAACAATAATATTGCCAGTTTTTGCTCCCATTATTAAGTCTAATCACTGTAAATTTCCCTTTTAGTATCGTCCAATCTGAGTGATGTTTAGCCATATTGGGTGTGGTGGCTACCATACACTAGCAATCTGCTGTGGTTTGGATCACACATTAAGCTGTAGGTCTCCTCCAGTGAGAAATGAAATGACTCAAAAAGATTGAAAATGGATGGTAAAACCCTTACCCAATTATTTTTATTTAGTTATTTCCTGAATGTTATTTCCAGAACATAACAAGAACAACCTGTCGGTATGATTGGCACCAAACAGCCACTCACATCTTTGTTAACATATATGCCAAAGCATCGCGGTCAAAACTTTCTCCGGTAGATGTCAATCCTGTCCGCTTGACTGCAAGGATAATATTTGCAGGGTCTCAGCACTTTGACATTGATAGAGAACTCGGAGGGGTAAGTGGCCTAGGTTAATTCATTTTTAAGTGTAACACTTGCAGCTTTCTTTGGAAGGGCTCCAAAAGAAAGAAAATAATAAGCAAATAGTAGGGTCCTTGCCCTTAGACAAGCGTCCTCATTAACTCCAATGACTAGATCCAGCATTGTGCAGTTTTGCTTAAACTGTGCAAGTATTGAACTGTGTTTTTTCCTGGTGTGACATTGAGTCCATATTTCTGGTCATTCCACTAGTGATTCTAAGATGGATAGTGACTGCATAAGAGCCTTGATAGGGTGGCCCGTGTTTGTTTTTATTTCTGGTCCAATGTCATGAAATGAGATACCAAACTATCTCAACATAGATAATGTTAGGGTCTTGCATTTGTTTTTGCAATGGGTGGTTTGGGTCTTCCAGTTAGTGGTGGCATTTTGGTTTATGCCTCACTACGTGTTCTGAAGCATGGCGATTTTTGTTCTGCTCTTTGTGCAGGGTGCAAGATCGAGTGCCCATGACATAATACTCAATGGATAGGGCGAATGTACTACTTGTATGTGTGAGCAATGGATTCCCGAGTACTTAGTATGTTATTTTTTTTGTCAACTTTATCTTGGGATCATGGTGATTATATGTGGGGAACTCCAAACCACAAAGAACAATTGCAGGATACACACCCACCCCACAACTACATGCTGAAGCAAAAATACTACCAATCAAAATACATCTGTACATGATTGGCACTCAACACATCAGCTAAGCACTGATGCCTCCTCACCCCAACCACCACCTGACAGCAAAGCCCCACACCACCCAGACACAAAAAAGAAGACCCAGCACACTGCTTCTAACTCCTCTCTTGGGAAGCAGACCCAAGAACACAGACGAACAGCCCTGGCACTATGCTACTCAACAGCAGCATACTGTGCACCTGTATGGGCTAGATCATGTTATACAACCAAGGTTGACCAAGGACAAAACTGATCTTGTCGCCCTTGCACTATGCTACTCAACCGCAGCATACTGTTCACCTGTATGGGCTAAATCATGTTATACAACCAAGATTGACCAAGGACTAAACCAATCTTGTTGCTTCATCACTGGTACACTGAAATCAACACTACTACCAGCTCTCTACTGACTTGCAAGTATACCGCCTCCCTCCCTCTATTAGGTGAGATGCATAGACATTGTGAGAACAAACCCATGCAGGGTGGTACCTTGTGTCGCTCATTACACTCGGTACCTGGATCAGTGCACGGCCTCCAGGCCTGAGTGCAAATTAGGAAACCCTGCCGCAGGGCTGATTTGAACCCTGGTGAGTCTGGGACAGTTGTTGGTGTGCTTTCCCCTCAACCCCACTCAGCACTACTTTACTTTTATATTATTAGTAGTGTTATCAATCAGGGTTGGCAAAACACCCCAAAACCCAGGTTTTATTCTGGGGTTTTTCAAATCTTGGGTTTTTTCAGATCACTGATTGAGAATTATGGGTGGGTACCCATGATAGCCATAACCTGTAGAAGGGGAGATGAATTACTGAACCCACCAATCTTTATCTCTCTTACACACCTTCATACCCCTTTTCAAACCTGCTCTTCTAGCCACAGAAGTTCTGGCTGCCCGGCGCACTTAGGTCCTTTTGAGCCTTAGTTGAGTGGCAGTGTATACCGTGGGGTCTCTACCTGCTGCGAGGGCCGAAACCCTGCTGGCTAGGTACGGGGTGGGGTGTCTTGGGCTGTCGGCTCTGCTCACCTTCCAGTACACATAAGGGGACTACGCCGGCACTGTGGCAGCAAGCTCCGGACTGCCTACACTCGCTCTGCCTGCTGCACAAGTAGAGTCCCTGGATGTTTGAAGGAAGGGCAATGAGGTGGATACTAATTCTATAGCTTTATTTATTTACAGTTAACCAAACAGATCCCGCCCCCCCATAAAATACTACTTATATATAGATACAAAAAACAATAGCAGCAATTTATACAATCTCTTAAAATATAAAAAAAAAATGGTGAAACACAAACAAACTCTAAATAGTTGATACCAAACCTGCCACTACATTAAACAATATATACAAGAATTGGTACCGACCATATACAAAAAAAAGTTTCAGAACAACTGGCCAGAACTGGTATAAAGGGAGAGAGAGGTGGGCTCGTTTTTTTTTTCGTACGGTTCAGGGAGAGGGACTCGGCAGAGTGTTCCGAGCTTACGCGGAACTGCCAGGTGCCATGGTCCAACTACCGCTTGGGGATAATGCTGGGTTTTCGCACCCACCGACTGAGACCACGGAAACTGGATCTTTTGTCCTCACTCACTCCTACTAGACTTGACTCACTGGTCCCAAGGAGCTGAAAAAAAGGCATTTCAGTCAAGGATTCACTGCCACACAAACATACCTACAATCATATCTACTCGCCTGGTCACTTATCCAGCTCCATTTCTTGTTCACACTAGTTCACTCTTATTCTTTAGGCCTACGCCTCTGCTCCCAAAGATTCTACAGTGCCGTGAGTTTTGTGTTCGACCGTTTTGGAGCATAATTTGTGTCACTCTGGATCCGTGTCGCTGTATACGAATGGCTCCAAGTCCCAGGAGGGGGTCGTCGTTTTCCACGCCATATTCCCTCTGTTTGAAGTCAGTGGGGCTCTACCGGGCGCTGTGTGTCTTCGCGGCCAAGCTGGTTGCAAAACACCGCTCGGTGAGGGAGATAAAGCGTCCTGCCAGGTTCAGAGACGGGATTGTGATCTTTTGCGACACGAGTCTTCTCGAAGGATCGGAGTCTCGTCATGATTACATGCGAGCATGTCGAGATCATCATCTGCTGGGTTCCTGGACACGTGGGAGTTGCCGGGAATGAGGGCGCCAAAGAGTCCGCGAGGACTGGACGACCAGACCAGCGTTTGGTTCTCCTTCACAGCGATTACATGGCAGTAACCAGGGCAGCCATCCGGGCTACTCGGCAAAGAAGATGGAGACGGCCGAGGGGAATTTAGTTGCGTGCCTTTACGCCAGACTGTTCCCACGGACCATCCCTCCAAAGCCACGACGCCTTCAGTTCGCTTTCTGTCGTCTTCGAATTGGACAGACTCGTGGGACGCATCGCCATTTGATGGAGTGCCCAGACTGTTCGGCACATTCTTGTTAAATGTGCCAATCTGGGTGATCTTCACGCACCTTACCTTTCCTCGTATCGGGACGAGCGGGGTCGCTAGTGCTTGTCCCTTGTACTCGGGACTAGTTCGTGCACACTGACTTCCGGACTATGACTTTTTGGAGGAGGCTAGTCTCCTTTGATTTAACTGTTGTAAGTCGCATGTTTCTCAGCTGGGGAAGCCCCCTCCCCCCCTCCGCGGCCAGCGAGGGAACATGCTTCCTTGTTTTATTTTCTTTGCGAATTTTAGAATAGTCTAGTTAGTACTCGGCTAGAATTTTAATTTCGGTGACTTATGCCTTTGAAGGCAGTTGCCAGATGGGCGAACTAAAAGAAAATACTCATAAGACTTACTTCCCCAACCTCACTCTACGCACAATATCTCCTCTCAGTGAGCTGTGCGGCCGCCCCCCTCGCCGAAGAGGGGTAATGGGACCATGCTAGTATGTGGGGAAAATGAAAAACGACCATGCTCTCCATCATCCTGCGGCTTACTTACCAATTCATAGCCTTACCATAACAGATTCTAGATGGCAATTTCCTCTCTTTACATTAAAACGTCGCTTACCTATTGTCATTGTCAGTATTCCTCTATCGCCGAGGAAGGGACGACACTGGATCTTTGCTCCTTTTATCCTTCACTTAACCTCACCCTGATCCTCTCTTCCTACCTTGTTGTCTATCCCCCTTTCTTCCTCGTCGATGCTGTCTCTCTTGGTTCTCCGATGCTATTCAGAGATCAAAGCAGCAAAGGCGACCCAGTGAGAGGCGTCGCTTCTCGTAATGGGATGATTTAAGAACATAAGAAAAGAAGGAGACTGCAAAAGACCATTCATGGCCTCCCTCGCCACTCTACCACACTGCTCTTGAACAAGTATCTAGGATTTATTGTGAATGGTAGTGGTACAGATGAAGCAGATTGCGACCACAAATTTTTGAATCGTTAAAACGTCTGAGGAAAGTGTCAGGAAGCTGCATGATATATGCTGGTGCCAACCTTAGCATATGGGAGACTTAAGGAAAGAGAAGGAAATCATGGATGGTTGGTTTGAAAAGGTTGGAACCACTTGATAAAAGATATGGTGTGAACGAGGTTGGGGAATGGCACGCAAAAAGAATGGGTGTATTTGAGAAGAGACCGAGTGTCTAGGGGTTGAATATCATGCAAAAGATGGATTGATTATATGAGTTTGTGAGAGGCATGCTTGGGTCTTTGCTCCCCGAGATGAACGCCGACTGGACCTTATGCTACAGTACATCGCTTGCTCATCACTGGCAAGGGCCAATTCTATTTGAAAAAAAGAAAGAAGCGATTTATAAGGAATAAAGGTTAGGGTGGTTTGGGGAGTATTTATGCACGGCATCCCCATTTTGTGAGAATTTGGTGTTTAATGAGCAACGATATAAGGCGGACGAAATGTGTTTTGATGTGCCGCAAGGCTCAGTTCATAGGTTCCATCTTTTTCCCACATGGTGGTATTATGCATTGCCTCTGCCTCTCCTCGGCCTCATTGGCCAAGGTTTAACAACAAAAAAATCTTCTACCCCGATACGACATCACAACTGAATGTCGGCTTTCGAGCAACTTTCTGATATTCTATAATGGCTGTAAAACTATTGCTCCTTAAACATGGTGGATCCAAGTTCCCATTTTCTAACTCTTAAATCTCGCTTCGATAGTCAATTATTTATCTATCAAAGTTGATGTTTGTATTCTCGGCTTTCTCCGTAGTCTTAGCCGCATCCGCTCCTATTCTGATGCCTAATTCGAGATCACCTATCCACCCTTCTGTTACCTCCCACCTTTCTCGTTGTACCCATGCTTTCACCCTTCGAACTCCCAAGTGGTTGATATCTGGTATGTGCGACCTCCCGCCCGCAAAGGGGTGAATATTGTAGGAATGGTAATGGCCCTGCTTAAGCTGAAACCTGGTCTCCGGAACTCTGCGGGCGAAGTAGTTTCTTTTTGGCGACTCCTTTTCTCCGTGACCTCCACTGGCCACCTATCCTATACTCTCCCGTCTTTAAAGTCCTCATTACCCCCATGATCTTAAATAAGTGGACGTACTGGGTGTTTCAGATATACTGTTGGCTTCAGGAGCAGATGGCCTCTGTTCCCTCCGCCCGCCTGGGAGATAAGGTAGAAAGCCTTTGATCCTACAGCCTGCCGTAGGCCCAATCAACGTGTGTCTGCGCCCTCTCTCAGATTGTCCTGAGGGAGCAAGTTAGTGTGGAGGGAAGCTGTTGCATGCTATAGGACTTTTATAACACCTCATTGAGTTAGAACCAGGATGATACATTAGAAACCTCAAAAAAGAAACTAGAACAAAAACACAGACATTAAAGAGTACGAATGTGATTCCCTCTACCGTCACAATGTGGAGTTGCAGGCTACGAGTCCAGGCATTAGTAGATGTAGCGCGATCGTTCTCGACTCGCTTTGTCCTCGATGGGCAAATTCATTAGCATTTTTGTTGTCCCCGAGATGATTGTCTAGTCTGTAACGATCTACTTTTCAGGTCATTCTTCCCTCGGAGAGTTGCGTCACATTTGCCGCGACCAAAGTTGAGATCAAGTTGAGAAAAGCTGAACCCAAGCATTGGATTGATGCCTTTTTACCACTCAAAGAAGATAAAAAGCCACCACAAGAGGAGACCAAACCCATCCAGGAGTTGGATAAAGATGCCGAGGACTTGGATGTGGAAAGCATAGACTTAAATGATATTTAAAATACATTGTAATGATTTTTATTTAAGAGGTATGATTGTTAGCTTTTTGTACGTTCGGTCGGCAGTTAATGTTTAATTCTGAATGTCTATTTTACTATCGCAAGACTAGTTTTTTTTTTTTTGGAGGGGGGGGGGGGGTTAAGGCGTTCCTATGTCAAATTCACGGTTGAAATTTTACTTATTTTTGTATTTGAAATAAAGTCGGTTTCTGGTTTCTAAATTTTCTATACACATGCCAGGGTGATATTAACGGATTAAACTAATCAGAGAATAGCCAAAGGAAACTTTATTGACTCTCTAAAAGAAGATTGACTTACAAACAAGCTTGCACAAAATTTTCTCTCCCCAAGTCATAGAAAAATGCCCTTAGTCTAGTTTTGAATTTGGGGTACTATTAAGTGGCAGATTTAGATGAGATGTGGTTGATATAGTGAAAGATTTACCTCTGAAATAAAAAATAAACCATTGTTTTTACTGTACTTGCTTTATCCATTTGTGAGGTTATTATTGTCGGGATAACCCTCTATGCTATCGTACCAGACAGTTGCTTTATTGCGATGGATGAACGATAAGTTTGCAAAGGTCAATTTTGGTAAAGGTGTGTTAAAATAAACGGGACCTCGCCTGTGTTACAATTCTTATAGCAGCACCCTCCTCCCCGTAAGGGGCTTTACATGGGGAAACGGGGGTAAAACTAGCTAAGATAAATTGCATCCCCTGCATTAAGATTGGCTAGTTTTTAATTTTTAGCTTTATAATTAATTTTCCATCTGAAAATTATTACTTTGCAACACAGCAAAACCTAGCGGCACTCGTCCAAAACTATTCGAGGATTTATAGAACTTACATCATAGTTAACAGACAAATTTAGAAAAATGTGACACTACTAATTTGGCAACTGTACACATACAGGGTGCCCCCCGTGGGACCAAGAAGCTAAAAACTATCCACTTTCACCGACATAGGACTATATTCTTAATACATCAGCTCATCCATTCGTGCTGCGACACTAAGAACAAGCTGCTGAGGCTTGTAAACAGATCACAGGTTAGAACTAACAATTCAATGTTCTTATATTTGGACAACGGAATTGGATGCCTTAAAAAAAAACCCCACAAAAATATCTTTATTTGAAGATAGATAACAAATCTTTTACAAATAATGTATCAAAATTCTATTGCTCCAAGAGAATATCTTAAATGTTCAAAACCAAAATTACCAAAGTAATATTTCAACTATAGGAATCATTTTAACATTTGATGGCATATATGAAGGATTTTTAGTTACCTTATTCATTGACCAACACAATAACACCCAAAGCTCTGTACGCAAACAGATGCATTAAAATAACTACTACGTTAAAATTTTCACACACTACTAACTTTGAAGGTGTTTGGCAAATGCTTTTTTTAGATAATTCACGTATAGACACCTTTAATAAAATACAATGGAAAAAAAATTCATTCCTTTGTCCCCATCTTGATTACCCTATAAGGCAACTTGCTTTGGCTATGAAATTAAGTGGCACCTACACTTGCCTTATTAAATAAATCCCTGAAAAGGCTCGACTGTAAAGGCACTTAGAAAAATGAAAGGAAATTGCGATAAAGTTCTTTTCTCTTAAGCTTATGGAATGGCTGGTGAGCAACTTCAGCAAATATTAAGGGAACTTTCTTAAATTACTTAGCGCCATTTTTCGCTCAGACTCTGGTCTACCCAAGGTGAGGGGGAACGATAGTAATAATCAATTAATCACGGGAGCTAGGGGGGAGAGGGAACACTGAATCGGCGGTGGAGTTTTTGTTCAAATCTCTATCGGAGGCAAGACTTGCTCAACTTAGAATTTCATTAAAAATGTATCCCTAAACTTTTTGTCTTACAATTATCTCCACCTTACATCATAAGTTATATTTAAGGTACAATGGCCGCTAACTTTCCACCAGAAATAGCATTAAAACCAAAAATGCTCCACTATCCAAAAGCTGACAGATTGTCTTATATATTATTATAATACAGAACAATGATTGCTTTCCCTTCGTTTTCATCCAGCATAATTCAAGCACTTGCACAATTATGATCATTAAACTTGATTTTGTGATGGGAGAATATTTGAACAAAGACTAGTGGCGTTTAAATTATTAAGGGTAATCTAACACAAATCCAAATATTCTAGAAAACTGATAAAATTGCCTCCTAACACAATTTGCTATGATTATTAGTTAAGCTCATGATTGACTCATGTTTAAGAACTTTGTCCACCATTACGTAATGGTACCTAAACATAATTTATATTAAATAGCCAAAAAATTAGAAATCTAGCGATCAGAAATTTAAGGTAAATTGCTCATATTCGAGACTTAAAAGTAGGAAGATGCTATGTTCGTATCACAAGAGCTCCGCATAAATAGGATATAAATCTAAGGAATTCCTTATACATAACCTTCGTCATAAGTCAACTTCCATAAAAGAGGAAATTTGGGCAAGATATTGACTTTGAAGGGGAAGACCGAATCTTCTTTCGCTGTCGATGGCTTGACACTGAAACGGTTGCCAATTAATGAAACATCGAAACGTTTTTTACCTTCACTTCTATTATATGAATGGAAGACTAATATGAGGGTCTGAGTCACTGCGGTGCCTCAATCACGATTCACGTTACTGACAGGGGATATGTGCAATGAGGTTCCCAACCACCTTGAGCCAATTTTGCTTCTCCAGATAGAAGCGACTGGATCGAGGGAAGTTCCGTAGTCTGAATGGTTTTATGGACCAAGTTTCGAAGAATTATCAAGTTCCTGCATACTTAGTTACTTGCCGGTCACACCTAACTTCTGCGATGTGGCCCGTATGAATGCCACCACGCGCCCTGGGTAGGGGGGGAGGGGGTGACCAATCCGCGCTTGCGCCAACATCATTTCTGATCTAGGGCCTACAGTTCAACAACGTGGGATCTAAAGCGTATGGTAGTGCAGCGAAGGCGACTACTCGAACTCCATCCTACAACTTGTCATACCCAAGGTGCTTTGACTTCGCTGTAATCGGGAGCCGTGTTTCCACTCGGACAAGCCATAGCCCAAGGGCAGAAGGAAGTTTCCCCAGGAACAAGGCCGTCGGGATGAGGATATCTTTCGAGGATACATCCTCTTGCAGACGTTCTTTAGCTCGTGGACAACAAGAACAAACCGTTCCATCGTCCACCTTCAAACCCGCTATCAACATGTTCAATTTTGTAGAAAATATGTACCAGGTGATGAAACAAAGAGACGACGACGGATGAAGGTCAACATCCATAATCTCTTATTTTGGTGAGAATCATTAGGTATCATACATTTTGAAGTACTATTAACCAATCAGACTATAATTGCAAAGTTTTAACGCCAACATACAACAGCTAGTAACAACCATAAAAACAATAAGATGCCGCAAATGAGAAAACTACACCAATTGGGACAAATTAGGAAAACCACGAGCCAGGAACAACACAACATTAAAATCATAGCAGGAACATTCGGGCACCGATCCACAACAGACACTAAACCACAAAACAAGAGTTCTTCAAAACCTATTGAGAATTTCACAAAACACAGCACCATCTATTCGAACGTAAACAGGGTCAACTTGACCAAACGCACATCATCATTATACAACACTACACAATAATTAATAAGATTACCTCGCACATGGAGCCATAAACACCCACATACTTGCTCCAGACCGCGATATGCCTACACAATTCAATGCAAAAATATCCTGGGATACGAGGCAGGCAAAATCCACTATCTCCCCGCCTCTGGTCTGGCAACATAATCAAATAAATATTAACCTAAAGCAAAGTCCAAGAGGCATTGATGACCTCACATAAAAAACTTCAACCGCTCTTTCTTCGACGATAACTATTCCCAATTTGCTCACATAATATTCATCTTCATGCCAAACAAAACACACACCTACCATGCATTATACTGCCCTACCACCAGACTGAATCCCCTAAAAAAACTGGAACGTAGAACTACAAAATTAACCGAAATATACTATTAGATGGCTTCTGCCCTTTTCATTCAAAAGCTTTTTCATTTATAATTTTAATGTGCTCATCTGGCGGCTGCCCACAAAAAAAAGATTTGACAATATATAAGTATTCTTTTCTCATCATAGGTATGTACATATACTTATGGAAAAAAAAACAAGTATAATTAACAAGTTCAATACTTAAACAACAAATAAAATTTTAAAAAGTCTGCCTCTCATTAGTCAAACAATTTACAAAAATGGTGAGGGGGGGGGGGGGGGTCCATCATATGGCTTTGTGTCCGATTGGGGGAGGAATAAAAATGACTTGATAAATACAGTCGAAAGATAGGAGGATAGGTCCACGGAAAAGGTCGGTACACACAACTATAAATTTCCACGCGCAATCTTCCATCTTTGCCATGCAGCCCTGCGGGCTGACCTAATTCCTAGCATGCAGTTAGAGTGGGGAAGAGCATAACACCAGATCGGTTGCTCGGTCTGTACATCAACATGATCGTTTTCACTAACCACGACATACCCGTAGGAGCCATGGCGTCACAGATAGTGGGAACAAGGGATATGGAGATTCTAATGCCTCAAAAGAAGTTAGAGCACCGAGTCACTATGAATTACGAAATGGGCCACTCAGTAATCTCAGATATATAGTGGCGTATTGTAACCAGCACGAAAGTGAAGAGGGCAACGCTGAAGAATCCCGCCGGCTTCAAACAAGGGGGAGGTAGCATGGACGACAATTCCCGTTTCGTACTTGGAGCTATATACATTGGCACGGCTGTTATGACCAGATGTAGGCTGCAAGAAATGCCAACACAATATTCACGGTGCTCTAGAAGCTTTCGTAACAGAGGCGTAGCGATAAACGTTTAAAAGTGCTATCTTCCAGGGTGGCTGGTGCCCTGGGCAGAACCATCAGCACCACCACCCGAGAATACCCATAACGCCCTCATTCGCGTTACGTAAAAGGCGACATTACTCAGAATGTTGTATGAGGAGGGGGGGGAGATCAAGAAGAATACCCATACCGTCATCCGGTGCGTGTCGCTAAAGGCAACTAAACGCGGATAGGTGGCTGCTGATCTGGGAAGCTGGGAACCAGAAGGTTAGGAGTGTGACCCGCAATGACGGTTCGAATCCATCATCTGCAAGAGACGCTAGGAGGAAACAAAGGAAAGGTAAAACAAGTCGGTTAGCCCTATGAGCTACCCACTCCCTCTCACGTGCTAAGCGCCACAGAGAATAAGTCTAACGCGTGGGTACAAGAGACCCTAAGGCTACGAATAGGCGCCTCTCAGGTGAGGCGTCGGTTGAAGACATGACAAAGGAATCAGCGCGAATTAACTACCTCCAGTCAGGATCCTTTATCGAAAAAGTCCGAGTTCGGGTGATACGTGTAATGGCGGCAGAAGTGCAGGATCTTGATCATGGCAAAGAAAACAAACTCCGTGCGTTTAGGCATAAAGAGAATGGCGGTTCAGAGTATTTTAGATTCGTCGTTCCAAGGAAGGAATCTGGGACACACCAAAAGAGATCGAAAGGTCGTCTAAGTAGAGCACGGGGGGAAACATATTCCGGCATCACCGAGTGCAAAAGTAGTAACGCTGATACACTTCCTTGCGGGATACCCTCCTCTTGCCCTACGGGCTCGGAGAAAGTTCACCCGTACGGGCAATCGACGATCTCGTAAGAACTCAGAAAAAGGGAAGACATCCATCACTCCAATAAAATGAAGAGTATCCATGATACCATATCGCCCCACGGTATCATAGGCCAAATGCAAATAAAAATACCCACCGTGGCGAAGTGTTGCTTGCAGTGGAAAGCCTCGTAGATAGCACTCTCCAGCCGGAGGAGAGCGTACGGCGTGGAGTGGAACTTACGGAAGCCACACTGTACCGAAGATTGGTTACTTCCGCTGACCAAAAAATAAAATAACCTTACATTTACCAATTTTCTTATTAATTTGCCCACGCAACATGTTAAGAGAAATTGGGCGAAAGAAAGCACGGTATCCATTCTCTAGCAATCTGGAAATACACCCTCCAACCAGATCCTGTTGATCAAAGCATACAAAAAGGTATCATCTAGGTATTGAAGCATGGTGTAAGGGATATCGTCCGGGAGAGGTGTAATATCCGCGTAGGTGGGGGGAAAATGCCATTGAGGTATTCTCCGCCTCGAGACTTTGAGTTCAGTCGGTGGCCTTCAGCGACTGAGCAACGTACTCGTACTAGGAATAATGGCGGAACGGCATATTTTATTTTACTCACCTCATAGCCTACTACTAGCCTAAATTAAAAAACAAATAACAGATAACAAGGATAAAAACTACAACAACAAATAAAAAAAAGAAAAAGCAGAAAGGCAACAAGAAGAAGGCACGCTCCGGCGTTGGGGGTAGGCTCGCCTCCCTCCGGCGTAGGAACATGCAACCTACAAAAAAAAGTCAAATAAAGTGGAGGCTCCAAAAAGTAGTATAGTCCACAAGTCTGAGCGCACAAACAAGTCACGAGTACAAAGGAAAAGGAGTAGCGAGAGCTCGTCACGGTACCGGGACAGGTAACGTGTGCGAAGATCACCCAGACTGGGACATTCGACAAGAATGTGCCGAACAGTCTGGGGGACGACGCAGTCGTGGCAATAGGGCGCAGGCGAGCGCTCCATCAAATGGCGGTTCGTCCAGCAAGTGTGTCCAATTCTGACACACGACAGAAAGCAACCTGAATCCGTCGGGGCATTGGGAAGTAGGTCTATATGAAGAGTCGCGGCGCAATGGCACACAACTTTAAGTTCTCCTGGACTGTCTCCCATCGTCTTTGCGAAGGAGCCCGTAGAGATGCCCGTATTCCTGCCATGGAATCGGTGTGAGGGAGAGCGAAACGCTGGTCAGGTGGCATAGTCCTCGCGGACTCTTAGGCGCCCTCATCGGCGCGCACATTCTTCGCAATTGCTACATGTCCAGGAACCAGCAGAAGGTAATATCGACATCCGCCCGGGTCGCTAGAACTGTAGCGTCACGGATATCGCAGACCAGGGTATGCGGAGATTAGAATGCCCCCGAGAGCACCCAGGGCGCTTTCTGAGACACTATAGATTACAATCCGGTCTACGAACCGGGCACGTCGTTTATCTCCTGTACCGAGCTGTGTATTGCAACCAACTCTGTCGTGAAAGACAGACGCAGCGTCTGGCAGAGCCACGCTGACTTGAAACATAGGGGATTTGGCGTGGAAACAGCCCCCATCCTTATCCACTGGCACGGTTCCAGCGTGCTCCAAAGATGCCAAAAGTAATTACCGGCGCTGTAGAAGCTTTGGGAGCATAGGCGTGGCGACCATTGGTCAAGGGTGGTACCCTCCGGGGTAGCGTCCTATGCCGAACCAGGAACGCCTCCGACCCGAGAGCTATATCTAACTCTCGAAGGTAGCATAGGCACCGTAGGGATCAGCTGGGGATGCAGAGAGAGCCGTTGGAGACTGAGGGAGTCGCCGTGCTCGCGCGTACAGGCGAAAAATGCACTGAGCACGACGCAGAGAGAGTGGCATCTCCCCAGCATCAACAAGTAGGGTCTCAATGGGGGACGTGCGGAATACACCGGTCACCTGGGTGGATCGAGTCCACCTTCTGCAATATACGTTCGGCTGCGGATGCATAAAACTCGCATCCGTAGTCGAACTTCGAACGAACAAAGGATCGATAAAAAAGTAAGGCAGTAGCCTTATCAGCACCCCAGGCGCTCAACATCACGGAACGAAGAATATCCATGGCGTGGGTACAAGAGACCCTAAGGCTGCGAATATGAGCTCCCAGGTGAGGCATCGGTCAAGTACAAGACCAAGGAGACGGTGCGAATCCACCAGTTCTAAGAGAACCTCATTTAGAAACAAGTCTGGGTCAAGGAGGAGCCGTGGATGGCGGCAGATGGGCAACATCTTAGGCTCGGCAAAGAAAAACCGAAGCCTGTGCGCTTCGGCATAGCGAGAGATGCGGTTCAATGCCTGTTAGAGTCACCGCTCCAGAGTTGGCATCTGGGTTGTGCCAAAGAGGATCGAAAGGTCATCCACGTAAAGTGTAGCAAGATCTTCCGGTAGTACCGAGGTGATGCCGTTGATGCTCAGAGCAGTGTGTGACACTGAGGAACCCACTCTTCCTGATCCATTGAGCCAAAGACGAATACCCTCACCCGTAGCCGGAATCAACGAACTCTCAACAAATCAGATATAAAGATTGTGAGGAGTCCCCTCTCCCCCATTCTGTGGAAAGTCTCCATGATACCGTATCGCCATGCGGTATCATAGGCCTTTTCCAGATCGAAAAACACCGTGGCGTATTGCTATCTGCGAAGGAACGTCTCGCAGGCGGTATTTCCCAGTTGGAGCAAAGCATTCCTCATAGAGGAAAGCCGCACTGTGCAGACGACAAGTGGCCTCCGTTGTCCAGGGAAAGGCTATATAATATTTACCAATTTCTCCATCAACTTGCACACGCAGGATGTTCAAGAGATTGGGTGGAAACGACCGGGGTAGAGTGATCTCTTCCCGGTTGGCGGAAAACGAGCACAGTAGCGATTCGCCAGGAATCTGCGAACATACCCTCTACCCAGATCCTGTTGAACAAATCTAACAGAAAAGCCATGCCTCGCTCACCAAGGTGTCGAAGCATGGTATACGGGATGGCATCCGGACCAGGGGCGGTGTCCGCGAACAAACCGATAACGGAACGCAACTCACTCTATGAAAACCTCTCGTTTAAGGCCTTCCGCGACATTACGGCGTGCATTGAATGTTGGTGCAGCAGCATCCCGGCTAGAGAATGCGGAGAAAGCAGTCGCAAAGGACTCCACCACGGATGCGGGGTCCGAGATTGCGGTCTCATTCTCCTGGAGAACGGGAGAGGGAGTCTTGCGAGAAATTGACCCGAATCCTTTAGACTCACTTCTACACCTAAAGGGGTCTTCCCATTAAGTGAAGACACGTATATCCGCCAAGAGGAGCGGCGGGCGTGCTTCGAAACATACTGGAACCTAGCCCTAGCTCGACGAAATTCATCGAAGGTGAAATCGTACGGCCGGCGCTTATAGTGCATGTAGGCATAACGCTTCTGTTTGATGGCCGTCTCACACTCGGCTGACCACCGGGAAAGCGGTCGGCGTGCAAAACGGCCAGACCTTCTAGGAATAGTAGTTAGGCCCACGGCGATGAGATTGCAGGAGAATAACTCATTTTCTGAGCTGTGAATCCGGAGAGCAAAGAGATAGATGAAAAACAGGAAAATGAAGCGCTTCTCGGGTAGTGATGCGTGAACTCATCCACATTTAGGACACCCATCTCCAGCTCGTCGATCAGGTCGGCAAGGATCAGACCCTTGGGATTGATCGAGTAGTCTTCCCGTAGGGGGTGTGTACGTTCAAATCCTCGGCAGTCTTGCCACGACGCAGCAGAAGTTTCCCGTGTCGAAGCCGGCTGAAGCTCGAATGTACGCATAAATAAAAGTATACCTCCTATCCAGGTGCAGCTGCACATCTACTGCCTAAAGGAGGTATTTTAAGCAAAGAGAAGAACGGAGACATCATACCAGGTGCAAATGGCGCATCCTCCTGCCCGTCAGCCATTCCGTGGTGGTAGGGTCAAAAAACCCTTGTACCCCGGGAGGATGGGCAGGGGGCACGCGGCCAGCATGGTCTTCTGCAAAAAGATAGCTAAGGGAAAACGGGAGTAGACGAGGCTCCGCAGCTCCTCCAAGTTGGCCCAGAGTCTACGGCAATTCCATTGAAGGAATATGCCTTCCAGCTCTAGATCGGAGATGCAGGAGCCCTCTTCGAAGAGAATATCCTCACGGAAATGGCCGCACTCTTCCAGGAGGGAGAACTCTGGGCGCTGTTGGCCGGACACTACGCTGAAGGCGCTCTCGCCTTCGAGGACTTATCGGGTGAGGTTAGGCTCGCCATGCGAGGGTTTTCCTCCCTCCGCCTCGAAACCTTAGGCAGGTGGGGTCCCTACTTTGGAGGGTACACCGTCTTCGAGCCACCCAGCCTGCTACTGGGTGTGGGCGTCGGAGCTGAAGCTCCTTTAGTGCTGTCCTCCTTTCGAGAGCAGCTTCAGGAACCTCGGAAGATGGCCTAACGACCAACTTCAGGGGTGTTGCCTCCTGTGAGTCTAACGACTCGGTGGAGACGCCTTAGGGGAAACGGTCACGCCGGAGGAAAGAGGGAGAAAAGCCCTGTTTTACCCAGGGCTGGATGTGAACCCACTGTGCCACTAGCTGTAACAGGGGACTACCTGGGGGATAGAACCCGCAGAAGGCTTCCTAATGGGCACGGAAACGACCGTGCTCGTAGAGCTGGAGCTGAGGGTGTCTTTTTTAACTTTGAGCCATAAGATGTCTCATGCGGCGGCAAGCACGCCTGGATCAAGTGCTTAGCCTCACGAAATGAGAGAGGATCCTGATCCTGAACAGCAGGGATTTCTTTCTCAAGGAGATACGCACCATATTGCTTTGAAGAAGCGGGGTGCGGCTATCCGCAGTTGGCACACTTGGCCACACACAATTTGGACTTCCGTGTGCGGCCTTGGAGTAACTTACACAGACTTCGGGTAACCCTGACTTTGCGCCTTTACTGGAGCAATTAGTATGGCCGAAGCAGTGAAAGTAGCAGCACCTCCACAGAAGTGGCACAAATGCCTTCACGCAGTAGCGTTACCAACTGGCACGCACCGACTCAGGGAGCTTATCACAGATGAACTTGACGAAGAGTGTAGGGGTGGGTCTTGAGGCCCTCCCTTGATTTCTCATCATACGTTCGACCTTGACCGCTCCATGGTCGGCCAGCTCTAAGGTGGTCATCTATGGAGTAGACCACGAGATCCTTCACATAAACAACTCCTTTCACAAAATTCATGGTAGACTGCGGCGTCACCTCAAGTGTCCGAAGGGCACTGATCATGGCCGCCTCGGAGTGATTCGACGCATTCACCAGAAGGCTCCCGTTTGATAAACGGCTCACCTTCGCCTCTCTACCAATCACGCTAGCTAGTGTTCTCCTCTGATGGATCATGTTGCCTTTGGGCAACGTGCTGCCATCAGTGGAGCGAATAATTAGAAAGCATTTGAAGCCAGCGGGCTCGAAAACGCCACGTAACTTCTGAATGAGGAGCCCTCCAGAGAGCTAACTTGCAATTTTGGTGTTTGTCAGGGACTCCCAACCCGGGGGAGCACTGGGTGCGGACGCACCGAACTTGGCTTGGCCGCTTACCGAAACAGCGGACCCGTCTGTCTCCGTGGTTCCAGGGGAGGGAGAGGATCCCCGAGCCTTTTTCCGGTACCTCTTCTTTTTAGGAGAGGAGGGCGAGGAATGAACCCGCTTCTCTCCTCCGCCAGATTGACCGGCCTCGGCAAGATCCTTCTCTGAAATGGAGAAGGTCTTGGCTATCACAGCGGGCCAGCCGGGGTAGGAGATCTCTTTTCTCCTTGTGAGGCCTTGGGGCCCCGAGCCGTCTGAGGAAAAGCTTGTACAGTGGCGGACTCGGGTTCTGTGCTTTGCACCGAGCCCGGATTCAACTCCATGCAAGATCCTACCGTCTGGGGCTGGGTCATCTCAGGGGGGGGAGGCTCCATGTCCTCCCCCCGTCCCTCTAAGAGATCACGGATCCCATTCGAGGAAGCTTTTGTCTGATCTCGGCCCGGTGAACCGGCATCCGTCGGGGAAAAGAGGGGGGGGGGATGTACAGTAACCCCCTGTAAACTCATAATACATGACTGCAAGACATTAGGGGACACGGACTGACGGGCCCTGCCATCCCTTGCTCCCCTAAGGGGGTTGGCCTTATCGAGCCGCGAGCGGTCAATAGTCGACCATCTGCGTGCCTTCTTGGCAGTCCCCTGCGAAAGAAAAGAAGAGTAATCCAAGAGCGACTCCAGAGAAGCGGGTGAGGGGGGATGGGCCCCTGCATCCGTAGGGCTAAGAAAGGAGTAAGCCTCATCTCCGGTGAAAGAGGTTAGGAGGGTCCCCTGCGAAAGCACACGGGGAAGGGGACCTCCTCTTCTGCTGTGGAGCTGCCCGAGAGCGGATCCGACGGTGGTAAAGTTTTTTTTTAATGTTTCCATCATTAGGCATCGTGACCCTTTTTGTATCACGGGACGCAAACGCTAATCCCCCACGCAGTAGCCCGCTCTGCGAAGGGTGAACACGCGCCTGGCAGAGCCAGATGCCGCCATTTAGGACCACACCTTCCACCCAGTGGCCAGGCAGCCCTTCAGCATGGCGGGTCCCCTTGGGCTGGGCGTAATATCGATAGTCTGCGGAAATAAAGAGAGGGTATGCGAGGGAGATGATGGTGGGGGTGAGGCATTTGTTAAAAACCCACTAGCCCAAGCCAGAGCTCAGGGGTGAGGGGACGTTGTCCCTTCCTATCTCAGCCCGAATCCAGGATGGTTGGGAGAGAGGAAGATGGTCGGTGTCTGGCCTGTAAAATTAGAGGCCACCCAGAGAAGGTTGTGGAAGAGGTTGTAGGGTAAGAAGAGAGGGTGTCAGAAACAAGGAGAAGAGGCTAAGCTGGGGCCGGACGGGAAGCTAAGTCCAGGCAGCACGGCGGCCAGGAAAGCAAATCGTTGTGACCCTTACGGGGTGGCGGAGCAGCATCTCGGGCGGAGATAAAGTCGCGAAGTACTCCGCCATGGAGACAGGGTTCGAGATGGTGGTCGTGGCTGAACTTACCCTGAATCCTTTTGAAACAATGGAGATATCGCACAAAAGAAAAATCCGAAATTTGACCTAAAAGGAACATTCTAGATGTCACCTAAAAGGAGCATCGAAGACTTGACCTAAAAGTGGCATTGGAGCCATGACCTAAAAGGGGCATTGGAGATCTAACCTAAAATGAGTATTGTAGAGTTAACCCAAAGGTGCAATGGAGAATTAGAAATGTGATCTAAAAGGAGCATTGGAGATGTGACCTAAAAGGAGCAAAGGCCTAAAAGTAAAATTTGAGACGTGATCTAAATGGGACGGGACCTAAAAGGAGAATTGGAGCCCTGACTTAAAAGGGGCATTAGAGGAATGGCTTAAAAAGAACAGTGGAGATGTGACAGACACCCCCACCCCCAAACTTACATTGGCCTCTGAAATATTGACTGGAGACATGGTGCTGGGGACCGAAGACAAATGGTCCTCGGTCCAATCTCCTTTCCTCAACCATGGGCCCATCGGGATCAGATGACCTTCGGTGGTAAACATATAGTGGTTGGGGTGAAGGTTGACCGGGTTTTCTTGATCAAAGAGCTGCCCAAAACAAAGGAAGGTTAGCATCGGACACACAAACATTTAGCAATAAATCATCGTCACCACTCCCGATCATTCTTCACCTTTACCAATCCACCCCAATAATTCTTCATCTTTACTACACTATCCAATAATTCTCCATCTTCCTGTTCAGCCCAATAAATAGGTGGGGGAGGGAGATGCCACAATGCATTGCACCCCATCTATGGACAATTTGAAATGATTGGATTATTTTTTTTTTAACGTGCCCATCTGCCTCCAAGGGCACAAGTCCCTGTAATTTAAAATTTCAGCCTCGTGCGAGGCTACTTAAAATGATCAAAGCCAAAACAAACAAACAAAGAAAAAAAAGAAGGAAGGAAGGACGCTATGGCGTCTGGGGGTCAATAAAGAACCCTTCTCTCGCTCTGTGGGGTTTCCATACCCTCGTCGAGGGGGGTGGGAGAGTGAGTTCAGCGGAGGTAAGTAGCTACCATTTCCCTCTCCTCGTTAACAGCGCAACATTCTTTCTCTGTTCCGGAGCTCTGTCGATGGAGTAGTAGTGCCCCCTATGGGAGGTAATCATACCCATATACCCCTGACGCGAAACGGGTAATACCCGCCCCGTCCTTGGTGTCACGAAGGATTACAGGATATCTGACTGGTATCAAAATCGCAATACGACCAAGACTCCCCACATCAACCCATTCGACGAGGACCGTCCATGGTGCTTTCGGGTCCACCAGTGATCGTCACTTAGATCTTTATGTGCATTTCATTATCCGGTCGGTGGATCTAGTCCACAATGAGAGGGACCGATGCCGTTACCTACTTACCATTCCAACTACTCACAGTGGGTCCCATTACCGACTCCCTACTGAGATAGGCAGCGTACGAGCGCGAAATGGTATCATAATTACGAAAACAGCTCCCGGCTCCCCCAGGCTCGTCATTCTGATCTTTATGTGAATCCCATTATCTGGTCAGGGGGCCTCATTCACATTGAAAAGCGACGGGTGGCGCCATTAATTATTCCAAATGACTTACCAAATAGAGGTATTTACAGGTTTCCGACAAGAAAAAGGATTCCATTCGGTCTTCTAACGTTTTGTCAAGCACGGAGTGAACAGTGGCGAACCCGCATTCGACTCTGGTTAAGTTGTTGAGGGAATCCATAATGTCTCGGCCGACGTGCAGATAGAAGGGGTTTTTGGTGGCCTGACCATCCAAATAAAAGTTTTAATGACCTAATAACCTTCTAAACGGGGTTTGTAAATACCTTTTGTCTACTGCTTAGGGTTCTGTTTGTAAATACTTTTTGTCTACTGCTTAGGGTTCTGTTTGTAAATACCTTTTGTCTACTGCTTAGGGTTCTGTTTGTAAATACCTTTTGTCTACTGCTTAGGGTTCTATTACTTTTTTTATAGTTCTGGTGATTGAGTCAGTAGTAGGCGCCTAAATTCGACCTTGCCTGATGCGTGAAATGGTGCGAGACGCTCGGCTGCATAACCACACATACGGTCATGGGGTTAATTGACCTCTACCTGCCTTAAAGAGCCTAGTGAGTCCCCGGGCATTACGATACACCATGGTCTGTAACAGTGGTATAGGACAAGTAAAGGTAGTTCAACTCCTTCAATTATAAAGTCTATTTTTTAGATTATAAGAAGTCGGGTTGATAAAGATCAAATATGCCCAGTCAAGGGGAGCCTCTTTAGTTTACGTGTAACTGGTTGAAGTAGTAGTCAGGTGATCTTTAAAATCACCTGATCGTAGTGACACATTGCATACACAATCACTTATAGCTAATCAGGATTCATTTTTCATTGGTTTGGTAACGTTTTACGCATATGTATATATTCGGAGGCCACCAAAAATCTAAAAGAATTTGCTACTTTAAGTTAGTATTGGTGGCAAAACCTAAAAAAGGTTTTTATGTTTTGTCACCAATAGAGGGTTTTAAACCCTGCGACAAAGCAATTTCTCATGGACTTTTCCCAGGCCATATCCAGAAGGCAAGTGAGAAAACCGAAGTGAACAGTGACCTATGAAAAGCTCCACCATCGCTAGCTGGTATCAAAACCACAAGATGCCCCCCCCCTCGGCATCGTTTTTTTTTTTTTTTTTTTTATGAGCTCATCTGGCGACTGCCTACTTGGGCATTAGTCGCCGTATTAAAACTGGCCTAGTTCTAGGCTACTTTAAAATAAATTAAAGAGAAAAAAAAACCAAAAAAACAAACAATACCCCAAAAGGGGGAAAGGAAGCAAGCTGGTGCGTCGGGGAGAGGTCCCCCCGGCGCAGGAGCGTGCAGCTAAAGGAAAAAAACAAACAAAAAACAAAAAAAAACAACAAAAAAAACAACAACAAACAAACCTTGCTTAAATAATAGGGAGAAGGCCGGCCTCTCCCAAGAAGTCAATAAGTCCACAAGTCAATGTGCACGAATCTGTCCCGAGCACAAGGGACAGGCGGTAGCGACCCCGCCCATCCCGGTACTGGGACAGGTATCGTGCGCGAAGATCACCCAGACTGGGACATTCGACAAGAATGTGCCGAACAGTCTGGGGGACGACGCAGTCGTTGCAATAGGGCGCAGGCGAGCGCTCCATCAGATAGCGATGCGTCACACGAGTGTGTCCGATTCGGAGACGACAGAAAGCAACCTGAAGCCGCCGCGGCATTGGGGGATAGGTCCATGGGAACAGTCGCGGCGCAATGGCACGCAACTTTAGGTTCCCTTCGACCGTCTCCCATCTTCTTTGCCAAGCAGTCCGAAGAGCTGCCCGTATTCCTGCCATGTAGTCGGTGTGAGGAAGAGCGAAACGCTGGTCCGGTCGCAGAGTCCTCGCGGACTCTTTGGCGCCCTCATCGGCGCACTCATTCCCCGCAATTCCTACATGTCCAGGAACCCAGCAGAAGACAATCTCGACATCTGCCCGGCTCGCCAAAACCGTGGCGTCACGGATATCGCGAACCAGGGGATGCGGAGATTCCAATGCCCCGATAGCACTCAGGGCGCTTTGTGAGTCGCTATAGATCACAATCCGGTCTCCGAACCGGGCACGTCGCGTAATCTCCCGTACCGAGTGGTGTATTGCCACCAGCTCGGCCGTGAAGACAGACGCAGCGCCTGGTAGAGCCCCGCTGACTTCAAACAGAGGGGATACGGCGTGGAAGCCGACCCCCTCTTGGGACTTGGAGCCATCCGTATACACTGGCACGGTACCAGCGTGACACGATGTGTGCTCCAAAAAGGTCGAACGCAATACTCCCGGCGCAGTACAAGCTTTGGGAGCAGAGGCGTGGCAACAAATAGCCAAATGTGGTACCCTCCAGGGTGGCGTCCTGGGCAGAACCAGGGGCGCCACCGGCCCGAGAGCTATATCTAGCTCTCGAAGGAGTTTCCTGGCCCTAAACCCAAAGGGCTTAGGGTATGACTGGCGTCTCTCGGCGGCATAGGCACCATCGAGATCAGCTGCGGATGCAGTGAGAGCTGTTGGCGACTGAGGGAGGCGCCGGGCTCGCGCGTACAGGCGAGTGATGCACTGCACGCGGCGCAGAGCGAGTGGCATCTCCCCAGCATCGACCAACAGGCTCTCAATGGGGGAAGTGCGGAAGGCACCGGTCGCAAGGCGAAGGCCGGTGTGGTGGATCGAATCCACCTTCCGCAATAAACGCTCGGCTGCGGATGCATAAAACTCGCATCCGTAGTCGAGCTTGGAACGAACAAAGGATCGATAAAAAAGTAAGGCGGTAGCCCTATCAGCGCCCCAAGCGCTGAACGTCACGGAACGGAGAATGTCCATGGCGCGGGTACAAGAGACCCTAAGGCTGCGAATATGAGCCTCCCAGGTGAGGCGTCGGTCGAATACAAGACCAAGGAAACGGTGCGACTCAACCACATCCAGGCGCACCCCATTAAGAAACAAATCTGGGTCGGGGTGAAGCCGTGGATGGCGGCAGAAGTGCACCACCTTAGTCTTGGCCAAAGAAAACCGAAACCTGTGCGCTTCGGCATAGCGAGAGACGCGGTTCAATGCCTGTTGGAGTCGACGCTCCAGAGTTGGCATCTGGGCCGCGCCAAAAGAGATCGAAAGGTCGTCCACGTAGAGCGTAGCGAGAACATCTTCCGGCAGCACCGAGGTGATGCCGTTGATGCTCAGGGCAAAGAGTGTGACACTGAGGACACTTCCCTGCGGGACACCCTCTTCCTGCTCCTTTGGGCCGGAGAGAGCTCCCCCCACCCGTACGCGGAATCGACGATCTCGCAAAAATTCAGATATAAACATTGGGAGGCGTCCCCTCGCCCCCATCGTGTGGAGAGTCTCCATGATACCGTATCGCCATGCGGTATCATAGGCCTTCTCCAGATCGAAAAACACCGTGGCGTAGTGCTGTCTACGAAAGAAAGCCTCGCAGACGGCATTTTCCAGTCGGAGCAGAGCCTCCGACGTGGAGTGGAACTTGCGGAAGCCGCACTGTGCGGAAGACAGATGGCCTCCGCTGTCCAGGAAAAAGGCTAATCTAACATTTACCAATTTCTCCATCAACTTGCACACGCAAGAGGTTAGAGAGATTGGGCGGAAACCGGTCGGAGTAGAGTGATCTCTCCCCGGTTTGCGAAAGGCGAGCACAGTAGCGATTCGCCAGGAGTCTGGGAGAAGACCTTCCACCCAGATCCTGTTGAACAAATCTAACAGAAAGGCCATGCCTCGCTCACCCAGGTGTCGAAGCATGGCGTACGGGACATCGTCCGGACCATGGGCGGTGTCCGCGCACGAAGCGAGAGCGGAACGCAACTCACTCACAGTAAACTTGTCGTTGAAGGGTTCTCCGCCTCTGGAGGTAAAGTCCAGCCGGCGACCTTCCGCGACATCACGACGTGCATTGAATGCTGGCGGAGCAGCATCACGGCTAGAGAATTCGGAAAAAGCGGTCGCTAAGGATTCCGCCACGGACGCGGGGTCCGAGATTGCGGTCCCATTCTCCTGTAGAACGGGAGGGGGGTCCTGCGAGAACTTGCCCCGAATCCTTTTGACTCGCTTCCACACCTCAGCTAAAGGGGTCTTCCCGTTAAGTGAAGACACGTATGCCCGCCAAGAAGAGCGGCGGGCGTGCTTCCAAATATACCGGAACCTAGCCCTAGCCCGACGAAATTCAGCGACAGTGAAATCGTTCGGGCGGCGCTTATAGCGCATGTAGGCATAACGCTTCTGTTTGAGGGCCGTCTCACACTCGGCCGACCACCATGGGAGTGGTCGGCGTGCAAAACGGCCAGACGTCCTAGGAATAGTAGTCAGGCCCACGGCGATGAGGTTGCCGGAGAAGAACTCAACGGCCTCATCTACCGACCTAAACCCCTCGACTGAGATAGAGAATTCAGTCATTTCCTGAAATGCAGGCCACCGCGCCCGCGCCAAGCACCATCGAGGTGGTCTCTCAGGCGGCAGTTGCCCTGAAAATGATATTTGAATGGGAAAGTGATCACTACCATGGAGGTCATCGACCACCCCCCAATCAAAATCAGGCTGTGCATCCGAAGAGCACAAAGATAGGTCAAGGCAAGAAAATGAAGCGGTTCTCGGACAGTGATGCGTAAACTCATCCACGTTTAGGACACCCATCTCAAGCTCTTCGATCAGATCGGCAAGGACTTGTCCCCTGGGATTTATGGAGTAATCTCCCCAGAGAGGATGCCTGCCGTTCAGATCTCCAAGCAAGAGATAGGGCCTCGGCAACCGTGCAACGACGCGGCGGAAGTCCCCCGCGTCGAAGTCAGCTGACGGTGGAATGTACGCAGAAATGATAGTATACCTCCTATCCAGGTGCAGCTGCACAGCCACTGCCTGAAAGGAGGTATCTAAAGAGAAAGGAAGAACGGAGACATCATGCCGGGTGTAAACTGCGCACCCCCCAGCCCGGCCATCCCGCGGTGGTGGGGTCGCAAGACCCTTATACCCCGGGAGGGCAGGGAGGGGACACGCACCTAGCATGGTCTCCTGCAAAAAAATAGCTAACGGGGAACGGGACGAGACGAGCCTCCGCAGCTCCTCCCAGTTGGCCCGGAGTCCACGGCAATTCCATTGAAGGAATATGCCCTCCAGGCCTAGCTCGGAGGAGACGCGGGGGCCCTCCTCGAATTGAAGACCCTCACGGGAATGGCCGTACGCTTCCCGGGGGCAGAACCCCGGGCGCTGTTGGCCGGACAAAGCGCTGAAGGCGCTGTCGCCTTCGAGGACTTATTGGGGGAGGTTGGGCTCGCCATGCGAGTCTTTTCCTCCCTCCGCCTCGAAACCTTAGGCGGGCGTTGTGGCTTCGGAGGCGGGGGGCCCTCTTTTCGAGGAACCACCGTCTCCAAGCCACTCGCTCCACCTCGGGGCGTGGGCGAAGGAGCCGAAGCTCCTTTGTTGCTGTCCTCCTTTCGGGGGACAGCTTTAGGAATCCCGGAAGATTGCCTAGCGACCATCTTCAGGGGTGTTGCCTCCTGTGAGTCTAACGACTCGGTGGAGGCACGTGGCCGTTTCGCCTTACGGCAAACGGTCACGCTGGGGGAAGAGGGGGGAGCCCTGGTTTTAGCCGGGGCAGGGTATGAACCCTTTTTGCCGCCAGCTTTACCAGGGGAGCGCCCGGGTTGGGTAGAGCCCGCAGAAGGGCTCCGAATGGGCGCGGAAACAACCGTGCTCGTTGGCCTGGATGGGCCAGGAGCAGAGGGTGCTTTTCTAACTATTGAGGCATATGACGTCCCAGGCAGAGCCGGGCGCGCCAGGACCAAGTCCTTAGCCTCGCGGAATGAGAGTCGATCCTGGGCCTGAACGGCCAGGATTTCTTTCTCAAGGAGATATGCACCACATTGCTTCGAAGAAGCAGGGTGCGGCTCTCCGCAATTGACACACTTGGCCACACACGATTTGGACTTATCGTGTGCGACCTTGGAGCAATTTACACAGACTTCGGGTGACCCCGATTTTGCACGTCTACATGATCGATTCGTATGGCCGAAGCGGTGACAGTAATAGCACCGCCGCGGCAGTGGCACGAATGCCTTCACGCGGTAGCGGTACCAACCGGCACGCACCGACTCAGGGAGCTTGTCACAGTCGAACGTGACGAAGAGTGTAGGGGTGGGTCTCGAGGCCCCTCCCTGTTTTCTCATCACACGCTCGACCTTGACCGCCCCATGGTCGGCCAGCTCTAAGGTGATGTCCTCAATGGAGTAGTCAACGAGTTCCCTCGCATAAACTACTCCTTTCACAAAGTTCATGGTAGAGTGCGGCGTCACACTCACCGGGGTGCCATGAAGTGTCCGAAGAGCACTTATCTTGGCCGCCTCGGCGGGATTCGCCGCATTCGCCAGAAGGCTCCCGTCCGAGAAACGGGTTACCTTCGGCTCTCTACCAATTGCACTAGCTAATCCTCTCCTCTGATGGATCATGTTGCCCTTGGACAACATGGTGCCATCAGTGGAGCGAATAACGAGGAAGCGTTTGAAGCCAGCGGGCTCGAAAACGCCAGGTAACCTCTGAATCAGGGGTCCCGATGTCATCGAGGCTCCGCCCTGTGCACTCTTGGTATTAGTCTTCTTGGTCAGGGGCTCCGCAACCGGGGGGGCAGAGGGGGCGGATGTGCCGATCTTGGCTTGGTCGCTTGCCAGAGTGGCAGCAGACCCATCCGTCCCCGCAGCCCCCGCGGATGGAGAGGAGCCCCGAGTCTTTTTTGTCTTTTTAGTCTTTTTCTTTTTCGGAGAGGAGGGCGGGGAATGAACCCGCTTTTCAACTCCGCCGGCAGAAGTCCCCAGGCCAGATGGACCAGCCTCAGCCAGGTCCCTCTCCGAAATGGAGAAGGTCCTGGTTGTCGTAGGGGCACCTGTCGGAGGAGATCCCTCCCCTCCTTTTACTGCCTCGGAGCCCTCAGCCATTTGAGGAGGACCTTGCATAGGGGCGGATTCGGGTTCGGTGCTTGGCGCCGAGCCCGAATTCCCCCCCATGGAAGGCCCTACCGTCTGAGGCTGGGTCTCCTCAAGGACCATGTCTATCACAGGAGGGGCCTCCAGTTGGCCATCCCCTCCCAGGACATCGCAGGTCCCCTTGGCAGTATTGTCACTAGTCAGGTGGTGTGGGGAGGCACAGGCCTTGACCCCGGCAAGGTTTAAAATTCTTGCCAGCAGGTCTTTTGAGGGAAGCGACCGAAGGGGCCTGGCTTCCCTCTCCCCCCTAAGGGGGTTTGCCCTACCGAGCCGCTTGCACGAGGGGCGGTCGGCAATGGGCTGCCTGCTGGCTTTCTTGGCAGTCCCCTTAGAAAGCAAAGGAGGGACTGCCGCTGGAGATAGGGAGGTGCCTGAAAGCACCTCCAGAGAAGGGGGTGAGGGGGAGTCCCCTACACCCGTAGGCGTAGGAGAGGAGTAAGCCTCCTCTCCGGTTAAAGAGTTATGGAGGGTCCCTTGCGCAAGCACAAGGGGGGGGACCTCCATTTTCTCGGTGGAGCTGCCCGAGGGCGGCTCCGTCGATTTTCTTGGGGAAGTTGGGGGTTGGGTTTTTTGGGTTTTTTTTTCATTCATGGGCATGGTGACCCTCTTTTTATTACGGGACGCAATAGCTCATCACCTCTCGCAGTTGCCCGCACTGCGAGAGGTGCTTACAAGCCCGGCAGAGCCAGGCGCCGCCATTCGGGACCACCCCTCCCGCCTGGTGGCCTGGCAGTCCTTCGGCATGGCGGCTCCACCTTGAACACGGCGTAAAAAATATAGGTTGTGAAGAGGAGAGGAAAAGGGATGTGAGGAAGGTATGGGTGGGGATGAAGCAGGTTGTTAAAAAAAACCCATCCCGAACCGGAGCTGAGGGGTTAGGGAACAATGTCCCCTCCCCCCTCAGCCCCGATCCGGGGTGGTTGGCTTGAGAAGAAGGTCAGCATCTACCCTGTGAAATTAGAGGCTGACCAGAGAAAGTTGTGGGAGAGGTTGTATGAAAAGCGACGAGGTAGGGGAGAAATCGGGCTATCTGAAGGAAGGAAGAGAGGCTAAGCTGGGGCCGGACGGAGCGCTGGATCCCGTCAGCACGGCGGCCAGGATGGCAAATCGCCGCGCCCCTTACGGGGTCGGCATCGAGGACAGGCCAATGGCGCCTTAGGGTCGACCAGAGATTATCATTCTGATCTTTATGTGCAATTCATTATCTAGTCAGGGGATCTTGTCTACGATGCGAGGGAGGAATAGCGCTACTTACCTACTACCTCCTGACCCTTATCCACTCATGGCATTAATGAGTGCAAACAACCAACGGCGAGTTGTTAGGCAATCGATTGTGTGTATGTTTTTATTGGTACTTACATGCTTGGGGTCTTGTATTACAGACTCAATATGAAGAGTCCAATGTTTGAGGGCTGATGATGTAATCCAATGGATACAGATTATACCATTGTGGTTTTGGATATTCTGACTGGGATGACTTTGATAGGCCTTAGTGGCTTTTCCATCCTTTATTTTTATGTTATGTTAAGGCTAGACAAGTATATGGAAGAAGAGCATATATAAAGAAACTGACTTTGGAGGCATATATATGTTTTTATTAGTACTTACATGTTTAAGGTCTTGTATTCGAGCCTACCTGTTGATAGCTGATAACTTAATCGAATCGATACAGATTATACCATGGTGGTGACTTAAAGGGTTTTGGATACTCTGACTGGGATGACTTTGATAGGCCCTAGCGGCTATTTTCATCCTTTTTATGTTATGTCAACATACCCACAGTGCCTGGTAGCTAAGAGGCCAAGGCAGCCTGAGGAAAATGAAGAATACACCCTTCTAAATACGAGGGATCTTTATAAAGTTGCCGGAATATTCGAATAAACAATAAATTCTACTTAAAATTTTTGTCCTAGGGACAAAAGCTTCAACGACACTAATAGTGTGTATTGAGAAGGAATGATTTTATGGATAAGCATGAAAGAAGCAGCCGCTTAAAAATACATCTTATTTGCAGCACACCACATGTTAAAGTGGAACAAAGGACAAAATCGAATTCTTGGGAAGCTGTGATGGAAGAGGGAAATCAACGATGCTTTGATGAAGTGTCACCATTAACTTTGCCTAAAGCATCATTGATTCCACTCCTCTTCTATCATAACTCGACCATAAATTCAAGTTTGTCCTTGCTTCCATTTTAAGAGGTGATTATTGCTCTCCCAAGGCACCCCCCAAAATTGAGGCATAGTTTGTGGTTAATTTGAATATTCCGTGAAGTTTATGAACACCACTGACATATCAAAATGGATACCTGGTACAGAAGATAAGTTGATTCGGCGAATTCTGGCCGAAGCGGGTAAAAAGACACATCGGGAACCTTTTGCTGCCAATCAAAGCGCTCCGGCAAGACGCCATATTTCTTCCACATCACGTAATAGAAGGCGTGGGTGCAAATCGCCTCTTCGATGTCTCCTGACAGAACCTGCATTAATGAACCAAGTCAAACTTCATTATCAAAGGAAGCACGCTCAGGTGTCGAAGGGAGGACCACCACCTCCCGGCACCGGAGTATGCGTCCAAATTGAATGTCTGGGAGCGATACAGCAGCAACATAAACACGATGCTCACAAATTAAGCGTTGGCATACTATCGAGGACAACCAATATACCATCTCAGCATAAATCATCAAAATTTGACCACAAGTTTGGGTCGGCGCTCATAACGACACCACGAGTATCAATGCGATTTATGATGCCCTATTTGAGACAAGTGTAACGGCTTTCATAAAAGATGGAATCAGCACGCATCAATGCTCCTAAAATCAAACCCTTTAAGCCATGTTTTTTCTAGGCAAATTTGCCTTTTATAGCAAACGGGTGGTATGTGAGGTAGCATCTCGTCGTCATGGATCAACCTCGAGGAAAAAATCTACAAGCACGCAAGATGTTTGGGTGGGGGCATCCAAACATCGTCCGTGCACACCTATTATAGACAATATCCTCTCACGTCTTCCTCAGTCAGCCCTATCTCTCTCATCAAACGCTTTACTACACAATCAACCCACCATTTCAGCCCTTCGCCACACCATCACACACTTGTATATTCTCTCTCTGCGCTATTGTATTTCTCATTCACGTGGCACAATACTCCGGAAGAGGTCTGCAACCAAACTCTCATACGCAATGGATGCAGCTTATATCATGGTAGTGGCTTTATGGGAGTTTAGATATTCTGACTAGGATGACTTTGATAGGTGCTAGTGGCTTTTTTAACCTTTATTTTTATGTTATGTTAACATGCCTACAGTGCCTGGTAGCTAAGAGGCTAGGTCACCCTAAAGGAAATAAAGAATACACCCATTTAAATACGAGGGATCTTCAATAAGTTCCCGCTATGGCACTTGCAAACTTGGGACAACATCCATTCAATGGGAATTTACCTTTGTCCTGCAAATAAGATTAGAATTAGGCCCAACTTGACTTTTGCTCTGCCCATACTGCAGTGGGGAACTGGTCTAGGTGGTCAAGTGATGAGAAGTTAAAAGGCAAATAGGAAACTACTTCAGGCTGGGAGGGCGCGCACTTCTACGACCCTTTCCCTGTTCCGAACGCATAATGGAGGGGGGCGGGGCTTTTACCGGGTACTTGAATGCAATATCGAATCTCAACAAAGTCTAGTAAATTTGGGGCTGGAAGCGATCTAAATAGGACCAGACATTGCCCTTTGCCTCTCCATTTTCATCTCACAACATAATTAACCTCTCTCTCTACCATTAGGAATATTTAAGTTCCTTCTTTACCACTATATTTAACTTCCCTCTACCATTATATTTATTTTCTCTCTCTACTACTATATTTGTCTTTTCTATCCAATGTGCTTTATTTCTCTTTACCACTGTGCTATCTGTATCTATAAGACGCTGGATCTGTTCCTGCGGCCACACTGTTGTTCGCTCAAAGGCAACGGTCATTCGCGCGTGGACATAAACTACCCAGCGTCAGCAGTGAAACGTTTACTCATTGTAAATATATTATACGATAGGGAGAGTGCGCAACTCTTCTGAATCTGCCTTCATCCCACAAATAATAATAATCAGCAAGTAAAGACATTTTTGTCCCCCAATATAAGAATTTTAAACAATCTGCATTTATGTGGGACAGGATTTTTTTTTATCCCGGGCAACGCCCGGTACCTATGCTGGTAGTTTTCTATATCTACTCTTTAGCAGTGGTGGGCAGTCCGTCACTGACGGACTCCCGTTTCGCTGGCGGACTGACGACTGACGGAAACTTTGAAACACTGACGAAATAAGCGCCGACGGAAGCGATTTTCGGCCGTCACTCGAACCGTCACTAACCTGACAGGCAAAGACGACCTTCGGAAATAATGTTTTGCGGCACACGTTGGCGTGTTGGCGCATTTTGTTGCATCTAAAGTAGAGTTGAATTTGTTCATGTGTGTTATAAAACTTTGTTGAATTTTGTTCATGTGTAGCTGGTTTGTTTTTGTATACCCTATTTTTATCTAATTCTGTTTGCACTGGCTTAAACTATATTTTGTGCAATAACTTATTGATGGGGGGAGGGGTGCCACGTCGTTATTTTGCCTAGGGCCGGCTCTATAAATTGGGCTCCTTTTTATCGAAATCTGCTACTTTTGCTGAAAAAATCTGGCAACCCTGCTGCGTCATATCAGTAGCCTGCTGGTTTTCGTAATGAAAGGGGGTCTGTCGCGAGCTCTCCGCTTCTGCGGTGCAGTTATAACTTGTTTCAAAAGTTTCAACTTGTTACAAAAGAAATTTCTGTAGTGTGGACGCGGCTTTGGCATTCCAACACGCGTTTGATCAAGTGAAGTAACATTGTTTAAATTGTTTTTCGCCGCATTTCTCGACTTTTATAGATCATGGATAGATATCTTATCAGAGACAGGAGCAGGAGTGTGTCTACTGATAGTGATAGACCTGATAGTATGCTAAGTAGCGTGAGCTTCAGAGCCAGCACACCTGTGAGTGACAGACAGAGTGAAATGGACCAGAGCCAGCACAGTTACGCCAGCATGTCGCTTGGTGCCGAGTCTCTGCGTGACACCCAGCCCCTGGAGGAGACAGGTGATGCTGGGAACCAGGACAACGCCGAGGCCATCAGGTAACTCAAAGGCTACCTCCAGAACTGCGAAATGTAAGGAAGGAAGCCCTCTCCTGGGCCCTCTTCCCCAAGGAGCGCAGGGAGATGTAGGTAGACTTGTTCATCAAGTACAACACCCACCTCCCTAGCTCCGCTGCCGTCGAGAGGAAGAGAGGATGTTCTCCACAGCCAGCGACATTCTCAGGCCGAAGAGAGCCGCGCTGGCCAGCGCCAACTTCCAGAAGCTGGTGTTGGGGTACCCCAACTACAAGGGGCAGTTTGGGGAGAAGCAGGAGGAGAGGCTGTAATAGTATAAGAATTTATATTTTTTTTGTGTAAAGTAGTCCAAACTGTTTCTAAAGGAAAAAAAATGTGTGCTGTTACCCTTGTAAACAGTTTTTTACTGACGGTCCTAAAATAGCGGTGACGAACTGTAATTTAGCGATGACGGAAGCGTGGTTAAAATAACGATGACGGAGTGACGGACTTGTGATGACGGACTGGCGGGCCGGCCGCTGGCGAATGATGAATGACGGACCGGCGAAATTTACTGACGCGCCCACCACTGCTCTTAACTATCCTTTAGTTCTCTCTACCAATGTATTTTAGTTATCTATCCACTGAACATTAGTGCCCTCTATCTACACTACTTTAGTTCCCTGAATCAGCTGTTCTTTAGCTCTGTACACCACTGTATTTTAGTTCCTTGTATCTACAGTAGTTTAGCTCTCTGTAACAACTGTACTTTAGTTCTCTCTACCACTGTATTTTAATTCCCTTAATCCACTGTATGTCATCGTCAATAATAACAGTGATTGGAGGGGGCCCGACCAAGCGGCCAGCCCCCCTAACACACCTGTATTCCGGCGAATGCTGCTTGCAGTGAATCGATCCATGTGGTGTGAGTGCCACCGTTTTGCATGTGCACATTCACGTAGAGTGGGTGACTGCCGTGGCCGGAGTTGCAGTGAGCTCGTCTGGTGATCGAGGGGGGGTTGGGGGTGAGAGGACTATGGGGGGTTTCCAGAGGACAGTGTTCCTACAATGCCCTAAACGAGGCTGACTGGGGAGTTGAATAAGATGCATTTTACCACCGATCTGCACTTATTTAAGGTGGCTTTTTACCACCGATATACAATTATTTTACCATTGATATACAATCATTTTACATCGATATGCAATTATTTACGATGCATTTTACCACCGACCAGCCTTAAAAATGACTTTTAACACTAATATGGACCTATTTAAGATGCCTTTACCTACCACGGAGCTGGACTCATTTAAGATTTCTTTAATTCGTAGTGATTAACTACTGATTAACGTGGGATCCGAACCACGCGTAGCTACAGCAGCTGCCTGCGAAAGAAGCCTAAATAATGACTCAATCTGGTGACTCACCACACCCGATGTGGCTTAGCTTCGCTGTAATCGGAAGCGGTGCTTACACTTCGACAAGCCGTAGCGTACATAGCTCATCTGGAGACTGCCTACTAAGGCGAAAGTCGCCGTGCTCACGCTAAAGCCTAGTAGTAGGCTAGATTAAAAAGGAAATGACAAGATGTAAATAACAACTAACGATAAAATAAAGAGAAGGACTAAGCACGGACTAAAAAGTAAAAAAAAAACAAAAACAAAAAAAGCAGAATGGCAACAGGAAGGAAGCGCGCTCTAGCTTCGATGGTAGGCCCACCTTTCCCAGGCGCAGGAGCATGTGACCCACAACAAACAGTCAAATAAAGTGGTGGAGGCCAGCCTCCTCCAAAAAGTCGTATAGTCGACAACTCTGTGAGCACGAAATCGTCCTGAGTATAAAGGACAAGCGGTAGCGACCTCGCTTGTCCCGGTACTAGGACAGGTAACGTGGGCGAAGATCACCCAGACTGGGGCATTCAACGAGAATGTGCCGAACAGTCTGTGGGACAACGCAGTCGTTGCAATAAGGTACAGGCGAGCGCTCCATCAAATGGCGGTCAATCCAAATCGGAGACGACAGAAAGCAGCTTGAAGCCTTCGCGGCAGTGGGGGATAGGTCCATGGGAACAGTCGCGATGCAATGGCACGCGACTTTGAGTTCTCCTCGACCATCTCCCATTTTTTTTGCCAAGCCGCCCGGAGGGCAGCCCGTATTCCTGCCATGTAATCGGTGTGAGGAAGAGTAAAACGCTGGTATGGTCGCCCAGTCCTCACGGACTCTTTGGCGCCCTAATTAGCGTACTCATTCCCGCAATTCCTAAAGGTCCAGGAACCCAGTAGAGGATAATCTCGACATCCAAAACCGTGGCGTCACGGATATCGCGCACTAGGGGATGTGGAGATTCCAATGCTCCGAGAGCACTCAGGGCGCATTGTGAGTCTCTATAAATCACAATCTGGTCTCTGAACCGGGTACGTCACGTAATCTCCCGTACCGAGCGGTGTATTGCCACCAGCTCGGCCGTGAAGAACCACGCTGACTTCAAACAAAGGGAATACGACGTGGAAATCGACCCCCTCTTGGGAATTGGAGCCATCCGTATATACTGGCACGGTTCCAGCGTGACAAGAAGTGTGCTCCAAAAAGGCAAAACACAATACTCCCGGTGCTGTAGAAGCTCTAGGAACAGACGTGGCGACAAATAGGCAAAGGTGAAGTTCTGGGGAGAACCAGGGGCACCACCGGCCCGAGAGCTAAATATACGGAGCTCTCGAAGGAGTTTCCTAGCCCTAAACCCAAAGGGCTTAGGGTATGACTGGCGTCTCTCGGCGGCATAGGCACCGTCGAGATCAGCTGCGGATGAAGTGAGAGCTGTTCGCGACTGAGGGAGGTGCTGGGCTAGCGCGTACAGGGGAATAATGCACTGTGCACGGCGTAGAGTGAGTGGCATCTTCCCAGCATCGACAAGTATGCTCTCAATGGGGGACGTGCGGAAAGGCACCGGTCGACAGGCGAAGGCCGGTGTGGTGGGTCGAGTAAACCTTCCGCAATTCACGCTCAGCTGCGGATGCATAAACTCGCATCCGTAGTCAAGCTTCGAAAGATCAAAGGAATGAGAAAAGAGTAAGGAAGTAACCCTGAACGTTACGGAGCGAAGAATATCCATGGCGCGGGTACAAGAGACGCTAAGGCTGCGAATATGAGCCTACCAGGTGAGGCGTCGGTCAAATACAAGACCAAGGAAACGGTGCGAGTCCATCAATTCCAGCAGCACAAAATTAAGAAACAAGTGTGGGTCAGGGTGGAGCCGTGGATGGCGGCAAAAGTGCACCACCTTAGTCTTGGCCACGGAAAACCGAAGCAGCACCGACAAAGAGTGCGACACTGAGGACACTTCCCTGCGGGACACCCTCTTCCTGCTCCATTGGGCCGGAGAGGGCTTCCTCCCACCCGTACGCGGAATCGACGATCACGCAAAAAATCAGATTATAAAAAATGCGAGGCGTCCCCTCGCCCCTATCGTGTGGAGAGTCTCCACGATACCGTATCGCCATGCGGTATTATAGGAATTTTCCAGATCAAAAAACACCGTGGCATAGTGCAGTCTACGAAGTAATGGCTTGTAGACGGTGATTTCCAGTTGGAGTAGAGCATCTGAAGTGGAATGGAAGTATCGGAAGCCGCACTGTGCAGTAGACATATGGCCTCCGCTGTACATAAAACGGCTAATCTAACATTTCCCAATTTTTCCATCAACTTGCACACGCAGGAGGTTAGGGAGATTGGAAGGATACCAGCCGAGGTAGAGTGATCTTTCCCCAGTTTAGCAAGTAGAGGGAGAGGTGACGCCCCCTTGTCGCGGGAAGAGAGCTTGTGTGGACCTTTGGCTTTTCGAGCTATGTCGACGGGGGTACCTCTCTTTTGGGTACCCCTGGTCGGGCTTCCCTTGTCGATTTGGTCGGAAAAGAGGTTCCAGACTAAGTGCGTCATTCTGTTTTCTACTCTATCCTTCTCCTTTTTCACTTTCATCCTATTTCTTCAACTTATTATATAAAAAGAAAAAAAAACACAGAAAAAAACAAAACCCTACTACTATCAAGTCATTCTCACCCTTTTTTCAATCTTTCTAAATATAAGGACCTGGCAGCTACCTCACGCGTCAGGAGAGGCTTTGGAACCTCTAGAAACAACGCCAATCGACGCTCACTGGTTGCGAGAGACTAAGACTAGAGGTGTCCTAGGCGTTGGGGCACGATGAATGGGATGAGGTTAGTGCCCCGTTAACCCCTTCCCTGGCGCGTAATTATTGACCATTCCCAGTGACCGTTGACGGGTGCCTCAGGTAGCATCGGTCCGAGGTCCAAGGAGATAGTACTGTGTCTGTACAACTCCCTCGTCCGACCGCACCTGGAGTATGCCGTACAATTTTGGAGTCCTTCATTCCGAAAAGACATCGCGAGATTGAAACGCGTGCAAGCCAGGGCAACCAAACTGATTCCCTCGATCAGACATAAAAGTTATGAAGATAGATTAAGGAATTAGATATGTTCTCGCTGGAGACCCGGAGACTACGTGGTCAGCTTATCGAAGCATTTAAAATACTTCGAGGCTTCGACAGACTGGACTACGGGGATATTTTCCAGCTCAGCGAGGGGAGAACAAGAAATCAAGGCTTTAAACTTGAACTGAAGCGATACCACCGTAATCTGTGTGGGAAATTCTTCACTTACAGTATCTGCGATAGTTGGAACGCACTTCCGACGGAAGTTGTCAACAGTGAATCTGTTGACCAGTTCAAGTTAAGACTAGATAAAGTCTTGCGAAATCGCTGTTAAGATCCTCGCGAGTGATCTTCGAGGTTGCCAACGGACACCTTCGAAGATTGCGCCAAAAGTACCCTCCTTGTATGGACCGTAAGGTCTTCTAGGGTACATATTTTCTTTGTAGCTCCTTGTAGCTCTACCCAGAGTAGAAGGGTTCTCCGCAACTGGAGGTAAAATCCAGTGAGCGGCCTTCTGCGACATCTCGACGGGCATTGAATGCTGGCAGAGGAGCATCCAGGATAGAGAATGCCGAGAAAGCGGTCGCGTAGGAATATCACAGATGCCGTGTCTGAGATTGCGGTCTTATTCTCCTGGAGAAGGGAAAGGGGGTCCTGCGAAAACTTGCCCCGAATTCTTTTGACCCTATTCCATACCTTTGCTACAGGGGTCTTCCCTTTAACTGAAGACATGTATGCTGGCGAAGAAGAGCGGCAGGCGTGCTTCGAAACATACCGAAACCTAGCCCTAGCTCGACGAAATTCATCGACAGTGAAATCGTTCGGGCGGCGCTTATAGCGCATGTAGGCATAACGCTTCTGTTTAAGGGCCACTTCACACTCGGCTGACCAACACGGGATCGGTCAGCGTGCAAAACGGCCAGACCTTCTAGGAATAGTAGTTAGGCCCACGGCGATGAGGTTTCCGGAGAACTCAAGGACCCCATCTACCGACCTAAACCTCTCGACTGAGACAGAGAAGTCAGTCATTTCCTGAAATGCAGACCACCGCGCCCGCGCCAAGCACCACTCGGGCGGGCACTCGAGCGGCCCAGAAAATGATATTTGAATGGGAAAGTGATCACTACCATGGAGGTCATCGACTAGCCCCACCCAAAATCAGGCCGTGCATCCGTAGAAGACAAAGATAGCTCGATACAGGAACAAGAAGCGGTTCTCAGGCAATGATGCGTAAACTCGAAACATGCAGGACGTCTATCTCCAGCTCGTCAAGGACCTAAAACCTGGGATTGATCGAGTAGTCTCCATGTCCTCCCCCCCCTTCCCAAGACATCACTGATTCCATTCGAGGAGCCTTTTATTTTGTCTTCTTGGGCCGGCGAGCCAGCATCGGTCGGCAAGGAGAGGAGAGAATGTACAGTGACCCCCTGTAAACTTGCTATGCGCGCCAGCAGGGCTTTAGAGAGAACGGGCCGACGGGCTCTGTCATCCCTCACCCCTCTAAGGGGGTTGGCCCTATCGAGCCTGTCCCACCGAGAACGGTCAATTATGGGCCGCTGGCGTGCTTTCTTGGCAGTCCCCTGGGAAAGTAAAGGGGGGACTGCTGCTAGTAAGACGTCACTCTATGGCGACTCCAAAGAAGGGGGTGAGGGTGAGTCCCTTGCACCCGTAGGCATGGGAGGGGAGTAAGCCTCCTTTCCGGTAAAAGAAGTTTGGAGGGTCCCCTGACAAAGTATAGGTGGGGGGAACCTCCTTTTCTATTGTGGAGCAACCAGAGGGCGGCTGCGACCGTGATGAAAGGTAAGTGGAGAGAGGTTGGTTATTTTTTAGATTAACATCATTGGAAATGGTGACTCTATTAGTGACACGGGATGCATACGCCAATCACCCCACGCAGTAGCCCGCTCTGCGAGGGGTGAATACGGGGCTGGCAGAACCAGCTGCAGCCATTTGAGGCCACTCCTCCTACCTCGTGGCCTGGCAGCCCATCGATATGGAGGTTCCACCTTAGGCTAGGGGTAAAATCGATAGACAATGATAGGAGAAAAAAAGGGGATGTGAGGAAGGTGTGGGTGGGGATGAAGCAGGTTGTTAAAAATCCACCCACTCAAACCTGAGCTCAGGGGTGAGGGGGCGTTGTCCTTCCATCAGCCCCAATCCGGGATGGTTGGTTGAGAGGAAAATGGTCGCCGTCTGCCCTGTGAAACTAGAGGCCGACCAGAGAAAGTTGTGGGAGAGGTATGAAAAGCGAGGAAACTAGGGAGAAACACAACTGTTTTGAAGGAAGGAGAAGATGGTAAGATGGGGCCGGACGGGGCGCTGAGTCCTTTCAGCACGGCGGCCATGAAAGCAAATCGCCGTGCCCCTTAGGATTTTTTTTCCTTTTTTTTTATGAGCCCATCTGGCGGCTGCCTACTTGGGCATAAGTCGCCGTACTCGACCCAGCCTATTGTTAGGCTAGATTCAAAACGAATAACAAAATGCATACAACAAAGATAAAAATTACAAAGGTTAAAAAAATAAAAAGCAAAGCAAAAAGTCAGGCAGGAAGCGCGCTCCGGCGTCGGGGGTAGCACCCTCCTCCCCCCCCGGCGCACGAATATGCGACACACAACAAACAGTCAAGTAAAGTGAAGGACGTATAGTCCACAAGTCAGTGTGCACGAAGCCGTCCCAAGTACAAGGGACACGCGAGAGCGACCCAGCGCGTCCCGGCACCGAGACAGGTAACGTGCGCGAAGATCACCCAGACTGGGGCATTCGACAGAATGTGCCGAACAGTCTGGGGGACAACGCAGTCGTCGCAATAAGGCGCAGACAAGCCCTCCATCAAATGTCGGTGAGACCCGCGAGTGTGTCCAATTCGGAGACGACAGAAAGCGACATGAAGCAATCGCGCCATTGGGGGCTAGGTCCATGGAAACAGTCGCGGCGCAATGGCATGCAACTTTAAGTTCCAATCGGCCGTTTCCCATCTTCTTTGCCGAACTGCCCGTATTCCTGCCATGTAATCGGTATAAGAAAGAGCGAAACGCTGGTCTGGTCGCCCAGTCCTCGCGGACTCTTTGGCGCCCTCATTCCCCGCAATTCCTACATGTCCAGGAACCCAGCAGAAGATAATCTCGACATCAGTCTGGCTCGCCAAGACCGTGGCGTCACGGATATCGCGAACCAGGGGAAGCGGAGATTCCAATGCCCCGAGAGCACTCTGGGCGCTCACCCGTATACACTGGCACGGTGCTTCAGAAAAGGCAGAACGCAATACTATCAGCGCTGTTGGAAATTTGGGAGCAGAAGAAGAAGAATGGTTCAAAACAGACGGGTGCTGCCGTAAGTCCAAGTGGTCAAGCTCGCAGCCAAATGAGAGAGGATTCATTAAAATTTCAAACGTTCTTTAAAAACAAACATAGACTAGGGTTAAAAATCTAAAAGATATATATATATATATAAAGGAAGAGGGAGTAAAAACGTAGAAAAATAAATGCCTCTAGAATGTGGTAAAATCGAAGTAAAATCACAAGACAACGACAGGTCTCTCTGGTTCTAAAGATGATAAAACATTAAATTTCCTTTTAAGAGATTTGTCTCTCATAGAAATGTAAACAGTCGGTTCATGTTAAAGGGGGACTCGTGTTCGGAAAGGATGCTCCTCAGAACCTGCTGGGGACACATCCCTTGGCAAATAAAAAGCCTTTGCCTCAGAGTATGGAATCGTAGGCATTCAGCAAATGGGTGGAGTACAGACATCGGTACTCCAGAGTGAGTGCACATTGGGGGCAGAGAAACCACTTGCTCTGCCCATGGGCTTTTTCCAGACTTTGTCTGGTGGAGTTTGGTTGTTGATAGAGTTGATGTACCCTTTTAAGGAAATTCGGCGTGCCTGGCCAAGGGTACGCTGTCGTACTGCCCTGGCTCAGCTACGAGCATACTTGTTGATGGCAGTACGGTTTTGATGGTAGCGACGGCAAGCTCGTTTACACTCTGTCACCACTTTGCTGAATTCCTCAGACCAAAAAGGGAGATGGGTCTTGTGGGAAGCAGTTTTGGAGAGGGGCATGGAAGAATTTGCCGCCTGGTTGACATGATCATGGATGTTCTCCAGGACCATGTCAATGTCGCCCTGAGTGAAGTGTCCAGAATGGTGAGAAAGGTATTTAAACTTTGGCCAATTGGCTTTCCTGGTGTTCCACCTATTACCCGGTGGGGAAGGAGGGCCACCCAGGCATGAGGTCAGAACAACTGGGAAGTGATCGCTTCCTCTCAGATCAGGATCCACCGACCAGCTGTAATCTGCTCTACAGTCTGAGGAACAAAGTGACAAACCTACACAGGTAGAGCCGTTGATCTGGACATGGAAGGATGTTGGAGTGCCATCATTGAATAATGACACATCCAAGGTCTCCATAAGTCTCATAATCAGATTTCCCTTGGGGTTATCATCATAGTCTCTCCAAAGGTTGGTCTTGCATTAAAGTCTCCAACTAGTGGGAATGGAGTCGGGAGTTGGGAGATGAGATTGGCTAATTTGTTAGCCAAATCTGAAGCAACTACTCCTTCACCAGGAGGAAGGTACAGTGAGCAGACTGTGTATAAACGGTTAGTAAGTATACACACGAATCGCTACTGCTTAAGGGTATGTTCTCAACGGGATTGCTAAGTGAGAACAGTCTTCACAGAAAAAATAGCCGAACCATGAATGGGTTCAGGTGGATTCTTAAAATATCCCACATAGTGGGGGATATTGGGTAATCGACGAATACCCAATATCCCACATAGTGGGGGATATTGGGTAATCGACGAATACCCAATTGGGTCTCCTGTAATGCTATACAGCAAGGGTTGTAATCATGAAGCAGGAGTTTGAATTCTTCCCATTTGGAGAAAATCCCTTGTAGATTCCAATGAACAATTGGAAACATATTCATCGTTTAAGGGTAATTAAATTTTTCTTTGCACCTCGTGAAGGTGACTGGGGTTTTAAACCTTTTTGATTTTTAGGTGTAATTAACACTTTAGGCATAGGTAGTTTGAATGTTTTGTGTATGGCCTTTTTATTAGCTGACAAGAACCATCTGTCAGTTGTGAATATGACAGGATGGTTTTTGCTGGCAAAGATGCCTCCGAAGATATTGGGTCCTCTGTACTGGTAGGTAGTAATGTCGAGAGAGATGGTACCAAGTCATTCTGAGAGGTGGTTGGTGGGTCAGCTAGGGTGGGTGAAGAAATTTCAGAAGGCTGTTTCTCCTCTTCCAAAAGGGCCACAGCCAAAGCTGGATCAGAAAAAAAATCTGTTCAGCTTCTTCTAGAGTTACTGATGCTGTGGATGTAATAGGCTGACTAGTTGTGACTAATGGACTCAAGGCAGATTCAGTGGGAGGAGGGTGGATGTCCAAAGGTGAAACGAACATCCTCGGAATCTACCTCCATGTCTTCAGGACATGTCAATGGCTGGCGAGATGCTGATGGAGGGGAATCTGAGGAACGGTGAGTCCTCTTGCGCCTTGGTTTAAGAGAAGCAGGAACCTCCCTAATGATTGGAGAGGGAGGAGGAGCATCATTATGAGGCAGAGATTCTATTGGGGCTTCTTGATGGATATTCTGTGGCCGTAAAGGTGGAGGTCTGAATGGTCTCTGCTGGCTGTTATGGACTGGTCTGGTCGCTCTAAGAGCGTCCGCAAAACTCACTCCTGGTTGTATGTATAATTCTTTAGCTCTCCTTCTAGCATCCTTCATGCTAATTCGGAATTTATTCCGAAGAGCAACAACCTCTCTCTCTCATACAAGAACATGGTGCACTGCTTAGAGGTGCACCACAAGTGGCACAACTAGGGGGACGAGGGCACGGTGTTCCATGGAAATCAGAGGAACAATTGACACATACCCTCTCCTGTCTGCATTGCTTACTGCATGTCCAAAATATTGACAATGAAAGCACTTATGGGGATTTTCCACGTAGGGCTTCACGGAAATACACAGATAACCAGCCTTGATATTCTTAGGGAGTTCCAACCTATTGAAAGTTAATATGATAGTAGTGTAAGGAACTCTGGTGCCATTAACATTACGAGTGACACGGTATACACCAACTACCCTGTGAGAAGTAAGTTTAGCAACAAGCCAGTCCACATCATATTCAATAAGCTTCCCCGACCTGATAACTCCCTCGCAGGTATTAAAGGTAGGATGGGCTGACGAGGAGATATTGAGGGAAGCAAGAGAATACAGTGCTTTGATTTTTTTATGCTGATCAAATGAAGAGGACCACAACAAGGCAGCCATCATTCCTAAGCTACATTTGGGCAGGTTCACCACATTTGGCAACAAAGTCTTCATAGACTTTGAAAATGTCAGCTTTAATTATTGGTGTATCATTGTCTGATTTTAAAACTATAAATCTATCATAATCAAGATCATCGTCGACCTTGGAACCGAAAGGATCGAGTCTACGAAGATCACGGCCATTGGTAGCACGGGAACCAGAAGCCTAGAGCCTCTTGGAAAAGTTTTTATCATTTTTACCCATAAATATTTGTATTAAAAGAACACGTACTCCTGGGGAAGTGGAGTTATGTTACTGTAGTTGCCCCCAGACTAGGTGCTTTACACCGTCCTCAGGGTAGCCCTCCCCCACGCTACAGCTGTCGTTTTAAAAACAGCGCAACGTCATGAATGGAAATTTGACGACGGCTAGGCTAAGACACACGCTGTGAACCGCTATCAGCCCCAGAACAAGTGCGGCCTTCAAGGCAATACCTCTGGCGACGGTACTCAATACAAGGGTGTGAGGATCCTTAGTCGGACTCTTCCACAGTGGCCTGTTCAGCAAGTAAAGCAGTAGCCCTATCAGCGCCCGGGCACTGAACGTCAGGTAACGAAAAATATACATGTCGTGGGTACAAGAGACCCTAAGGTTGCGAATATGAACCTCCTAGGTGAGGCGTCGGTCGAAAATAAGCCCAAGGATAAGGTGCGAACCCCGTTTAGGGAAAAGTTCGGGTCGATGTGGAACCGTGGGTGGCGGCAGAAATGCACCACCTTAGTCTTAGCGAAAGAAACCGAAACCTATGCGCTTCTGCATAGTGAGACGTGCGGTTCAATGCCTATTGGAGTCGACGCTCCAGAGTTGGCATCTGGGCCGCACCGAAAGATATCGAAAGGTAGGTCGTCTAGGTAGAGCGTATCGAGAACGTATTTCTGCAGCAGCGAGGTGATACCGTTGATGCTCAGGCAAAGAGTGTGACATTGAGGACAGAGGGTATCCTCGCAGACACCTAACGAATGGGCTATTATGCTCGCCTTTCGCAAACCGAGAGAGATCACTCTACCCCGTCCGGCTTACACTCAATTTCTAAACTCCTGCCTGTGCAAGTTGATGGAGACAGCGGAGGTCACTTGTCTTCAGAAAGTTCACTTCACGTCTGATGCTCTACTATGACTGGGCCGGAGAGAACCCCCCCCCCCCCACCCGTACGCTGAATCGAATATCTCGCAAAAATTCAGATATAAAGATTGGAACTCGCGGCCATCGTGTGGAGAGTCTCCATGATACCGTATCGCTATGTGGCATCATAGGCCTTATCCAGATCAAAAAACACCATTGCGTAGTGGTCTACAAAGGAAGGCCTCGCAGACGGCATTTTCCAGTCGGAGCAGAGCATCCGACGTGGAGCGGAAGTAAGGGAAGCCGCACTGTGCAGAAGACATAGCCTCCGCTGTCCAGAAAAATGCTAATCAAACATTTCCCAATTTCTCCGTCAACTTGCACACGCAAAGAAGCAGAACGCAATACTCCTGGCGCTGTAGAAGCTTTGGGAGCAGAGGCGTAGCGACAAATAGACAAAGGTAGAACCTTCCAGGGTGGCGCCATGGGCAGAACCAGGGGCGCCACCGGCCCGTGAGCTACATATACCGAGCTCTCCATGGAGTTTCCTTGCCCTAAAACTAAAGGGCTTAGGGTATGACTGGCGTCTCTCGGCGGCATTGACACTGGGGAGATCAGCTGCCGAAGCAGCGAGAGCTGTTGGCGACTGAGGGAGGCACCAGGCTCGCACGTACAGTCGAATAATGCACTGTGCAGAGCGAATGGCATCTCCCTAGCATCGACAATTAAGCTCTCAATGGGGGACGTGCGGAAGGCAGCAGTCGCCAGGCGAAGACCGGTGTGGTAGATAGAGTCCACCTTCCGCAATACACGCTCGGCTGCGGATGCATAAAACTCGCATCCGTACGAGCAAGAATTGATAAAAAGTAATGCAGTAGCCCTATCATCGGCCCAGGCACTGAACGTCACAAGCGAAGAATAACCATGGCGCGGGTATAATAGACCCTAAGGCTGCGAATATGAGCCTTCCAGGTAAGGCGTCGATCAAATACAAGACCAAGGAAACGGTGCGACTCAACCAATTCTAGCCAATCTCCATTTAGAAACAAGTCTGGGTAAGGGTGGAGCCGTGAATGTCGGCATAAGTACTCCGCCTTAGGCTTGGCCAAGGAAAACCGAAGCCAGTGCGCTTCGGCTTAGCGAGAGACGCAGTTCAATGACTGTTGAAGGCGACGCTCAAGAGTTGGCCATCGTGTGGAGAGTCTCTATCATACCGTATCGCCAATGTGGCATCAAAGGCCTTCTCCCGATCAATAAAGACCGCAGGGTGTTGTTATCTACGAAGGAAGGGCTCGCAACTGGCATTTTCCAGTCGGAGCAGATAATCGGACGTGGAGTGGAACTTGCGGAAGCCGCACTGTGCAGAATACAGATGGCCTCCGCTGTCCAGAAAAAAGCTAATCTAACATTTACCAATTTCTCGATCAACTAGACCACGCAGGAGAGAGTAATCTCTTCCTGGTTTGCAAAAAGCGAGCACAGTAGTATTTCGCCAGGAGTCTGGGAGGATACACTATACCCAGATCCTGTTGAACAAATCTAATAGAAAGGACATACCTCGCTCACCCAGGTATCAAGAACAGTGACTGTGTCCGCGTACGAAGCGAGAGCGGAACACAACTCACTCAAAGTAAACCTGTCCTTGAAAGTTTTCACCGCACCTTGATTTTTTTTTTTTTTTTTTAATTAAGGAGCTATCTGGCGACTGCCGACTTAGGCATTAGTCGCCGTAAACAAACAGCCTAGTTCTAGGCTACTTTAAAAATTAAACAGGAAACAATAAAAAAAAAAAAATAACAATAACAATAAAGAAGCAATAACAAAAACAATAACAACAACAACAAACCGGGTTAAATGAAAGGGAGAAGGCCAGCCTCCCCCAAAAAGTCAATAAGTCCACTAGTCATGGTGCACGCACTCGTCCCGAGTACAAGGGACAGGCGGTAGCGACCCCGCCCATCCCGGTACCGGGACAGGTATCGTGCGCGAAGATCACCCAGACTGGGACATCCGCACCTTGAGGTAAAGTCCAGTCGTCGTGATGTCGCTTTCTGCGACATCACGGAGCGCATTTAATGCTGGCGGGGCAGCATCCCAGGAGGAGAATGCGTAGAAAGCGGTCGCGAAGGATTCCGCCACGGGCACGGGGTCCGAGATTGTGGTCTATTCACCTGGAGAACGGGAGGGAAGGGTCCTGCGAGAACTTGCCCCGAATCCTATTGACTCGCTTCCACACCTCTGCTAGAGGGATCTTCCCCTTAAGTGATGTGGCGTATGCCCACCAAGAAGAGAGGCGGGCGTTCTTCGAAATATACCGGAACCTAGCCCTAGCTCGACGAAATTGACCCACAGTGAAATCGTTTGGGCGGCGCTTATAGGGCATGTAGACATAACGCTTGTGTTTGAGGGCAGCCTCACACTCGGCTGACCACCACGGAAGCGGTGTGCATGCATAACGGCCAGACGCTCTAGGAATAGTAGTTAGCACCACGGCGATGAGGTTGCGGAAAAGAATTCAACGGCATCTTCCGACCTAAACTCCTCTACTGAGACAGGGAAATCAGTCATTTCCTGAAATGCGGACCACCGCGCCAAGTACCACTGGGGCGGCTCTCAGACGGCAGCGGCCCAGGAAATCATATTTGAATGGAAAGTAATCACTACCATAAAGGTCATCGACTACCCCCCCCACCCAAAATCAGGCTGCGCAGCCAGAGATAACAAAGATAGATCGAGGCAGGAAAATGAAGCGGTTCTCAGGCAGTGATGCGTAAACTCATCCACATTTAGGACACCCATCTCGAGCTTGTCGATCAGGTCGGCAAGGAGGTGTCTCCCGTTCAAGTCCAAAAGCTTGAGAAAGGGCCTCGGCAACAGTGCCACGACGCAGCGGAAGTTCCCAGCGTCGAAGTCGCCTAACAGTGGAACGTACGAGGCAGAAATAACAGTATACCTCCTATCCGGGTGCAGTTGCACAGCTACTACCTGAAAGAGGCGTCTAGAGCGAAGACATCATACCTGGCTTAAATGGCGCATCCTCCTGCCCGGCCCCCATCGCGTGAGGGTGGGGTCGAAAAACCCTTATACCCGGGGAGGGTGGGCAGGGGGCACGCGCCCAACATGGTCTCCTGCAAAAAGATAGCTAAGGGAAAACAGGAAGAGACGAGCCTCTGCAGCTCATCCCAGTTGGTCCGGAGTCAGCGGCAATTTCATCGAAGGAATATGCCTTACAGGCCTAGCTCGGAGGAGATGCGGGGGCCCTCTTCGAAGAGAAGACCCTCACGTCAATGGCCATACGCTTCCCGGAGGCAGAACTCCTGATGCCCATCAGCATGGCGGCTCCACCTTAGACTCAGCGTAAAATTGTCCCCTCCCTCCTCAGCCCCGATACCGGATGGTTTGGTGAGAGGAAGCTGCTCGACGTCTACCCTGTGAAATTAGAGGTCTACCAGAGAAAGTTCTGCGCTAGGTTGTATGGAAAGTGATGAAGCAGGGTAAGAAGATAGAGTGTCATAAACAAGGAAAAAAGGCTAAGCTGGGGCCGGACGGGGCGCTGAGTCCCGTCAGCACGGCGGCTAGGAAAGCAAATCACTGTGCCCCTTACGTGTTTTTTCCTCTAAGGGCATATAAAAAAGGTTTTTCCTCTAAAAGCACATCAAAAAGGTTTTTCCTCTAAAAGCACATCAAAAAGGTTTCCCCTCTAAAACCACATCAAAAAGGTTTTCCATCTAAAACTACATCAAAAATGTTTTTCCTCTAAACCAATTTTAAAACATTTTTTCCTCTAAAACCACATCAAAACTGTGAAAATGATAAAATATAAAAAAAAGGCCGAAAATTATAAAGGACAAAAAAACGGAGAAAACAGAAAACCCTCAACGAATTAACGATTAACTGTGCCCACCTCCAGTTAAAAACAGGGAGATTGCAAATCCTTGCTCTATGGGAGACATGATTTCTTTTATTTTAGAATCCCATCTGGTGGTTGCCAAGGGAACAGCTGCTGAAATGAACCAAACATGGTGTGGGATGGAATGCAACGAGGTATGGATCACTGTCATGATAATAGTTGTACAGATAAAGAGGAGTGCAATCACTAGGTTTCAAATGGAATGTTTGTGTGGGATGGATTTTCTTTTTAATAGCAGGAGTTTTACTACAGATCTGCACTCATTAAGATGCCTTCATTTCTTCGTGGAGACCTAGTGATCAACGTGGGATCCCGAATCGGGACTCTATCCGACGAGGATTGTTGTGGATTACTTTGTTATGCTGAGTTGTACCTACATATAAAGTGGATTGCAACCACGTTTTAAAATGGTATCAAAGTTTCTGGGACGATTAGGGCATTAATGAATGCTAAGGGTTCGAGGGAGGGACTGTGCCGAGGAGCTGCACGGGAGTACTTACTCTGTCGTGCATCGACTACTCTTCAGTAAAATGGGGCAGCATTCACGCCACGGTCCGTGGTCTTCTCCAGAAGTCATGAGATGGTCGAGGAAGGGACAGTGTTTGCAGGTTGCTGAAGGTTGCAGGTTGGGTAGGCTGGAGGGTGGGGTATTTTATTTGGTATGCATGGAGGGAGGAGGGGTGGTATTCTGATGACACACAGGCCAGAGAAACTCTTGTTCAGCGATCTAGTGGGACTTCGAGTCGGTGTATGTCATAAGGGGGTCTTTAGTGTAAGGCATTTTGCGGGTTTTGATGTAGTATGTGGGTAGGGGGTTATGTATTCTGGTTAGGTGGGGTTGGGGAAAGCTTTGTTAATAAATGGATGAAGATTTTGGTTTTAGGGGTTCTGTAGTGTCTGTGGAAATGCCACCCTCCAAATTAAAGTGCAATGTCAATGAGGGCGCATCACGCTGGGGTTCTTTTGAATCGAACCCAGCAATACTCGGGAAGGATGCTACGACACGTGGTATTCTCCAGAGGTAGTTAAGAGGATAGGGGCAGGATAGGAGGAGATAGGCAGTGTTTTGAGGATGTTGGAGGTTACAGCGGGGGGTAAACGTGAGTAAAGATCACCCACACTGGGACATTCGACAAGAATGTGTTGGGCAATCTGGGAGACTAAACAGTAAGCACAGTGGAGTGATCCATCAAATGGCGTTGCGTCCGATTCGGAGGCGAAAGAAAACGACTCGAAGCTGTCGAAGTATTGGGGCTGGGTCTTCGAGAACAGTTGCGGAGCGATGGCATAGGATCAAAAGTTTCCGACGGCTTCTATCTTTTTTTGCCAGGCAGTGCTTAACCTGATTCCTGCCATGTAGGTATTCAGTGAGAAAGAGCGAAACGCTAAAGTCGACCAGCCCTTGCAATGTTTGGCGTCCTCATCAGGGCGTTCATTTACTGTAATACTTACATGTCCTGGAACCCAGACGACAAAGTTAACATCCCCACGGCTCGCGGCAGTCTTGGCGTCAACGATACTGCCAACCATGCGGTGCGGAAATTCCCAAGTCTCGATGGCACTATGTGAGTCGCTACAAATCACATATAGGTCTCATAACCGGGCATGACGCGCAATCACACGTAACGAAAAATGTATTGCAATCAGCTCGGCCGTGAAAACAAACGGATCGACGGTAGAGCTGCGCTGACTTCAAAACAAAGGGGATGCGTGAAGGCCAACCCTCTCTATTCGGATATAGAGCCATCCCTGTACACTGACATGGATCCAGAGATAGAGCGTATGTTCCAAAAAAGCTCAAACAGAATACTCCTGGCACTGTTATAGAAGCCTTGATAAATGGTAAAACGTGGTACCCTCTCGGGTGGCGTCCTAGGAAGAACCAGAGGTACTACAGGCCCGAGAGCTACATCGAGTTCTGGAATGAGTTGCCTAGCTCTAAACCCGAAAGTCTTAGGGTATGATTGGCTTCTCTCAGCGACATAGGAACCGTCGAGATCGAGCGCAACTGCAAAGAGAGCAGTTTGCCATGAGTCTGGGAGGATACCCTCTGTCTCGATCCTGTTGAACAAATCCAAGAGAAAGGCCATGCCTCGCTCACCTCACCCAAGTGTCGAAGCATTGTATAAAACATATCGTTTAGACCATTTTTTTTCTCACCTAGAACACAAGTCGCTGTAATCATTTTAGTCTATTATTAGGCTATGTTAAAAACACATCGACGACCGGACCAGGGATGGTATCCACGCATGAAGGGAGAAGGGAATGAAACTCAATGTAGACCTGTCGTTGGAGGGTTCTACATTGAGTTTCATTTTCATTCCGTTCTCCCTTCATGCGCGGAGCAGCACCACGGTTAGAGAATGTGGAGAAAACAGTCGCCGCGAAAGACTCTCGCCCCCGCTTTTCTCTTGGAAGACTAAGGGTCTTGCAAGAACTTGTCCAGGATCTTTTTGACACGCTTCCCAACCTCTACAAGAGGGGTCTTTCCGTTGAGTGGACACGTATGCCCGCCACAAAAGAGCGGGGGGCGTTTCGAAACGTACCTGAAACTAGCCGGCAGGCAGTGTGCATGTGGGAAGTCGCACCCTGTCGCCACACCAGGTGGCGGCCTGAGGACGTAAAAGTGGCAGAAGAGTTCCGAATGGGTGTGGTGACAACCATGCTCGTAGTCGTGAAGGGGCCAGGAGTAGAGGGTGCTTCAGTCGCCTGAGAGGCGTAGGAATTCCCGAATGGCGCAGAGCGGCGCACCAAGACAAATTCCTTGGCATCTCGAAACGAGATTCCGACCGCAGCCTGTCCAGCCAATCAATTTTCTAAAGGATAAGAGCTACATCGATTCGAAGAAGCAGGGTGTGGTTCGTCGCAATTCACACATTTGGGTATATATGGTAGAGACTTGTCATGTAAAGCCCCTTGTGTAGATTTCACAGATTTCTGGTTGACCCGAGTTGGCATGTTTGTAGAAGGGATTCGTATGCCCGAATAGTTGGCACGTATACCTTGAAGTAGCGATTCCATCCAGCACGCACCGATTCAGAAAGTCCGTCATGGTCGAACCTTGACCGTTCCCTGGTCGGTCAGCTCTTCAGTAGTTCTCTACGAAGTAGTCCACGATTTTCATCCTGTAAACTACTCATTTTACCAAATTCATGGTAGAGTGCGGTGTTACTTGCACAGGGGAGCAATTAAATGTCGAGAGGGCCCTTATAATAACCGCGTGTGAACTTTCAATCGCATTCACCAGAAACGAGCAACCTTCGATACCCTATTGAAAACCCTAGCGATTGAAACTGAGGCTCGAAAGCAGTGTTAACACATCAATGAGGGGGCCCCAGTGTCCTAGAGGCTCTGCTCACCTTACTTTTGGTCTTTTTTGTACTGATCTGCCCCATCTGAGGGCGTCCCGAGGTTAGACGTGAAATTTTTGGCAGGGATCTGTCCGTCCCTGGAACTCGCAAGGAAGGAGAGGAACTCCTATTCTTCTACGTCTTTTTCCGTGAGGAGGGTGGGGAGTGAACCTTCTTACCTGCCCTTTCAAAAGGGGTCCCGATCCCGCTCGTCCCGGTACTGGTAACGTGCGCGAAGATCACCCAGACTGTGATATTCAACAACATTATGCCGAATAGTCTGGGGGACAATGCAGTCATCACAATAAGGCGCAGGCGAGCGCTCCATCAAATGGCGCTGCGTCCCGCGAGTGTGTCCAATTCAGAGAGGTCAGAAATCAACCTAAAACCGTCGCGGCATTGGGGCTAAGTCCATAGAAACAGTCGCGACGCAAAGTCACGAAGCTTTAAGTTCCCCTCGACCGTCTCCCATCTTCTTTGCCAAGCCACACTATTCCTGCCATGTAGTCGATGTGAGGAAGAGCGAAACGCTGGTCTGGTCGCCCAGTCCTCGCGGACTCTTTGGCACCCTCATCGGCGTGCTTATTCTCCGCAATTCCTACATGTCCAGGAACCCAGCAGAAGATAATCTCGACATCCGCCCGGCTCGCCGAAACCGTCGCGTCACGGATATCGCGAACCAGGGGATGTGGAGATTCCAATGCACGGAGAGCACTAAGGGCGCTTTGTAAGTCGCTATGAATCACAATCTGGTCTCCGAACCGGGCAACCAACAGACCGTGAAAGGAAAGAGAATGGTTATGTGAGGAAGGTGAGGGTGTGGGTGAGACATGTTGTTAAAAACCCACCTCCCCAAAACGGAGCTGAGGGGTCAGGAGGTTTGACCCCTCCCCCCTCAGCCCCAATCAAGAGGAAGCTGGTCGGTGTCTACCCTGTGAAATTAGAGGCTGACCAGAGAAAGTTGTGAGAGAGGTTGTATAGATAGTGAGCAAGCAGGGTACGAAGACGGTGTCAGAAAGAAGGAGAAGAGGCTAAGCTGGGGCCAGACCAGATGCTGAGTCACATCAGCAGGGTGGCCAGGAAGGCAAATATCCAGGCCCCTTATGGGGGCATGCAAATGTATAAAATTACAAGCCATTCACTATTTAAACAATCATAAAACCCTATCCTCAACACAACAGGCTTGTATATTTGTCAGATTTTATATTCTACTATTTTTTAAACCTATCTAATGGCAGTGATGAGGGCCAATATCTTCTAAATGAGAGAAATAACAAACTATCTTTACTCACCCTTTTCTCATATAATGCTTAATGATATTGTAGGACTCATTAAACATGGCATAGTCTTCTATTTTGCCAAAAAGGATGTAAGCTTTCAGCATATACTCAAAGAAGCTGTCTAGACCAGCTCCAACACCACTCAATTCACCTTCCCACCTGCCAGTATTGACGTTAACAACATTACCTGCAAAGATTAATTTCTGCCTTAATGTAAACTTCTGCAAGGTTATAATAAAACAATGGTGAATATTCTAGTGCAGTAGTGGCAAAACTAGGACACACATGTCAGCAGTGACATGCGCAAAACTGAGTACCTTGGACATTGAAAACACATGCATAGCTGCATATGACACCAGTTGCGTCTGTAATCAGTTGTCTGTTTATTTCAGAGTGTTAGATGTACCAAATTTAGTACTTTTGTATGAAACCAAGCTAAACAAATAGCAATTGTGTACTAAGTGGCAACTAGTAGTGTTTGAAATGTCACATGAGTAGGTGTTGCGCAGTGCTTGATAATGTCAACAATTCTGAGCTGTAAATTTCATTCTTAATTCCTTTCTTTGGCTAAAAAAATTTAGGTCAAGAAGCAAACAGTTCTTTAGAAAATAGATGGCAATCAATATATGTCATTTTCTTTTATTGAGAGAAGAAATTATTAGCCAGTGACAACTCGTGAAAATAGAAGTACCAGATGTCGCCACATTTATTATTTCCTTCTTTTTTTTCAGAACAAATTCCAGATTAAATTCATTTCACAATTTTGATCAAACCCTTACTTACATAATGAGTACAGCAAAGAAAGTTAAATTAACAGAAAATCAGTGTAGTAGCGGAATTTTTAAAAAATGGTAGACAACTGAATATGGTGTTATAGAACAAAATAATAAAGCTCTTTGCATTTTATGTGATCAACAAGTTACTAGCAGAACTTGGAATATGAAAAGACACTTTGAGTCAAATCACAAGTGGTTATTACAAAGAAGTGATGAAGAACGTAAAGAATATATAGCACAAAAGGCAATCAAAAATATGACCCAATGTCAAAGTTTGTTGAAATTTGTAAGTGGCAACTCAGGTGTGAATTTAGTGACAGCAAGTTTCAGTATTTTTCATACTATTATTCAGCAACGTAAACCCTTTAATGAAGGAGAGTTTCATAAAAATTGTTTTCTTAACTGTGCACCTTTTCTTTTTGAAGAATTTAGTAACAAGGACAAAATAATTAAGCGTATTAAAGAGCTTCCTATTTCCAGAAACACTGTTAAAAGCCGGGTAATGACTATGCATTGAAATATTGAAGAACAAATGCAAAAGGATTTGAACGCAGGTGATTATTTTTCAATTTGCCTTGATGAAACCACTAATATTACTTTGGCTTTTCAATTGGCAATTTTTGCAAGATATTCTAGTGGTCATGAAATGTTTGAGGAGTGCTTAGCCTAGAAAGCCTGTTGTTAAATATTACAGGAAAAGATATTTGTAATATTGTAGTCAAAACACTTGGCGACAGAAACATAGATATATCAAAATTTGTATCAATTACAACAGATGGAGCACCCAATATGGTCAGCTAAAAGCTTGTTTTTATTTTGTTTTTTAATTTTAGGAGCCTATCTGGCAACTGCTCACTTGGGCATAAGTCGCCGGTATCACAACAGCCTAGCACTAGGCTACTTTAAAATAAGAATATGAAAACACAACAACAATAAAAAGGGAAAATGGCAACAATTAGGAACCTTCCCCTTTTGTCCTTACAATCAACGGAGCCACCTTCGGGCAGCTCCACAGAAAAAATGGAGGTCCCCCCCCCCCCCCTGTGCTCTCCCAAGGGACCCTACAAATTTCTCCAACCAGAGAGGAGGCTTACTCCTCTCCTTCGCCTACAGGTGTAGGGGACTCCCCCTCACCCCCTTCTCTGGAGGTGCCTGAAGGCACCTCCCTCTTTCCAAGGGGACTGCCAAGAAAACCAGGCAGCCCATAGCTGACCGCTCCACATTGAAGCAGCTTGGTAGGGTAAACCCCCTTAGGGAAGTGAGGGAAGCCAGGCTCCTTCGGTCGTATCGTCGAACATTCTGTAGTACAGTTTCACTGTATTGTTCATCAAGAAGAACTGTGTACTAAAGTTGGATTAAAAGAACTGGAAAATATTACAGTGTCAGTCAGCAATTTTATTTTTAGAAGCTCATCTGGTGACTGCCTACTTGGGTATAACTCCCCGTACTCCACACAGCCTAATACTAGGCTATATTAAAAAATAAATAACAAAACAAGTAATATGTAACTAACAAATAACTATTAAAAATAATGAGAAAAAGCAAGAGGACAAGAAGGAAGCATGCTCCAGCATCGGGGGTAGGCCTGTCTCCCCTGGGCACAGGAACATGCAACCTACAAAAAGAAGCACAAAGAAAGGTCAAATGAAGGGGAGAAGGCTGCCATCCTCCAAAAAGTAATATAGAGTCAATAAGTCAATGCGCACGAATCTGTCCAGAATACAAGGGATATGCGCGAAGATCACCCAGACTGGGACATTCAACAAGAATGTGCAGAACAATCTGGGGGACAATGCAGTCTTCACAGTATGGCGCAGGCGAGCGCTCTATCAAATGGCGGTGCATCCCGCGAGTGTGTCCAATTCGGAGACGACATAAAGCAACCTGAAGCCGTCGCGGCATTGGTGGGGAAGGTCCATGGGAACAGTCGCAGCACAATGGCACGCAACTTTAAGTTCCCCTCGACAGTCTCCAATCTTCTTTGCAAAGCAGCCCGGAGAGCTGCCCGTATTCCTGCCATGTAGTCGGTGTGATGAAGAGCGAAATGCTGGTCCGATCGCCCAGTCCTCGCAGACTCTTTGGCGCCCTCATTCCCTGCAATTCCAACATGTCCAAGAACCCAGCACAAGATAATCTCGACATCCACCCGGCTTGCCAAAAACCGTGGCGTCACGGATATCGCGAACCAGGGGATGCGGAATTGCATTGCCGCGAGAGCACTCAGGGCGCTTTGTGAGTCGCTATAAATCACAATCCGGTCTCTGAACCGGGCACGTCGCGTAATCTCCTGTACCGAGTGGTGTTTTGACACCAGCTCAGCGATGAATACAGACGCAGCACAAGGCAGAGCCGCGCTGACTTCAAACAAAGGGGATACGGCATAGAAGCCGACCCCCTCTGCGGACTTGGAGCCATCCGTATACACTGGTACGGTTCCAGCGTGACACGGTGTGCACTCCAGAATGGTCGAACGGAATACTTCCGGCGCTGTAGTAGCTTAGGGAGCAGAGGCGTGGCGACAAATAGTCAAAGGTGGTACCCTCCAGGGTGGCGTCCTAAGCAGAACCAGGGGCGCAACAAGCCCGATAGCTATTCCTAGCTCTCAAGAGAGTTTCCTACCCCTAAACCGAAAGGGCTAGGGTATGAGTGGCGTCTCTCGGCGGCATAGGCACCGTCGAGATCAGCTGCAGATGCAGTGAGAGCTGTTGGCGACTGAGGGAGGCGCCGGGCTTGCAGGTACAGGCGAATAATGCACTGTGCGCGGCGTAGAGAGAGTGGCATCTCCCCAGCATCGACAAGTATGCTCTCAATGGGGGACGTGCGGAAGGCACCGGTCGCCAGGCGAAGGCCGGTGATGGATCGAGTACACCTTTCGCAATACACGCTGGGGTGCAGATGCATAAAACTCGCATCCGTAGTCGAGCTTCGAACGAACAAAGGATCGATAAAAAATTAAGACAGTCGCCCTATCAGCGCCCCAAGCGGTGAACGTCACGGCACGAAGAATATCCATGGTGCGGGTACAAGAGACCCCAAGGGTGCGAATATGAGCCTCCCAAGTGAGGGGTCAGTCAAATACAAGACCAAGGAAACGGTGCGATTCAACCACTTCCAGGCGTACCCCATTGAGAAACTAGTCTGGGTCAGGGTAGAGCACTGGATGGCGGCAGAAGTGCACCACCTTAGTCTTGACCAAAGAAAACCGAAACCTGTGCGCTTCGGCATAGCGAGAGACGCGGTTCAATGCCTGTTGGAGTCGACGCTCCAGAGTTGGCATCTGGGCCGCGCCAAAAGAGATCGAAAGGTGGTCCATGTAGAGCATAGCGAAACATCTTCCGGCAGCACCGAGGTGATGGTGCTGATGTTCAGAGCAAAGAGTGTGACACTGAGGAGACTTCCCTGCGGTACACCCTCTTCCTGCTCCATTTGGCCTGAGAGGGCTCCCCCCACCCGTACACGGAATTGACGATCTAGTAAAAATTTAGATATAAAGACTGGGAGGCGTTCCCTCGCCCCCATCGTGTGGGGAATCTCCATGATACCATATCACCATGCAGTATCATAGGCCTTCTGCAGTTTGAAAAACACCGTGGCGTAGTGCTATCTACGGAGGAAGCCCTCAGACAGCATTTTCCAGTAAGAGCAGAGCATCTGACGTGGAGTGGAATTTGCGGAAGCCGCACTGTGTACAAGACAGATAGCTTCTGTGTCCAGAAAAAAGCTTAATCTAACATTTCCCATTTTTTCCATGAAAGTGCACACGCAAGAGGTTAGAGAGATTGGGCGGAAACCGGCCGGGGTAGAGTGATCTCTCCCCGGTTTGCGAAAGGCGAGCACAGTAGCGATTCACCAGGAATCAGGGAGGAGACCCTCCAACCAGATCCTGTTGAACAAATCTAAGAGAAAGGCCATGCCTCGCTCACCCAGGTGTCGAAGCATGGCGTAAGGGACATCGTCCAGACCATAGGCGGTGTCTGCGCACGAAGCAAGAGCGGAACGCAACTCACTGAAAGTAAATCTGTCATTGAAGGGTTCTCCGCCTCTGGAGGTAAAGTCCAGCCGGCGGCCTTCGGAGACATCACGACATGAATTAAATGCTAGCAGAGCAGCATCCCGGCTAGAGAATGCGGAGAAAGAGGTCGCGAAAGATTCCACCACGGACGGGGAATTCGAGATTGCGGTCCTGCGAGAACTTGCCCCGAATCCTTTTGACTCCTTTCCACACCTTACTAAAACTTTTAAGTACTTTCCAAGATTGAAAAAGAACTATGAAGAAATTAGTTACAAAGATGATAATGATATTGAACACAATCAACTTATTTTTGTCAGCTTTACATTCTTTGAAAGATGAATTTTCATCAAGATTTTCTAGAGATCTTGAAGAAATATTGCTTTCCATTAAGCACCCAAATGAAGCTAATTTTGAAAAAATGAAAATGAATCTGTTTGAAGGCTGAAAATAGGAGAACTTGAAATGGAATTAGTAAAACTTCAATCCAGTTATATTTGGAAGCAAAAATTTGTTATTCTTAGAGGTAAGTTAGAAACACTTAAAAAAGATTGATTGAGGCGAGTTTGCAGCGATAAAGACAATCAATTGTTGGTTATTTGGGAAAGCATTCCCAAAGTATTTGGTGCTCTTAAATGTCTTACCAAAGCGGTATTAACAATTTTTTCTTCTGTATATGCATGTGAGAGTCTGTTTTCATCTCTTAACTATGCTAAAAATAACAGAAGAAGTCGATTAACTGATGAGGCAAGTGCTGCATGTTTACATTTAAAGACTATCAGCCCGACATAAAGGAATTGGCTAGAAAAATTCATGTTCACAAAAGAAATTAAATAGGTAAGTTTATATTTTTATGTCTTTATTGTACAACATAGCATATATATTCATATACTTGTGTGTTAAAATCCTAATATAATATACCATTTAAAAATATAAATTTAGAAGTGAAACACGATGATGTAAAAATGACTTTAAGATATAAAAGTATTTACACGCCTTAGCATCAAAGTTTTCCCACCACTATTCTAATGAAAAAAAAGGCCTTTTTCTGAGATTACAACTATTAATTATTCAAAAGAATTTCAAGTCTTTGTGTTATTTCTTAATACTGAACAAATTCAACACTTTCATTTGGTGAGTAAGTAAGGATGATACTTATTTCTTGAATTTACAATCAATTGATTATGTGGAAAGGTAAGTAGCAGTTTAGTCCAAAATGTCCTTGAAATCGTCAGTGTCTAGACATTTTGAAAATGTAAACAGTATTGTTTTAGATTGATGTCAAATGAGTAATGAAATTACATGGGTAAATATTAGATGGAAAAAAGCCACAAAGGCCAGTCAGACATTATCACCAAACCCATCAGGTCAACCCACATTCTGCCAGCCACAAACCCATTTCAGCTCAAAGAATAAAGTTAACACATTAGAAGGAATCCTTTTCATCAATAATAGCACATCAAATGCATTTCTTGCATTCAAAATTCAATGTAAAAAATAATGAGGGCATTTCCCATTTGTAGGAATTGGGGCTGGAAGGGAGCACATCTGCAGGAATTGGGGCTGGAAGGGAGCACATCTGTAGGAATTGGGCTGGAAGGGAGCACATCTGCAAGAATTGGGGCTAGAAGGGAGCACATCTGTAGGAATTGGGCTAGAAGGGGGCACTTCTGTAGGAATTGGGGCTGGAAAGGAGCACATTTGTAGGAATTGGGGCTGAAAGGGAGCACATCTGCAAGAATTAGGGCTGGAAGGGAGCACATCTGTAGGAATTGGGCTGGAAGGGAGCACATCTGCAATAATTGGGGCTAGAAGGGAGCACATCTGTAGGAATTGAGCTGGAAGGGAGCACATCTGCAGGAATTGGGGCTGGAAAGGAGCACATTTGTAGGAATTGGGGCTGGAAGGGAGCACATCTGCAAGAATTAGGGCTGGAAGGGAGCACATCTGTAGGAATTGGGCTGGAAGGGAGAACATCTGCAATAATTGGGGCTAGAAGGGAGCACATCTGTAGGAATTGAGCTGGAAGGGAGCACAATCTGTAGGAATTGGGGCTGGAAGGGAGCACATCTGCAGGAATTGGGGCTGGAAGGGAGCACATCTGCAGGAATTGGGGCTGGAAGGGAGCACATCTGCAGGAATTGGGGCTGGAAGGGAGCACATCTGTAGGAATTGGGGCTGGAAGGGAGCACATCTGCAGGAATTGGGGCTGGAAGGGAGCACATCTGTAGGAATTGAGCTGGAAGGGAGCACATCTGCAGGAATTGGGGTTGGAAGGGAGCACATCTGCAGGAATTGGGGCTGGAGGGGAGCACATCTGTAGGAATTGGAGCTAGAAGGGAGCACATCTGCAGGAATTGGGGCTGGAAGGGAGCACATCTGCAGGAATTGGGGCTGGAAGGGAGCACATCTGCAGGAATTGGGGCAGGAAGGGAGCACATCTGTAGGAATTAGGGCTGGAAGGGAGCACATCTGAAGGAATTGGGGCTGGAAGGGAGCACATCTGCAGGAATTGGGGCTGGAAGGGAGCACATCTGTAGGAATTGGGGCTGGAAGGGAGCACATCTGTAGGAATTGGGGCTGGAGGGGAGCACATCTGTAGGAATTTGGGCTGGAATGGAGCACATCTGTAGGAATTGGGGCTAGAAGGGAGCACATCTGTAGGAATTGAGCTGGAAGGGAGCACATCTGCAGGAATTGGGGCTGGAAGGGAACACCTCTGTAGGAATTGGGGCTAGAAGGGAGCACATCTGCAGGAATTGGGGCTGGAAGGGAGCACATCTGCAGGAATTGGGACTGGAAGGGAACACATCTGTAGGAATTGGGGCTGGAAGGGAGCACATCTGCAGGAATTGGGGCTGGAAGGGAGCACATCTGCAGGAATTGGGCTGGAAGGGAGCACATCTGCAGGAATTGGGGCTGGAAGGGAGCACATCTGTAGGAATTGGGGCTGGAAGGGAGCACATCTGCAGGAATTGGGGCTGGAAGGGAGCACATCTGCAGGAATTGGGGCTGGAAGGGAGCACATCTGCAGGAATTGGGGCTGGAGGGGAGCACATCTGCAGGAATTGGGGCTGGAGGGGAGCACATCTGTAGGAATTGGGGCTGGAAGGGAGCACATCTGCAGGAATTGGGGCTGAAAGGGAGCACATCTGCAGGAATTGGGGCTGAAAGGGAGCACATCTGCAGGAATTGGGGCTGGAAGGGAGCACATCTGCAGAAATTGTGTCTGGGAGGGCACACAATCCTATATATTATCAAATACTATCATACAGAATGCTATAAAATCTATTAATACAATACCAATATCTATATGCAATTTCCTGACTCTCCTCAAACTTTGTAAAATTTCTTATTTTTATTCCACTTCATCTTAAGGACAATGCATTCAGAACAATCACAGGATGCACATGCAGCACACCCATTCCGCACCTACATGATGAAACCAAAAATACTATTAATCAAAATACACCTAGACATGATTGAAACCCAACACTTCAGCAGAGCACTGACCCATTCCCAATTCAACCACCACCCTGACACAAGAAAAAAGCCCAAGGAGACTACTTCCAACACCTCTACAATAATCTTCTCCTACCACCAAATTCCTAACTTAATCAAACACCTCCACACTACTTTCACCCAAGGACACCTGAATGCACTACCACCAAACAACACCTAAATGAGCCCCTCCCCTCCCTAAATAAACCAATCACGCCACTCCACTTTACTCCACTGGACATACAAATACACTATACTCCAACAATACAAATACAAAATAAACCTTGATCTGACACCAACATGCACCAAGTGCAACCAAAGCCCAGTCAACATCAAACGCATACTGATAGACTGTGCACACATCTCCTCTCTTAGGGACCTGTGGACCCATCTACAGAGTGTATTGGCCTTCCTAGGGGTCACACACCTTGCAGAAGAGAGGTTGGTAGGGAGGGGGAGTGGTCCAGCAAGTTAATAAAGTTAGAGACAAAAAAAAGAACCCGCCTGACAATCTTTCAAGGAAATATTTGGACACATCAAACCCGTCTTTTTTCTTACCTCTCAAACTTTGAGGGGCATTTAAAAGATAGCAGGAAAATTTATGCCACCCAGGTCTGAGATAAAACAAAAAAATGTTTCATTGATTTTCAGAATTTGGACGCTAAAGCCAACATGACATTTTTGGTTAAACTTGGTTGAGCCCTCCCCCCCCTGAAAATATTATTGATACTGCAATGAAGGCTTCTGGAGAAAATGAGGCAAAAAACCCCTGACACTTTATGAATAGATAAATCGCGGGAGAGAGGATCATGAAAATTGGAAACTGATATGGCAGACCTTCAACAACTTCCATTAATGAATCAAACATCAATCATGTGAGAGCACTTGTGGAAGATCGTTGATACAGTGTGGTGGCAGTGTGAAAATCAAGGTGCGGAAAAAGAACCTTATAAGTGGGATCAGTTCATGCCATCTTGAAGAATCCTCCTGACTTGAAAAGGCTTTCTGCCTGATGGGTACTTAAACTATTGCTCGAAGATCAACTCTTTAGCATTACCAACCTCTTAATTCAGATTTTAAATAGGATGCGAATTCTATTGAATTTGTGCAAAGAATAATTGATGGTGAAGGTACATTAGTGTACCAATATGGTCCTCAAGACAAACAACCAAAGCATTGGTTACAGAAAGGTAGAAGAAGTCACCCAATCAAAGGGAGTCAAATAGATCAACTGCAAAAGTGATGGCAACTGTTTAGGGAATGCAGAAGGTTTGTTGTTAATAGACTTTGTCATGGTCAGAGAACAATTAAAATTGGATATTATGGAGGTCTTTAGAGCAAAAATTACAACAAATGAAAACAAAAAGCTGAGAAAAGTCTCATAGTAGTGTTTTCTTTCATCAGGACAATCACCCTACTAGTTCATCAAGACTTGTGGGCTAGGTCAGATTCGAATGGAAACACTTGTTTCCACTTCCAGGATTACAAAGATAGAGATATTGTAGATATTGGGTCTAGTAAGTCACTGGAAAGAGTTGCAATTTGGGTTGAATTTAGAGCAATGTTGTTGATACCCATAGTTCAGTAGAGTTCAGTAGAAACTGCAGGTCTTTACTGATAAATAAAAATCCAAAGGTGACCTTTGCTCTTCTTTTTTTTATAGTGCTTTTCTCCTTAGTGATTCTGTTCATTGTGATTTATGTAGTGCTTTGTATATTTGTACAGCTGATGCACATCTCTCTTACAGTCAGCTCCATAATACTTGGAGTGAAAACAGTGCACCAACTACTATTGGGTTTATCAAGTGGAAAGGACACCCCATAATATTATTAATCTCTCGCTAAGTACAAGATAACGATTTTACCTTTTATTTTTATAATGTAACCTTCTGAGTTTATGGGGTGGGAAGGTCATGGCAAATATGATGGCACTACTTTTTCCCATTTTTATCTTCACATCTTCTCTTTGGTACAAGAGTATAAATTTTTGTTTTGCAAAAAGTGAGCACAGTAGCGATTCACCAGGAGTGTGGAATGACCTGTTTTGGTAGGCTTGGATGGGTCAGGAGTAGAGGGTGCCTGTTATTAAAATCGAGACATAAGACACCCCACGCAGCACTGGAAGTGCCAAGAACAAATCTTTAGCCTCACGAAATGAGAGATAATCTGCATCCTGAATGGCCAGAATTTCCTTCTCCAGGGGATGTGCACCACATTGCTTCAAAGAAGCAGGGTGCAGTTCTCTGCAATTGACTCACTTAGCCATACACAGCCTTGGAGAAACTTATATAGAATTTAGGTAACAATAATAATAACAATAATTATAATAGCAATAATAATAATACTAATAATAATAATAAATAATAGCACTATTAAATAATAATAATTATAATAAATAAAAAATAATAAGAAGAAATGAAGATAAAGTAGCATTGAGAGGGGTTGAGAGGAAAGCGCGCCAAAAACTTTCCCAGGCACCTTCAGTGTTCAAATCAACCCAGTGACAGGACTTCCCAAATTTGCACTCAGGTTGGGGGAAGGATGTGCAGCTCCTCCAGGTACAAAGTGCAAAGACTACACAGGTTATGCCCCTACAGACTCATGGGGGTAGGAAAGAGTCAAGGAGGAGTTAAGTTAGTGGGAGACAGAGAGAAATAATTTAAACAGGAAAAACATCAAGCAATAAAGCACAGTTAGTCAAGCCAGGGCAAACATGGAGGAGCTAGAGGAAAATAGACAAGAAAAACAATGAGGATAATAATGCAAAGAGGTAGTATTAAAAACAGTGGAGTGAAATGACCTAAAATAATGTCCTTTCTCAAACATCTCTTTTTCAAAAGGGTACAACTTTTGAGTCATAATAACATATTTGACTAATTTCTGACCTCTATACTGAATCTAGCCAGTATCTGTCCATTTCAAAGCTAAACTTCATATGTAAATACTTATGTATGGTTAATTTTCAAAGCAATATACTAATTATAAACAACAAATCTCATAGTTACCAAAAAGTCCAGTTTTGACGTGTCTGAGTTTCCACAGCACTCTGTTTGCTCTCCTTGCAGATAACTCATACACTGGATCTCCGAGAAGACGACTTAAGATGCCAAATTCTACAATCAGACTTCCTGCCCCTGCTGTACAAGTATCTGTTCGCCCATTTTGTGGAACACCAGTCTTTAAATTAACCTAAACAAATGAATTAAAACATCTCAGATCTTTTTCATTATCATTCTCAGCTGTTTTCCCACAAGGAGGGGTTGGTAGGCATCCATATCACTACCACCATGACTGGACAGGGTCCATACAAGCCTCACTCATTATTTATATTGAGTATTGCATTTGCAAGAACAAAACTTTCAAGGGTGTGGTTTCCAAGGCCAGTGACCCTATCAGGGTTGTGTTTTTTACAATATGTACCAGAAATTGGTATGAATATTCTTTCTGACTCACAGGCAAAGAAAAAAATACAAATAATACAAAACTTGTGAATACAATGTATGTTGGACCTCTGAGAGAACCTGGTCCAGTTAGCAGAGTTCCTTGAGGTTGATGGCCAAGGGTCAGGTTCCTAAGCCAGGGGCAACTTAAGTAAGAGATGAACTATCATGCAATGGTCAATGTCCAATGTAGATTAGGACAAAATCAAGATAAATCTTCAATTATGTAAATTCAAGAGATACTAAATATATTTCTCAAAGGGAGATGCAATGGATTCAACAGCCATCAGTAAAAAAGAATGAATTTTAATTTCATTACTGAGAGGGAAAAGGAAAATTGGTGGCTGTGTGTTTGAAATGACATAAGGAGGGTAGTTTTAAGTAGTACTGATGTGTGTCAACCCACATTGCAGAAAAAAATTTAGGATATAACAAGTGTAAATATAGGTTAGGAGGCTTTATTGAGAGTCTCACAGAGAACATAAAAAGAACATAGGAAACAATTATAAATTTAAGAAGCTTCTCAAGGTAAAAAGGGAAAGAACCGTATTTAAATTAGACAGAAAATAAGAAAAGAAGAGCAGTAGAGGATTAAAAGGATTAAAAGTATGATTCTAACAAAGCTCATTAAGCAAAGATTGAATGGATGGAGGATCCATTTAAAAAAAATCTGAGGCAAAGAAGTGTGGATGAAAGTACAACAAAGTCTCAAATATAAGCTGTATACTCTCTAGGCTTTTGATGAAGTTGAGTTAAACTTACTCTTGGATGGGGCAATCCAGTTTGAGAATTTTCAAAAGCAGGTAAAAGTCTTGTTGCTAAATCTGAGGCCATCTCTAAGAGTTCACCAGTATACCAATCTGGTTCAAGTTTTCCAAATGGTTGTTGTTTATCTATTATCAACAAATGAGCAGAAAGCAGAGCACCAACCACCCTGGAAATGCATGAATGAAAAAAACTATAAATTCAAGTCAAAAGCAATTACATTAACTTGGTATTTTAATATCTATGGGCAGAATGTGGGAAAAAGACAGTAAAAGTGAGAAAAAAATCCTATTGTTGGAAGGAAGATGCAGTTTACAGATTTTTTTTATTTTATAAAACAATATATAATTCTTTGTTTAGGAGACATGTTTTGGAAGTAACTGGCTTCCACTATCAGTCACTTCTGAAACCTGTCACCTAAGTAAAGAATTATATAATTATATATTGTTTTTTACCAAAAAATCTGTAAACTGTCTTCCTTCTCAAACTATTGCTGGTTGTTAGAAATTAGGGTTACTGTATCTGAATAGGAATAAAGTTTTTATTCAAGTAACTTTGAATTAAATAAAATAATAAACTCTGTTTAAAAATAAGGAAAATGTTAAACTTCAGAGCAAGGAAATATAGTCCTTTATAATCAACAATTATTTGGTAGTTCAGCCCTGATAGTGAGATTTGTTTATTTCAATTAAATACTTAAAATAAATAAATTTAAGTTTCATTAACGCTATTTAGTAGTGATGAAAGATATTATAATGCTGAGTTAGATGATCAAGCAGAAAATATAATTGCAACTAGTATAGAGTTAGATCGGTATGAAGAATATATAAATAAGTCAAGTGGAGCTTCTGGCAACATATCTGCAGAAAAAGTTTTAGATATGATATCTAGAATAAACATGTCTGACAGAAAACCCCCTCCTCTGGAATGTGGCATTTTTAAAGGAAAAAAAAAGGACAAATTTGCCTTTAATACCTTTTTAAATCAATTTAATAATGTCATTGGGTCCCGAAAAAATTTATCTGATTCTGTTAAACAAATTTATTTGTATGGGTACTTTTTTTTCTTACCAGGTCCACCTCAGCACTAGTAGTCTAGAGATGGTCGGCAGTAAGTCTATGCTAGCTCATATGGTGCTCCCTTACTTGCCTTACTAATAAGTCAATCTTAGCCTTAAAACTATTCACTCACGTTGCTATTACTGCCTATCTCGGCAAGTTATTCCACTCATTAATTATTCTGTTCGAAAATAAATATTTCCTCACATCCAGTTGCGGTCGTAGTTTGAAAATCTTATATTGATGTCCTCTGCTTCTCCTTTATCCATCAGGAAAAAGTCCTCCACCTTTAAACCCTCCAGTCCATTCACTATCTTAAACACTTCCACAAGATCTGCCCTCACTCTTCTCATCTCCAACAACACCAGCCCTGTCATCCTCAGTCTTTCTTCATAGTCTCATCCTTGATATTTGCTATCATCTTTGTCATTCTCCTCTGCACTTTTTTTATATTATTCATGTCCTGCTGGTTATATGGTCTCCAAGCTCGCTGACAATACTCAAAATGGGGTCTCACCAAGGATTTATAGAGACACAGTATCTTGTGACAATCTCTGCTACATGGGCACTTGGGTTGAATGTACTAGTAATCATCACCCTTAAATCTTTTTCCTGGTCTTCCCATACTGTATGCCTGCCTGGTATTGCCATAGATGAAGTGAAGACATATGCACTTGCTTGCATTAAATAACACTTGCCACTCCTATGAACCACTGGTACATTTTATGCAGATCCTCTTGTAGCTGGTAAATCGCCTCAAGTTTAGACACTTTACTAAATACCTGTGTTGTCAGCAAATTTGAGAATGTGAGATCCTATACCGTCATCAATGTCGTTTATGTACACAGTGAACAGAAGAGGGCCCAGCACAGAACCTTGTGGAACACCACTTTTTACCATACTCCATTCTGACTTTTGTCCTCTTATAACCACTCTCTGTTCCCGGTCCTTTAGCCACTCACCAATCCATCTGTGAATGCTCTCTCCTATCCCATGTGCCTTAATTTTTCTGAGAAGTCTTTGATGGGGAACCATGTCAAACGCTTTGGAAAAATCCAAATATATCACATCTACTGGTGTTCTAGAATCCACATATGCGGTTACTTTCTCTAAAAATGTCAGGAGATTCATTAGGCAAGATTTTCCAGGTAAAAAGCCATGTTGTGTCCCTTTTATTATATCCTTATCCTTCAGATAAGTTAGAACAGCATCTCTAATCAGGGATTCCATAATCTTGCTAACTTGAGATGTTAAACTTATTGGTCTGTAGTTACTAGACAGTTTCTTCAACCCTTTGTTAAAGATGGGGGATACATTTGCAGCCCTCCAATCATCTGATACTATCTCCGTTGTTAGACTTTTTCTGAATATGCGGCTCAGGGGTTTGGCTACAGTTCCTCAGTACTGCTGGGTGAATACTGTCATTACCAGGTGATTTCTCTGGATTTAACTCCTGAATTTTCTTAAGTACTACTTGAGTTGATAGGTCCACTTTCTCAGCTTGTGGTGTTCCTCACACAGGATCTTAGGTTCAGGTATGCTAGTACATTCTTCCTCTGTATACACTGAGCAAAAATATTTGTTCACTATCTCTACCATTCTATCCTCCTCAGACACTGTCTCTCCATTCTCATCTTCTAAGGGTCCCACACTTTCCTTTGTCTTCATTTTACTTTTAGCATATCCATAGTATGCTTTTGGATCCTACTTTACTCTCCTAGATATTTTTGTTTCGTAGTTCTTTTTAGATTTTTGGATGAGCTTTCTTGTTCTGTTCATTGCCCTCTTGTATTTCAGATAGTCTCCATAACACTGTCTCCTGGTATTGCCTCCACCAATCTTGTTCCACCACAATGGTTTCCTTTTTCTTTCCTCATTGTGTTTCATAGGTACATAAATATCGACTACTCTATTATATTCTCCCACAAATATTGTCCACATTTCCGACACTGTCTTATCTTGAAATTTTTCATTCCACTTTATTTTTACAAATTCTTTTCTCATTTCTTTAAACTTGGCATTTCTATAGTCAAAATGATGCTCCCTCCAAAATCCTTTTCCACAGTTGGCAGATATATCAAAACATACTCCATTGTGATAGCTTGATCATAGAGGAGCTATGACCTTTACATTATTAATTAATACAGGATCAGAGCTTAATACTAAGTCTAGTATATTTTTTCCTTGTGTTGGTTGTTTCACATGTTAGGTAAAAAATTTATCCATCACTAAGTTCAGGAAGGCTTCACCCTCCTTTTCGGTATGCAGCAATTCCCAATTGATGGTACTGTGGTTAAAATCACTGCATATCACCAGTTGCTTGTATTTTTCTATGAAGGTCCATTTCCTCCTCTTTTGTTGCTGATGGGCTAAGGTAACATACACCAATTGAAATGTCCCAATTTTTCATCATATTGATTCCACATTATCACTCATTCGGTCATCCAAGACAACTACTCTTAAATCTTGCTTGAAGTGTGTAACACAGCCACCCCCTCGCCTGTTCAGTCTGTCCTTCCTTATACTGTCATATCCTTGAAGGCTGATTTCTGACTGAGGAATGTATTTAACAGTTCATGACTCCGTTATTAAGATGATATCTGGATCATCCTCATATACCAACTGCTCCAGTTCCAACATTTTGTTAACAACACTTCTAGCATTCAGTAGTTTACAAGTTAATGATTTGTTGTACCTTCTACAACTATGTTGTTTTCTAATTTGCCCAAACCCATAACTATTTACATTATTTACACTACAGGGAACATTTATGCTTGGGGATTCCCTCAAGGCACCAGGTTTCCCACTTCCCCCTGGCCCCAGGCTAACCCCTGCTTCTTGGTCACCACTTTTCCTCTTCTTATAACCAAGTTTTTCTTACCCTGATCTTTTCTCCCTTTCAGCTCCCTTCTTAGCTCAAAGTCTCACTCTCTTTCTGCTTTTGTCTTGCCCTGGCTTATGAACACGTTACCCCATGCTCCCTCATCCTTTAAGCTGTTTAGCTTGTTTTAATACCTCCATTTTCTGAAAAGAACTCCCAGTCTTCACTATCATCATCCTGGGGTACTTGTTTTTACAACAGTGACTTTCCAGATATGAAATTCTTTTTATTTCTGTTATATCCACATCTTTCACCCTCAGAATGCTATTAAAAAAATGACCTACTATTTGTTTATCATTCCACATATGTCCAATTTCTAAGGGGTCCATTTCCAGCTCTATGTTCCCGATCTCCTCTATTCCTTTAATTACTAGGTTACACTCTCTTACTTCTTTTTCCCTTGCCTCATACACTTCAGCTCTTACCATTTTTCTAGTCTCCTCTCTGAATTTTTCACTCTTTATGCTCTCAATGCAGTCTAGTCTGTCTTCCATTTGATTTCCTCTATGGTGAACTTTATCATTACTCTCCTTCAGGTTATTCACAAGCTTTAAAACATCAACTGCCTTGTTGTCACACCCGGTGCAAAACCAGTGAAGTCGTTTAACTTGTAAGTCCATCAACAATTCATATTTCTCCTCACTAATATTCTTACAGCCTATGTGGTACCACTTAGAGCAATACTCACAGTGCATTGCAAGATCATCTTTCACTTCCTGGTTTACACTTGCCACAACTATCCACAAGTCCTGCCGCCATATGATGCTGTTGTACATCTGTTAGGCTTGCCACTTGTTGTTGATGTCCCGAAGTTCTCCTTGTGGTTCTCCAGTCGCCTGCTCTACCCTGATTTCCCCGCAATCCACGCCCTCTTACCATATCTGCTATTCAGATAATTATCACACCAAATACCAAATAAGCTAGCTCAGGCTTAAGGTCTGAGAATACTAAAAAGGGGGCACCCCAGATATCACAAGTTGAAGAGCTCAGCACTGCATGACCGATCCCAACTCTATGAATATACATACCCTAAATTTGAAGCTCTTGGATAAGAGCTTTTAAAAATTGCCTTAATCATCAGTATTGCACAACAACCAGGCGGGGTATTGGGAAAAGTTTTTAACTAGCAATAATCGCACCTCGGTAAAACCTCATTGGTCACGATACTGCCACTGCACAAAGCTTAAGGGACTATGCCTTGAAGGTGGTTAAACATCTAACTATTTCTGATAGTAATTACCTCTTGGCAATTCAGATGCTGAAACGAGAATTTCTTGATGTAAATTATATCATTAATGAAACTTTCAAGAATATTTTAAATGCAGCACCTAATCTAGAATTTGACCCTGAATATACATCTGTAAAAATTTATCTTAATAAAATAAAATCTTATTTATATGAATTAAAAGCACATAAGGTTGATTTATTGGAAGAAGGGATATCTGGACACAAATTTGTGAGCCACATAGTATTTAGTAAACTCCCTATACCTGTAAAGAGAGAGTTGGTTCACAAATTGACTACTAATTATCCTACTATAACTGACATTCTATTTAACTATAAGGAAGTAATTAAAGCTTTAAGTAAAACAGTTTCAACAGAGAAAAAGACCTTTAGTAAAACATTTAGCTAACCTAGCACTAGTAGTTCATCATTTAAACATAAAGAAGGTAAAAGTATGATACAAAATTTTAAATCTGTAAATACTAAAGTAAATAAATTAATTTGTAAGTTGTGTACAGCTGAAGGCCATACTTTAGGCAAGTGTGTTAATTTCAAAAGTTTTAATGATAAATTGGCCAGGCTCAGAGAACTTTCGCTGTGCACTAGATGTGCTGGGTCAGGGCATGAGGAAAATAATTGTAGAAAACAAAATTAATTGAGATTTGAGTGTTGGTTATGCGAGAAGAAAGAACACATAACACCTTTGTGCCCTTCTTTGTATGAAGCAAAATCAACTCCTAAAACTAACGTAAGCTTATGTTTTGCTCAAAGAAGTTTTGATGCTTCTCACATTCTGCCAACTATGACTGCATTTAAAAAATGGTAATAAGGCTAGAAAAGTGAGATGTCTGATTAACACTGGCAGTCAAAGGTCTTACATTTCTGAAGCAGCAGCTAAGGATCTTTGCCAGGATGTGGAAGAGTTGTATGGGTTAGTGTGTGATGTATGCACATATATAAGTCGAGAAAATAAGGGGTTTAAACAAATGTCCACGGGGATAAGGATCAATAACAAGTTAGTTTTTATACCCTTATTAGTGGATAAATCTTTAAATATAAACTTTGAGGTACCAGGCATGAATCAGATAATAAATAAGTTTAAAAGTAATAACATGGCTTTATTGGAGGAGACCTTTTGTGATAACAGAAACCATGAAAATATAACAGTAGATATGTTGTTGGGAATAGAAATAATTCAATTTTTACCATCAGTTACTTGGACTAAACTCTTGGGTGGATCTTGTTTAGTAGTAAATAAGAGAGTAGCTCCTGTCAGTAATGTGTTCAACTTTTTGGATAAGGCACAAAGTAAATCAGTTATGTCCTCCATAGTTAGAGAAAAGGATGAAAATTTGAATAATAAAACTAAAACTATGATGAACTTGGTAATGGATCCTCTTAAATCTTACTTCAATCCTTTGGAACATATATTAGAAGACAGTGAGGTAGATAATGGACTTGAACACCTTTTTAGTCTTGAATCCATAGGCATACAAAAGGAAGAGAAAGAGTTGATAAAGAACAAATTGATAAATTTAGAGAGGGGATCTCATTTAAAGATGGATTTTATAATGTCGAATTGCCCTGGTATTCTGATAAAATTGACCTAGTCCCATCAAATCATTTTATTGCACTTAAGGTTTTAGATAGAACAGTAGAGAATCTTAGTAGAAAAGGATTCATAGACAAATATCAAGAAGTTTTTGATAAACAACTTGAAGATGACATAATTGAGGAAATTAAAATAAATCCTTCTGACTATCATAAACACATTTGGATTTCCCATAGACCAGTTATAAAATTGGAGGAAAAAGTGACTACCAAATTAAGACTGGTTTTCAATTGTTCTTTAAAAAGTTATAAGGAATTGCCTTCACTTAATGAAGCTGCTTATCCTGGAATAGATTTGATGGGTTCAATATTGAAATTACTTTTTTACTTCAGAACAAATAAGTTTGTAATGTGGAGCGATATTAAACAAGCTTTCTTGTTGATTAAATTAAAGAATGAAGTTGACAAAAACAGGTTTTGTTTCTTCCGGAAATGGGGAAACAAAATAGTAGCTTATCGCCATAAAACAGTATTTGGTTATACTTAATCTCCTTTTATATTAAATTTTGTTATGAAACATCATGCTGAAAGTTTTCCTGATGATAAGTGTAAAGAAATATTATCTAATAATTTTTATGTAGACAATTTATTAATAACTGGTAATAATGTAAATGAAATGCAAACTTTATATAATCAAGCCTATGCTAGGATGAAAGGAGGAGGATTTGTTTTAAGATCCTAGAACTCCAATTCAGCTAAATTGAGAGATCAAATGGCATCTGATAATAGATTTACTGAACATACATGTGAAGAAGATAAGGTATTGGGATATAGATTTAACGTAAACAAGGATTCTTTAGCTCTTGCACCTTGTAAAATAAACTCAGAAGCAGACACAAAAAGAAAGGTATTAATAATAATAATAATATTTATATAGCGCATTTATCACTATTCGCCAATCTGGCCAAGTTTCAAAGGCGCTGGATGGTACATTAGGGTCTGAGTGACTGCACAAAGAGTCTGATTCAACCCAGAAATTGTGGGCAAACCACATTGTCAGTTTAGAAATACCATACATCTATGGTTAAGCGATTAAATAAATTATGGTATACATACCACCGTCAGTAATTAGGAGCATTCATTAGAAGCTAGTGTGTTTAAAATATACATATACAGTTTGGCTAATAAATAATTTATGGTATACATACCACCATCAACAATTTGGCTATTAATAGAGTTCATTGGAACTTACTGTGTCCAAAAATACACATATGCATACATATATGTATATATACATGCATACACACACATATATTATAACTTATAATCCAATGACATAGTCTTTGAATCAGGGTCATAAGCTGAGAGAAACAGTTGCATTTTCAACCTTTTCTTGAATATATCAACTGATGAAGCACACTTTATATCCATTGGCAATTCATTGTAATATTTAGGGGCAATATATGAAAAAGCTCTGCAAGAGTAGGAGTTCCCTCTCTCTACAAATGGTACAGTCAGACGAGTAGGGTCATCCAACATCTGAAGAGCAACATTACAGTTTGAGGAATAGTGAGTAATCATCTCACGAATATAGTATGGCTCTCCAAATTTAAGTGCCTTAAATGTCAGCAAACAAATTTTAAACTTAATGCGTGCTATTATAGGTAACCAATGCAAATCAAACAGATAAGAAGAAGTACTGGTACCAGAAGGCAGGTGAATACCAATCGAGCAGATTGATTTAGTAGTGATTGCAATCTTTTCAATTCTCTCTTAAGCAGATTAACAAATAAGGAATTGCAATAGTCAATTTGAGAGATCACAAAGGCATGTATCAGGATCACAATAGTTTTCCGATCTAGATATTTAGTAAGCAAGGAGATCCTTCTAAGGTGGTAATTACAGATCTTAATTATAGAATTAAAGTGGTCAGTAAAAGACAGTTTGGTATTAAAGATAATACCAAGATACTTGTCTCAGATTTCAAAAATATTTGATCCTTTGAACTTAGTCCTTCCTGTGACAATGAGGTAAAATTTAATGAGAAAAATATGGAAATTAGACATTGGTTGGGATGAAAAATTGCCTAAGGAAATTTGTGGGGAAATGAAAGGTATAAGTAGAGATTTTGAAATGTTATCTGAACTTAGTTTTCCTAGAGAATCACTTAATGAGCTTAACTCATATGGACTTCACATATTTTGTGATAGTTCACTGGAGGCCTATGGGTTTGTGGCCTATGCTCTTGATCAGAATAATAAAGGTTCTTATTTGTTCTCCAAATCTAAGTTAGCTCCATTAAATAAGAGAAATGAACATGTTATCCCTACCTTAGAATTAATGGGAGTCATTTTAGCTTTTAAATGTTTACCTTCAATATTAGAAGCCTACAATAATATGCAATTTCAATTTATAAATATTAGTGTTGATGCACAGGTTGTTTTGAATTGGTTAATAACTAGAGAAACTAAAGTAAAATCTAAATTTGTCAGAAATAAGAGTACTTGAGGCAGATGGTTTTAAATATGAAATAGCTAAACAATTTCAACAAACTGTCTTTTACCATTATGTAAATACAGATGAGAACCCGGCTGACATGATTACCAGGGGAGTATCCTATAGTAAATATTTAAGTAAATAACCTTTTGGCTAGAACACAAGTGGTTAAATAATAATTTTGATAAATGGCCTCACTACCCTTTAATGAGTATTTCTCCTGATTATAAGCATCAAATAAGTACAGTATGTACTATGCAAGTAATAAAGTAAATACAGGTATTCTTAATATAAACGTTCCTCCTCGGGTATCAAATTTAAATTTATTCTTAGATTCAAATGGGATAATTAGATCTAAGGGAAGAATATCTAAATGTTTGTACTTTAATTTTGATGTACACAACCCAATTTTGCTTCCTAAAGAGCATAGGTTTACATCACTATTAATTAAATATTGCCATTTAAAAGTGCAACATTTGGGAGTAGGCACTACTTTGAACTACCTAAGTGAACAGGGATTTGGGGTTCCCAAGGGTAGATCAGCAGTGAATAGATTATACTGGCCATTTTGGAGTTAAAGATGAGTCGAGTGGTGAGACCACAAAAATGTTTATAGTGTTTACCTGCCTAAATCTACGTGCTATACACTTTGAATTGTTACCCCGACATGTCTTCCCAAAAATTTTATTCTAGCTTTCCAAAGATTTAGTAATATGTACACAATACTTATATAGTGACAATGCAAAGTCTTTTTAAAGGGTGGAAGTATTCTTGAAAATTCTTTGCAGTCAGGAGAATTCCAGTCCGAACTTAGTAAATGCAATATCAATCATGTTAAAATTCCTCTCTATTCAGCTTGGATTGGCTCTGCATGGGAAAGACTAATTAGAGTTTTAAAGAATTGTCTTTATAAAGTTATTGGAAGATCTAAATTAACTTACTTTGAATTATTAACTAATCTCTCAAATATTCAACTTGCAATAAATTCCAGGCCTTTAACTTATAGATCCAATTCATAAAACTTGGAGTTCATAACACCTAAATCTTTCATTAAATTACATGGTAATTCATCCCTCATTTTGAGAGATGATAGTAATGTATGGTTAGAAGATACAGGCCAACCTAAATTAGAAAAAACTAGAATTGCAAGAGGAAATAATTGAAAATTTTAAAAAATTGTGGTATGAAAATTATCTTTTGAGTCTTTGTGAACATACTAGAAATTTATATCAAAATAAGTGGGAAAATAGAATTAAAGTTGGGGACATTTTCTTAATAAAAGCAATTAATAAGCCCAGACCATTTTGGATGATGGGTAAAGTTTTAGAACTGGTTATAGATTTTGATGGTAACATAAGGTCTGTGAAACTAAAGCAAAGTAATGGGTCTAGCAAATATCATTCAATTTGTAAACTTTATCCAATAGAGCTATCAGTGACCCATGCTATAAGGAAAAGGGACACTAAATCTAATTCAATAGAAATCGATGTAGAAACAGGCAATACAAATAAACCTGAATCTATTCCTATTGAACAAAGTGAGAGGTCTGTGAGGCCTAACAGAAAGGCTACTCAGAGGTTTGAAAGAATGCTAAGGGAAAATATAGATAATTTGTAAATATTTGCTCTTTAGTCTTTATTATTATTTACTATATTTATTAATGGTTTATTAGGATTTTAAATAAGCTTAAATACTACACTCTTGATTAACTTAAAATCAGGGTGAGAATGGTTAGGACTAAAATGCTACACTCTTGACTAATCTATATTAGAGTAAGGATGCTCTACAATTACTTTAAAATGCTACACTCTTGAAACGTTTTTCAGAGTGAGGAAGTTATAATTTAATGCTTTATTCTTAATAACCTTAGTTAAGGATAAGGGCATTGTAAATATAATTCTTTGAAAATAATAAAAGTAAAAAAAATTATATCTAAATAATTAAATGAATAAATAAAATAGGATATAGCCTATAGCAAGCTAAGTTAGTATTAGTGTAAATATTTAAAAAATGCTACACCTTTAGAAAGGGGAAGATGGTACTACATATTAATAATTTTGTGCCATTGATTAGCATTTGGTAAATTAACCAAATTAATTAAGTAGAATAAAGGTAGCCCTTGTAAATAATGATATGCTTCCTCAAGTTGTTTATTGCAATTTTATAATTGCAATCTTTTGTGGGAGTATGTTAGAAATTAGGGTTACTGTATCTGAATAGGAATAGTTTTTATTTAAGTAACTTTAAATAAAATATAATAAACTCTGTTTAAAAATAAGGAAAATGTTAAACTTTAGCGCAAGGAAATATAGTCCTTTATAATCAACAATCGTTTGGTAGGTCAGCTCTGATAGTGAGATTTGTTTATTTCAATTAAATACTTAAATAAATAAATTTAAGTTTCATTAACGCTATTTAGTAAAATAACTAGTAGCGTTAATGCTAAATAATTAATAAATATAAAATAATAATTAATTTTCCCAAATAAATAATCACCTGTTATAATGTAATGACAAGCAGCTAGAACAGGTCTATTCACATCGGCGTGATAGATTTCGACATCAAAGACAGACTGCGGGAAATATTCTTCAGTATGTTCTGAGCCAGCGTCAGCGTAAGACACAAATATTACTTAGTGAATATAAAGTGAAATTTTGGAAGTAAACCAAGACTTCACAACCCAGCTGCGACTAAATCTGGATCCCCAAAAGTTTAAGTATCTTTGCACGTTGTTTTTGTTAGAGGTAGTGCAAAAATAACTATAAACTTGTGTATAAATATAAACTTTGGGGTTATGCCACACATGATAAGTAAATAGCAGGTGGGTACAAATTTATGGTTACGCAAATTCGTAACATGGTAAAATGTGCTTTAAAACAATCATATTAAAATTAATTAGTGATAAAAAGAAAAGTAAACAAAATAGGTTGAAAAAAAGCAGAAAGCAATATAATGTATATATAAAAGTCACTGGTCATCCCCCTCCCATAAATATGCATATATAAAATGGAGGCATGAGACTCAAAATCTTAACCTCCATAAATACAAATATAGGTATAAAAGATCAAAAGGACTGTAATATATTTAAACATTAAATATTGTTGTGGGATTTAAATCAATATCCACAGAATCGAATAAAATATGAATCATTCTCTGGATTACTGAATATAAATTAGTGTTAAAGTCAATATATATTTAGAAAGATAATTGATTTTGTAGGAAAGTAGAAAACTAGGATGTACCAATTTAGTGAAAATGAAAACAGTACTTCAAGACATTAAACCCCTTTCCCACAAAAAAGATGAGGTCAGTATGTAGCAGTTGCTGGGTAAAAAAAAAAGTAGGAGGGTTAAAGGCTATGTTTAAAAATAGCTTTTTAGCTGTGGCACAACCTAGTCAGTAAGGCACTTGCACCTTTGATCTTGTAGTAGTAGTGATTGTTCACCCTCCCCCCTCCCCCTATGTCTAATTCCTTTTTTCCTTTGCAAAATATGTGTGGATCATGTGCTGGGACATTGTTGCTCTAGGTGGGGAACTCAATAGACTTCTATCGTGCCCCTCATTCATCTCTGTCTCCCGCCTCAGATGAAATTTGATATTAGTTTGAAGTGAAGGACAATTGACTGAATTTAACTTGAGCAAACTTATATTATTAAAGTGAAAGTCTCCGGATTCGGATTGATAGTGCGAAAGAAGCTGAAGGCATTCAGGTAAGAGCCAGTGTGAATGGTTCTTTGTATGTGTATGCAGGCATTTATGATGTTTAAGTATGGCAGTGAATATGTGATTGAAGATGCCTTCTCCTTTCCAGCTTCTTGGTACCCACTAATTGAGCGACATCTGGCTTGTGATGAGAAGGAACCATCTTGAATTGGGTTTCTTGGAGACCCTCCCAGTCTCCAGTGCAGTAATTGGAGCTAGCGCCTCACAGACTCCAATGAAGTGGTTGGAACTAGCAAGTGTCCCAGTTCCCTGTAGTCTGAACACTTCGCAGAGTCCCTCAATGAAACTGGGCCCACCTCCCTTTCCCCCTGATACTAGCACCCTTTGCAAACAATGTTAGTCTGGATCCAATATATAGAATTTTGCAATTTACTTATATTTTTTATTTGCAAGGCCCTATACACATCTTTGCGTGACTTTTTTTAGATCTTCGCATTGGTCAATAGATTTGTTTTAGAGTAGCCCCTCATTATCTTCCCCTCAAACACCCAGCCATCCCTGTTAGAGCAGCAGGAATACGAGTGCGAGTCGCAACCCTGCCGCCAGAATTTCAGCCATGCCAAATCAATTATTTGATTCTCATCACTGTTCAATAATTCTTTTTGCTTACTGTCGTATCCTTTACTCTTTTTAAGAACACATCAATGCCTACAACAACCAAGAAATCCACCATCATTGATGGCTAAACCTACAAGTCTCTGACTCAGGATAAGTTAAATTGTTTAAAAGTCTGTGGGGTTCAAAGTTTGGGCATGTTGTTATTAGGTGTTGTGTTGTCTGGGAGGATTTTTCTGTTTGGTTTATGAAGTGCTTGTAGTGTAGCAGGCTTGGGTGGTGGCCTGATCTGAGTCTGTTGGGTAAACCTAGTTCTGGGGAGGGAAGATTCTTTCTTTGCTATATCTGGGATAGGTGAGTGCAATAGGTGATTGATTGGGAGAAGTGGTGGCTGACTAAGTGTGGATGTGATTGGTTTCTCTTTGTTATGGTCAGTAAAGGGGTGAAAAAGAAGAAAATTGGTATAGGGTTTACCCCTACACATTTTTTTAACCCTCTTGTCCTTGGGGTGAGTGATTTTGCATTGAGGCTGCAATATGGGTGTGAAGGGATTTTGTTAATTATTGTGGGGGCTTTTGGGGGGTGGATGAGTTTTTTTCAATTATTGTGGATCCTTTTGATTGCTTTCCAAACTTATGGGAGCTTATATAATGATGTTGCATGTAGTGTTTTTTAGCTTGGTTATTATTGCTATTAATTCTGCTTTGGAGTCAGTGTCATAGGTATTTATGAATATCTTTATGAATCTATGTCATGGCGAGTGTGAAAGTAGGGGGCTGGACTAAGAAGCATCTAAAGTTAGCTCTCCATTGCAGAGTAGAGAAATAACTATATCTATGAAACAGTATACCATAAACTTTTAAATAGGAAATGATACAAAACTTATGTTCATTACAAAGTTCAAAAGCCACCCAATACTAATTACCTGATATTTGCTTCAAACACTTGAATTGTAGTGTCTTTGTCAAATGTGATGTTTTCAATAACCAGCTGAACAGCTTCCTTAAATTTTTCTGAATCACCGATGATGGCCAGCGTATCAAGTGTATCGATGAGAGTGAGCGAATAGTCTCCAAGAACATCATTGATGTTAATATTTGAGCTGAAATAAAAAAGAAAGAAGTTTTTAAAGAGCCAGAGGAAAACTAACAGAATATGAGCAAATTTAGAGAATAGAAATAATGTAAAAAAAAATTATATCTTAATATTTTCGTACAATCACTATATTAGAATTTTCTTGCATAGTTCCAATTACTGGAAATAAATAGGGGTGTATCAGAATGAGGCTGTTTAATTTTCAAAGAAACTTTTCAGTTAAAAGCATAACTTTGAAGCAGGCTGCACAAACCAAGAATAGCCACTACACTACATAGCACAAAGAAACATTAAAACTCAACTTATACTATATTATAAATGAATTGTACACTATTTCACCCAAACCCAACTTCGAAAAACATAACCACACCCATTTCATTCACTGCTCTATCCAGTCACCTTCACACAACACCACATTACATTCACAGCCTCAGACATCCACCCTTCCAAATCTTCCTTCCCTCATGAGGACAGTCCTTGGCAAGCTAGGGTGTGGACATCACCCAACCTTTCTGAGCTACCATAAAATGCTGGATATGACCATTGCAGATGCATGTCCAGAATGCAATACTGCATCTCACACAACCAAACATAATGGAAGACCACTGCATACAATCATACACACCAACACAATATACACTCTTTGAGGGGGTCTGTCAAAAATCAAAGTGAAGGCCTTATCCTTCCTTAGAGTTCCAGGGATCACCATTAACAACAACTGCATACAGCAGCAAAGTATATGAATATGATGATAGAACAGTGAGTGAAGTGGGTGTGGATATGTTTCTGGAAGTTGGTTTAACATGGGAAAAGTGGGAGAGTCGACAGTTTTGATGAAAATGGTAATGATAAACCTTTTAAATCAGGTACTGCTAATGAAAGTGGATGTAAGAGAAAGGCTGCTCTAAAATTTAAAGAATTTATGTAACAAAATTTTTAATATCTTTAAAAGTTAAACTATACTTTGAAATATTATTTAAAACTTGCATTTCCTTTTATTTTTTAAATGCAACCCAGTTGTTGCAGAAAAAAATATTTAAAATTATCTTTAGAGCTTTTGGATAAAATTTGGATATATTTGTATTGTGAAATATATATATATATATATATATATATATATATATATATATATATATATATATATATATATATATATATATATATATATATATACTGAAATATATAACAACAGGCAAGTGACATTAATCTGGGTACATTAACTTAAGGTGATTAACAATAAATGCAATCCCTAATCCCCATGTCCTAAACTTAATCTTAAAGGATATTGTTAATCACCTTAAGTTAATACCTCCAGATTAATCTCAGTTGCCTGTTGTTATATATTCCAATTCTTTGTCAATTTCTTTTAGTTTAGGGCTGAAGAGGATCTGGGAAATTATATATTGATACTAGTCTCCCATTTTAATATACTTTATACTTCCAAACAGTAGTTTCTGTATATATACAGTGAAGACCCAATACTCGGACATCTTGGAAGTTGAACTTTTCTATACTCAAACGCAAAAGTTCAACTTGGTACTCATTTAGAAACTTACAATGGCACCAAAGAGGCTTATTAGGGGTGAAAATAAACCTAAAAGGAAGAATGTAGTGACGACCATTGAATGGAAAAAGGAGATTATTGATGAATATGAGAAAGGAGCAAGAATAACCGATCTTGCATAATTTGTGCGAAGGCTAGGTGGCTCCATGGTGATCTTATTTGTGACACTACCTCTGACTCCAGTGAAGATTTTAAAGCTAGTAAGGGGTGGTTTGGGAATTTTAAGAAGAGAACTGGAATTCATTCTGTTGTGAGGCACGGCGAGGCCAAGAAGTTTGTGCCTGAATTTAAGAAATTTGTGGATAAGGAGCACTTAAGTCCACAACAGGTCTTTAATTGTGATGAGACAGGCCTGTTTTGGAAAAAAATACCAAACAGGACCTATATAACAAAGGAAGAGAAGTGTTTGCTAGGACACAAACCCACAAAAGACAGGCTAACTCTGCTTCTGTGCGCCAATGCTAGTGGTGACTGCAAAATTAAACCGCTGCTGGTGTACCATTCGGAAAACCCCAGGCCATTCAAGAACGGTGTGCAAAAGAGCAAACTCAGTGTGATGTGGAGGGCAAACAAGAAAGCCTGGACAACCAGGGAGTTCTTCATGGAGTGGTTTGTGGAGGTGTTTGCACCTGCAGTGAAGACATACCTAATAGAGAAGAATCTGCCACTGAAGGCCCTCCTGTTGATGGACAATGCCCCTGCACACCCTCCAGGCGTGGAAGAAGAATTGGGTAAGGGGTATAAATTCATAGGTGATGTTCCTCCCCCCCAACACCACGCCACTGATCCAACCGATGGACCAGAATGTCATCGCCAGCTTTAAGAAGCTGTACACAAAAGCCCTTTTTGAGAGGTACTTTGAGGTGACTTCTGAAACAGAGCTCACTCTGATGGAGTTTTGGAAGAATCACTTCAATATCCTCCACTGCCTAAGGCTTATAGATAAAACCTGGGGTGAAGTTTCTGTGAGGTCCTTGCAGTCTGCCTGGAAAAATCTGTGGCTGACCTGTGTGACAGCCAAGGATTTTGAGGGATTCGAGCTTTCAGTCCAGGAGTCTGCTGTGGTGGAGGGCATTGTGTCTCTGGGAAGGGCCATAGGTATTGAGGTGGACAGTGATGATGTGGAGGAGCTGGTGCAAGCACACTCTGAAGACCTCACCACTGACAAGCTGTGTCAACTTCACCAGGAACAGCTGCAGGAGGTAACTGAGGAGCTGTCTTCAGTGGAGGAGGAGGGGAACAGCAAGGGAAGAGTTTCCACTGCAGAGATCAAGAAATATTTGCGGTAGTGGACAGAGTTGGGAACCAACCTTTTGAAGAGGTGCCACCCTGATTTTGATGAAAATTTGATCCAGCATTTCAGAGACATTTTGAAAAAAAGGCAAAGGCAGATTACATTGGACAGATTCTTGTTGAAAAAGGAATCTAGTAAGAGTGCAAGTGTTAGTGAGCCACAGCCCTCCACTAGTGGGTTCACAGGAATCACACCAGGAGATGAGTTACAAGACATTTTCATGTATGGTGACTTGTCCTCCGACAAATAACCTCCCTCCTCCTCCCCATCCCTTCCCCCTCCTCTTCTACGTTATCCATCACCAGCCATCACTTACGGTAAGTACAAATCAAAATTATAAAAAATTTACATTGAAATTTTTGTAAACTTAAGGTTAGAACGAATTACCTGATTTATAGGTATCGGTAGTCAAACTTTTTGATACTCGAACAGCCATTTGGAATGAATTAAGTTTGAGTATTGAGTCTCCAATGTATATATATATATATATATATATATATATATATATATATATATATATATATATATATATATATATATATATATATATATATATATATATTGGTTTAGGCTGTTCTTATTAATCTTCAATTAAATTTGAGGGATAAATGAAAGGACATAGAGGGGGGGAAATTCATGTTAATTTCACCTATCTTCTGGTACTGGAATATACAAATTTGTGAAAAGACTAATATTTTAAGTTAAAATTTAAACATTCAAATTAACAAAGTAATGAAAGATTTAGATCAGAACCTGTAAGTTCTGCATTGCGCTCCCTATATTAACGATCTAAATCTTCCATTACTTTTATAATTTGAATGTTTAAATTTTAACTTAAAATATTAGTCTTTTCACAAATTTGTAAATTCCAGTACCAGAAGATGGGTGAAATTAACACCCGAAACATTGTTGTTATCAAGAAATGAAATTAATTTCCCCCTCTACATCCTTTTGTAAATTTTCAGCATTAAAGACTAAAAATTATTGCTGCAATTGAAAAACTAAAAAGATCCTTTAAACTTCACCCAAAGAAATATATTTTTGAATGCATGAATTGAAGGTGTTGGCATGGTAACAAAGCGACAAAAAAAAACTTACGGGTTTGCATAATCCGGTCCTCTTCCACAGCAATGAATTGGATCAAGTTCATCCTGTGGGTATGCATATTTGAGGTAGTTATCATAGCCAAAATCAAACATTTCTTTAGCTACTTCCTTCAATCGAATTCTCTCATTTTCACGCAAGTGGGTGAATTTTTTTTCAAAATATCCATTTGGGTAATCAAATATATTGAACACATTTGGTGTAATGATACATATTAAACACACACAAATGATAATTAAAGATGAGCAAATATTGAACATATTAAAAAAAATATATACTTGCTGAAGCTACATAGCAAATATATGCTTATTAAATTAGTTTGAGCTGATCATATCCAGGTTGTTATGCCACCTTTTGTATTGAGATAAGGTCCTGTGAGAAGAGATAAAAGACAGTTAATTTGGAGGTATTTTTAACTTACATAATTTTTACACACACGCATCTAAATCTTGTCCTCTATTCTGGGTCCACAATCCACTCTTCTCTGCATCTCATCTCACTTCTCTTCCAACACTGTTCCTAACTCATTTATCAGCCTCTCCCTCTCTACATTGTAGCCCTCATATTCTACTATCATCTCTCACTGCTCCATCATACACTTCATCCATGAAAGGCTCTTCTTTGCTTTTTATATAGTTAAGACTAATTTTTCCATTTATTCTTCCTTTCCCATTTCTTTGTCCTTTTTTCCATTATATTCTGTTTGCTTTACTTTTGCTCGCTGCTCCCCATCGATTGATCCTAATTTGCACTTCCTATTGATTTTCCCCATTCCCTTATGGCATCATGATGCATTATCAATCACAGACACATATCCTACCTGTCTCTAATCTCCTCTCCTGCAGCCTGAGTTTATAAATAGCTTTCATCTCTGTAACTCTCGCTTCATATCTGCTCCAACCTACTGTAACGTAAATTGGCTCTCAGTGCAGTTTTTGCCACCTTATTTTAGATGCTTTCCATTCTCTCTAATTCTACCTTTGTCACTCTACGAACCTTATAACCATAAAAACTTCTTGGGACTGATACCATTTTCCACAGCTCTCATATCACTGTAAATTTGTGTTGCCTGTTTAGTTTACAGTATCCTTCACATGCCTACCATTCTTAGCATATTCAGCTCATTCTGCATATTATGGTTCTCAAAAATATCCTTCCAGTAGTAAACTGTCATTTCTAGGTATCTATACTCATTTACCACCTCTAGGATATCATTACCAGAGACCATAACCTTTCTTTGATTAAAGCTTATACTCTATTCTTCCCATACTGGTACACTACATATAGTCTTTGTAGACTTGCCATCACTGAGCACAACTATATTATTTGAAAACCCAAGAATATTCAGTAGTCTTCCTCCAACAATGACTTCTTGATTTGCACTCTTTACTCTTAGCAGTACTTCTTTAATGAAGAAACTAAACTTAGTGACATGATACATCCCTATCTGACACATATTCGATTCCTTACAAGTTTATTTTCCCTCTGTTATTCTCATAGACCTAATAATGCTTAAAACACTTACATCTACCACCAATTCTTGGCGTCATGCAAATAATTGCTCCCTATCTACTCTATCAAAAGCAACATTAGGTCTGAGAGAGCTCCCCTCACCCATATGCAGAATCGACCATCTGAAAAAAATTCAGATATAATGATTGGGAGGCATCCCCTCACCCACATTGTGTGGAGAGTCTCCATGATACAGTATCGCCATGCTGTATCATAGGACTTCTCCAGATCAAAAAACACTGTGATGCAGTGCTGTCTACAAAGCAAGGCTACACATACGGCATTTTCCAGTCGGAGCAGAGCATTTAATGTGGAGTGGAACTTGCGGAAGCCGCACTGGGCATAAGAGAGATGGCCTCCACTGGCCAGAAAAAAAGCTAATCTAACATTTACCAATTTCTCCATCAACTTGCACATGCACGAAGTTAGAGAGATTGTGCTGAAACTGGCTGGGATAGAGTGATCTCTCCCGTTTGCGAAAAGTGAGCACAGTAGCAATTCACCAGGAATCTGGGAGGAGACCCTCCACTCAGATCCTGTTGAACAAATCTAAGAGAAAGGCCATGCCTCGCTGACCCAGGTGTGGAAGCATGGCGTACGGGACATTGTCTGGACAAGGAGTAGTGTCCGCGCAGGAAGCGAGAGCAGAATGCAACCTACTCAGAGTAAATCTGTCGTTAAAGGGTTCTCCACCTCTGTAGGTAAAGTCCAGTCAGCGGCCTTCCGCAATATCACGATGTGCATTGAATGCTGGCGGAGCAGCATCCTGGCTAGAGAATGCAGAGAAAGAAAATGATACTTGAATGGGAAAGTAATCACTACCATGGAGGTAATCAACCACCCGCAACCCAAAATCAGGCTGCATCCAGAGAGCAAAAAGATAGATTGAGGCAGGTAAATGAAACGGTTCTTGGGCCATGATGCGTAAACTCATCCACATTTTGGACACCCATCTCTAGCTCATCAATCAGGTAGGCAAGGACTTGACCCCTGGGATTAATCGAGTAGTCTCCCCAGAGAGAGTGTGTACCGTTCATATCTCCAAGCAAGAGAATGGGCCTCGGCAACTGTGCCAAAACAGGGCGGAAGTCCCCTGTGTCAAAGTTGGCTGGTGGTGGAATGTACGCGGAAATAACAGTATACTTCCTATCCAGGTGCAGCTGCACAGCTACTGCCTGAAAGGAGGTATCAAAAACAAAGAGAAGAACAGAGACATCATGCTAGGTGTAAATCGCGCATCCTCCTGCCCAGCCCCTACCCCGTGGTGGTGGGGTCACAAAAGTCTTATACCCCGGGAGGGTGGGCAGGGAGCACAGGCCCAGCATGGTCTCCTGCAAAAAGATTGCTAAAGGGAAACGGGAACAAGACCCACATGGGGCAACTTTAGGAACCCAGGAAAATGGGCTCTCATGACGCTCTTCAAGGGTGTTGCCTCCTGTGAGTCTAACAACCTGGTGGAGGTGCATGGCCATTTCACCTTACACAAAACGGTCACACTAGGGGGAGGGAAGGAAGCCCTGCTTTTAGTCGGGGCTGGCTGTGAACCCTTTGTGCCCCCAGCTCTACCAGGGAAGCACCCGGGATGGGTAGAACCCGCAGAAGGGTTCTGAATGGGTGTGGAAATGACCGTACTCAAAGAGGTTAGCTTTAAAGTGCAGGGTGACCCAAATAAGCTGTTAGCTTGGGCTCAGAAGTGGCCAATGACTTTTAACCTTAATAAATGCAAAGTTATTAACATGGGGAGAGATAATAGGGAATTTAGCTACGAGATGGATGGGTATTTGCTAAATTCAGTTGAAGATGAGAAGGACTTAGGAGTAGTAGTAGATAGGTTGTAGGGAGCCAGAAGCAACACTAACCCCGCGTTCCAACCTTATCCTAGAATTTATGAACCTTGAGAACCCCAAGGAAGAATTGATACGATTTGATATACAGTCCTTTACTTTACAAGAAAAAAACAATAATAATTATAAATAAATACAGGTGTGCACTCAAAATAAATAACCTATACAAATTGTAATTCTTCCAACCGAAAACAAAATAAAATATGACGGGCGCAGAGGACAATCGGTACAAACCCAAAAAGGTGGAGGAATAATTATCTATATAAAAAATAACATTGTTTCAAGTTTAAATACTTCAATAAAGCAGGATGGAGTTGAGTCACTTTGGATAGATATTAGGTTCAGTAAAAATAGAATGGTGCATTTGGGAGCTTTTTGACTGATGATATGGATGAACTAATGATAAGGGAAATAAGTAAGGGATGTGAAACAGATGCAGTTATTATTGGGGACTTCAACTTGAACTCTGTGGACTGGGAAAATATGATAGGTAGGGATAGAACAAGTGGCAGGTTCATAGAATGCTTTGAGGATAATTTTTTGAATCAATTTGTTAATGAGCCAACGAGGGGGGACAATATATTAGATTTAGTACTTTCTAACAGTGATCATTTAGTTCAAGAATTGACTGTTGGGAAAGCATTGGTAAATAGTGACCATCAGATAGTTCGTTTTAACTTGGGAATTGAGAAGGGTAAAATAACCGAGAATGCTGTAAAAGTTCCAAATTTCCATAAGGGAGATTATGTAAAACTCCGAAGCTTGCTAAATTTTGCAGACTGGGATGTAGAATTCAGAGGTAAAAATGCTTATGGGATGTGGGATACTTTCAAGCATATAATAAATGTAGTCCAAGAACAATGTATCCCAATGAAGCCATTAGAAACAAAAGTAGGAAACCATTATGGTGGAATCAGGAGATAGCTAGAAAAATTTCAGAGAAGAAAAGGGCATATAAAAAATCACAGGTAGAAAATAATATTCAAAATTTAAGTGATTATAGAATCGCTAGGAATGAGTTAAATAAGATTATAAAGAAGAACAAAAGGGTGTCAGAAATTAAATTAGCTCAGGATAGCAACAAAGATCCTAGAAAGTTCTTTAGTTACTATAAAATTAATAACAAGTCTGGCAGAGTTAAAATAGGACCTATCAAATATTAAGGGGTTGTGAGAGAAACTGATGAGGAAATAGTTGAGGTACTAAATCGTCATTTTGCATCAGTATTTACAAAGGAGAAACTAAATAGTCTTATGTATAGTACTCGTGGGTCAGGGAAAGAGGTGTTTACTACCATTAGTGTAGATCGGAGGACGATAAAAGGACTATTAGGTGAGTTAGATACTACCAAGGCCTCCGGCCCTGATAATATTCATTCTAGGATACTTAAAGAAGGGGTAGAAAGTATCTCAATAGCTCTGGAGAAGTTATATACTAGGTCACTGGAATATGGAGAAATACCTGATGATTGGAAGCGAGCGACTGTAGTCCCTATTTTCAAGAAGGGTAGTAAAGAGGATCCAAATAACTTTAGACCGGTTAGCCTAACTCCTGTAGTCTGTAAAATTCTTGAGAAAATAGTTAAAAAAGGGGATTTGCCAACATCTAGAGAGGGAGGGGTTAATCAGCGATGCACAGCATGGGTTTAGATCAGGTAGATCATGTTTGACTAATTTACTAGACTTTCTAGAGTTCAAACAAATCAAGTAGATAAGGGAGAGAATTTTAGGGAGGACCGATTGTGAGAGGGACTTGGGTATTTTGGTAAGTTCAGACCTTCGTCCTAGAAAGCAATGCCTAAATGCTAAGAATAAAGCTAATAGGATATTGGGATTCATTAGGAGGAGTGTAAGCAATAAGAGTGCTGAAGTCATTCTAAAACTGTATCTGGTGCTAGTTAGGCCTCATCTAGACTATGCAGTACAATTTTGGTCACCATATTATAGGAAGGATATTGATTTGCTTGAGTCTGTGCAGAGAAGGATGACAAAGATGATTGGTGGGCTAAGGAACTTACCTTATGGTGAAAGGCTCAGAAAACTAAATCTACATACATTGGAAAGGAGAAGAGTCAGAGGAGAATTGATTGAAGTCTTCAAATGGGTAAAAGGGTATAATAAAGGGGATCTGGGTAAGGTTCTTATACTTAGTGAACATGAGAGGACACGTAGCAATGGGTTTACAAATCGTGTGGTAGATGAATGGAATAGGCTCACTAGACATGTGATAGAAGCCTCCTCTCTGGGTAGTTTTAAGAATATATTAGATAAATATATGGATGAAGCTGCTAGATGGGACTGACTTTTTTGTGTACATATGTATATATTTTTCTAAGGAGTGGGGAGATTATATTTTGCGGTTGCATGAATGGACATAAGCCTCTGGATGCATTTAATGTATATTAGATCCGACGAACTCCTGTAAAGGGTGACAATGTTGATGACTTTTCTCTGGTAAGAAATCTTTTGTGTGTTGACTGGAACAGGAGCTGCCAAGTGTAGGCTATGAATGGTCTTTTGCAGTCTCCTTCTTTTCTTATGTTCTTAAGAAGGGAATTTCTGATCATCTAGAGAGTAGCAGGCTAATTAATGATGCTCAGCATGGGTTTAGAAAAGTTAGATCATATTTACCTAATTTACTGATTTTTATGGATTATGTTAATAAACAATTAGATATGGGAAAGAATGTTAACATAACATAACATAATTTCCCGGATGACAAAAGCCACAAGGGCCTATCAAAGGTCATCCGTATCCATCAAATCCCACCCATATAATGCATCCATAGGATTTTGTCAGATCATGCATCTACAATATACAATTTAACAATCCATAGGAATGTCCAACCATGCATCTACAATATATAATTTAAAGCCTCCATAGGAGTCTGTCAAAAACAAAATCAAAGTCCCCCAAAATATACAATAAAAAGAAACTGCATCCACAGGAATGAGTCAAGAAACATATCCACATACTGAAAGTAAGAAATTAACCCTCCATCCCCATATAATCATCCAATCTGCGCTTGAAAACATTCAAGTTTGGGCTGTCTACAGTCTCAGGTGGCAAACTATTCCAATAATCCACCACTCTGTTAGTGAAAAAATATTTCCTAACATCCAGTCTGCACCTCTGTTTTTAATCTTTAAGTGGTGGCCTCTAGTTCTATTACTACCTTCTAACTCAAATAACTTGCTGAAATCCAATTTATCCATCCCAGAAAAGATTTTAAAAAGCTCAATCATATCTCCCCTCACAGACCTTCTTTCAAATGAAAACATATTTAATAGCCTCAGTCTATCTTCATATTCAAGGTGCTTCAGGGATGGTATTATTTTTGTTGCCCTCCTTTGTACTGACTCTAATAAGTTTATATCATGTCTAAAATGTGGTGACCATGCCTGTATACAGTACTCTAAATGTGGCCTGACATAAGAGTTGTATAGTTTAAGGATGACCTCCTTACTCTTGTAGCTAACATTTCTTTTAATGTAACCTAGCACCCTATTTGCTCTATTTTTTGCCTCAATACACTGCTTTGAAAATTTCAGTGACCTATCTACTACCACTCCTAAGTCCTTCTCATTTTCAACTGAATTAAGCCAATATCCATCCATCTCATAGCTAAATTCCCTATTATCTCTCCCCATGTGAATAACTTTGCATTTATTAAGGTTAAAAGTCATCTGCCACTTCTGAGCCCAAGCTAACAACTTATCTAAGTCACCCTGCACTTTAAAGCTACCCTCAACCTCTCTGACTACAGCTGCCAATTTAGTGTCATCAGCAAAAATTGACACTGCTATTTACACCTTGCCCAAGATCATTTACATAGATTATAAATAATAAAGGGCCTAAAACTGATCCCTGAGGTACGCCACTAATAACATTCCTCCACTCTGACCTCACTCCATTCAGTACAACTCTCTGTTTCCTATTTTTCCGCCATTCACTTATCCAATTTAAAACATTCCCACATATCCCATGCAGCTTTAATTTATGAACTAATCTTCTATGTGGAACCTTATCAAAAGCTTTGCTGAAATCTAAGTAGATCACATCAACTTTCTCACCCCTATCTAATTCTTTAGTTACATAATCCATAAAATCCAGTAAATTAGTTAAACACGATCTATCTTTTCTAAAACCATGCTGAGCATCATTAATTAACCTGCTACTCTCTAGATGATCAGAAATTCCCTTCTTAACCATCTTCTCAAGAATTTTACAGACTATAGAAGTTAAGCTTACCGGTCTAAAGTTATTTGGGTCCTCTTTGCTTCCCTTTTTAAAAATTGGCACTACATTTGCCAATTTCCAATAACATAACATAACATAACATAACATAATTACACGGATGACAAAAGCCACAAGGGCCTATCAAAGGTCATCCGCCTCCGTCAAAACCCACCCACAAAAAGCACCATCACCAGGGGAAGACAAAATCAAAGTCCCCCACAATATAATATAACGGATGACAAAAGCCACAAGGGCTCATCATAGGTCATCCGAGTCAAGCGGCCTCTTTTTCAAGGCACCCAAACTCCCAGGAAAACTACATCCAGAGGATTGCATCCAGAAACAAGGGTATCACCAATCAAGGCTTGTCAAGAACTAAATCATGCAGCTATAGATATATACAAACAATATTAATATATACAAAACTTAGGAACCATCACAACCTTCCCTTCCCATAAATCATTTGGTATTTCTCCAGACTTTAGTGATCTAATAAATATCTTCTTGAGAGCTACTGCAATACTTTCTACACCTTCTTTGAGTATCCTAGAATGAATGTTGTCAGGGCCAGATGCCTTACTAGTATTTAACTGCATTATAAGCCCTTTAATTTCTTTTCTGTCTATATTAATAGAATTTATCACTACTTCCTTTGACCTAAAATTATCATCAATTAATCTAACTGGTTTCTCTTCTGTGAATACTGAAGCAAAATGATCATTAAGGACCTCTACTATTTCCTCATCAGATTCTTTCAAGACCTCTTCATATTTAATAGGCCCTATTTTATCACTGTTAGATTTATTATTGATTCTATAATAGCTAAAGAATTTTTTAGGATCTTTATTATTATTTTTAGCTAAATTAATTTCGGCTGTCCTTTTGGTCTTCTTAATAATCTTATTTAGTTCATTTCTGGTTGACCTATAATGTTTTAAATTATCTAAACTACTCTCACTTTGTAATCTCTGGTATGCCCTTTTTTTCTCTGAAACTTTATTAGCTATTTCTTGATTCCACCATAATGGTTTCCTACATTTCTTCCTAATAGACTTCATTGGAATACACTGTTCCTGAACCATGTTTAATATAGTCTTAAAAATATCCCACATCTCATAAGTATTCTTTCCATGGAATTCAATATCCCACCTAATCTGATTTAGCATGCTGCGTAATTTATCGTAATCTCCCCTATAAAAATTTGGAATTTTTGTGGAGTTTGTCGTTGTTCTACCCTTAACTATTTGCAAATTAAACCGAACCATCTGATGATCACCATTTCCCAATGATTCCCCTACACTCAATCCTTGAACTAAGTGATCATCATTTGAAAGAATTAGATCTAATATATTGGCACCCCTTGTTGCCTTATTAACAAATTGGGTAAAAAAGTTATCCTCAAAACACTTCATAAACTTACAACTTGCTCTATCTCTTCCTATCATATTTTCCCAGTCTACAGAAGTTAAATTAAAGTCACCAAGAATAACTGTATCTTCTTTGCATCCTTTACTTATTTCCCTAATCATTAACTCATCGATACAATCAGTCTGTCCTGGTGGTCTATAAAAAGCTCCCAAGTGTATTTTCCTATTTTTACCAACCTTAATATCTATCCATAATGATTCACCTTCTCCTTGCTTTATAGAGTTATTTAGATTTGAAGAAATGCTATTTCTGATATAAATAATCAACCCACCACCAGTCCTATCTCTCCTTTGACTAATGTACATAGTGTAACCCTCTAGTTCAAATTCATTTACATTATCATAAAATTTATTTTCATTAACCCATGATTCAACTATACATATTATATCTTCATGAATGATATAACTAAATAATTCATCCCTCTTATTTCTAAGACTACGAGCATTTGTGTAAAGACAACTCAGCCCACCTATCCCTGAAGCACCCGAGGGCCTATCTCCTCTGCATCTCCTTTCTCTCTCTCCCCGACCCTGTACTCTTGTATTTCCCTGACCACTATCACTACTCAAGTAATTTAACCCTAAAGCACTTCCATTAGCCTGCCTACCTTCTACAAATCTGTGTTTGCTTCCTATCCCTGCCTCACTTTGAGCCATTAAATTTCCCTGACCACTATCAAAACCTAGTTTCCCGCCTCTAAAGACCTAATAACACTATCTAATTCCCGCCACAAAACCTCAACCCCGTCTCGGCTCAGATGGAGTCCATCCATCGCATACAAACCCTTATTCCCATAAAACCCACTCCAAACATCTACAAACACCAATCCTGACTCCTCGCATAAACCTTTCACATATTCATTCAACCCCATTACACGAGACAACCATTCCATCCCCATATCCATTCTCGGAAGCACACCTGAAACAACGCCTTTTACTCTACTTTCACACATCCTTTCAATCAGCCTTTTATACCGCTGTCGTAACTCACTAGTACCCACCTTCTTTACATCGTTTACTCTGACATGTGTAATCACAACTGCTTCCCTCTCACACCCAGATACCAACCTATCATACCTCTCACACACATCATTTACACCAGCACCCGGCAGACAAACTCTCACTCCCTTCCATTTACTTTCACTTAACTTCCTATCTAAATACCTAATCTGAGAGTCACCCATCACAATCACCTCAGTCATTCTCCTATTCTCTCTAGGCCTAGTATTACCCTCCCTCCTGCTCTCACTCACTTGACCTCCTATTCTACTTTCAGGCACGGCCACACCAGACAAATCTCTTTCAAATTCTTCCTCTCTCAAGGCATCAAATCTGTTAGTTAGCCTAACAGGTTCCATGTCCCTCTCATTCACACACCTAACCTGTCCTAACTTATCTATTCTGTTCACTTTCACCCACCACTCATCATCACTTACTTCACTTACTGCTTTCTCTCCAGTCCCTGTTCTAGGCCTAACTTCCTCCCTCCTGGTCCCAATCTGACTCTTCAAACGTACACTTGCATCTCTTCTCACTTCAGACACTAAATCATTCCACACGTAATCGACTCACCTCCTCAGTCAAAGCACATACACGGCACTCAGACACATTCACTCTCCTCTCTACACCACAGACATCGCACACTACATACACACTACTTTCAAAAGGCATACTCTCTACATCCAAACAGTCAGCCATACTTAAACAAGAGCAATAATAGAAACAAAAACTTACAAACAACAAGAATTTGACCCGAATTTGTGCGCGCAAGTTTAAAACCTGCTAATCAAGATGGCCACCGAAGTAAACAAAAGTCACTTTCTCACCAAAACAAAATAACCACAATTTAACTTCGTTATATTAACCAAATATATGATCTTATAACTTAATATTTATGTTTATGTCACACACCAAAGTATATCAAATAATCAAAATATTCTGAGAGCTCTATGAAACACGTGCTACCTGTTCGAAGGTCAGTCGAAGACATGTAATTTACTTAGATTTTAGCAAAGCTTTTGATAAGGGTACACATAGGAGACTAGTTCATAAATTAAAAATGCATGGCTATGTAGTAAAGTTTTGAGTTGGATAACTGAATGGCTGAAAGACAGGAAACAGAGAGTTGTGCTGAATGGGGTGAGGTCACAGTGGAGGGACATTATCAGTGGCATACCTCAGGGTTCCATTCTAGGCCATTTATTATTCATACTTTATATAAATGATCTTGGGGAGGCTGTAAATAGAAAAGTGTCAATTGTATATTGTAGATGCATGATCCGACGCAATCCTATGGATGCATTTTGTGGGTGGGTTTTGACAGATGCGGATGACCTTTGATAGGCCCTTGTGGTTTTTGTCATCCGTGAAATTATGTTATAAAGTACGCTAAAGTATTCCGGACACAACATCAACGACGAAAAGTCCAATCGACTCATCAATTACTTGTAATTTGGTAAATTGAGGGCCAGAGAGTGCGTGAGTCAGCACTATGGGCCCTGGAGAAGGTCAATGCCGTTTATATTTCTCTGTACTTTGGCTTAGGAAAGATTTAGCGGACTTTGCTTGCTGGGCTGACTTAGCAATCTAACAGGAGATAAGCCATGTTAGTACAGGAGGGAGGGGATGATCTATGATTTATATTCTATGTAACTGTCCAGTTTTAGTCAGAAAGAACTGGAGATAATTGGAAATTGCTTGGCGGATAGGGATGGGGTAACCGATTCCGTTGAGGATGACTGGGATTGTGAGTTGCATTACTCCAATTTCTCTGAGTTTTTCACGGAGTAGTACTCGATGGGAGTGATGGTGCAGGCATTCTAGTAGGAAGTGCTGGATGGTTTCTGGTTGATTGGGGCACCAGGGGCAGTCTGGAGAGGGAGAGAGACCCAGGCGGAAGAGATGAGCAGACAGACCAGAATGTCCAATTCTCAATCGGACGAGGGCAGAGTCAAGACGACGATTGATTGACCTTGACCAAAGTATAGGGCCAGAGTCCTCATAAAGGATGGATCTGAAGGATCCATGGAGCTGTTGGCGGAGGTCTTCTTCCCATGTAGCTCTGGTGTGTGCCTTCCAGAGGGAGGTTCGTGTGGCTGGAGAGATGGGAAGTGTTCCCAAAATGGGAGTGGAGTGAGCTTGGTTTGCTGCTCTGTCCGCTTTTTCATTGCCGATGATACCAGAGTGGGCTGGGATCCATTGCAGCTTCACATGCCATAGAGGGTGGATGAGGAAGTCAAGTAGCAATGCCTGAATTTCATGGCAGAGTTGTGGGTGGGTGAGGGGTGCGGAGGAGAGGAGAAGCTGAAGCGAGGACATTGAGTCAGTGTAGATGATTATTTTCCTGGAGGGGACTAGTGTCCGGGCTATTTTAAGAGCATGGAACAAGGCATACAGTTCAGCCACCACGATATTGTGCAGGGGATCTAAATGCCATGTGAATTCAAATGGGCATTCTAGGCAGATGACTGCTGCTGTAGTTGAGGGGGGATCCGTATGGTGGGAGCCGTCTGTGAATATGGCTAAGTAGTCTTTGTAAGTGGCATTTTCTAGGCTGCAGAAGATTGCTCTCAATTTGTGGGGTGGGTCATATTTTGTCCATTGACATGGGAGGGAGGGTGATATCACTGCGGATAGTGATATCCAAGGTGGAATGGGAGGCGTTGCTGGAAGTGGAGCCTGCCGTGGGAGAGGAAAAGCAAATTGAGCAAAAGTCTGGGCTGCACGGACTGCTACTGGGCGATGTGAAGAAGTTGGCCAGGGTTGAAGATATGCGTGGGAGGCTATGATTGTTGCAAGAGGGTGGTCTTCTGGTAGGTATGTAGTCTGATAGAGCCATTTTCCAAGGAGGTTCTTTCTTCTGTATTCTAAGGGAAGGATGCCACTTTCTGCATGAAGTGCTGAAATGGGGGATGATCTGAAGGCTCCTAGGGCAATTCTCATTGCACTGTACTGAATAGGGTTTAGTTTTGCCAGCTGGGTCTTATTTGCCGCAGAGTAGACAATCGAACCATAGTCTAGTTTGCTTTGGATGTAGGCTGTGTAGAATTGAAGGAGTGTTTCCCGGGAGGCACCCCATTTCACACCAGCAATGCGGCGCATCAAGGCAAGACAGTTGAAACATTTCTCTCGCAGTTGGTTGATTTGGGTGTTCCAGCTTAGAGTTGGGCTATCTAACCATAGTCCAAGAAACTTATGGGCGGACACCCGTTCAATAGGTGTGCCAGAAATGAGCAAGGGTGGTGGTGGTCCTAGATGGCGACGAGTGAACCAGAGAGATTTGGACTTGGTCTTGTTTAGGTGCAGGTTCCAGCTTTGAGCCCATGCTGTGAGGTCGTTTACTGCGTTTTGGAGTCTGTCATGGACCAGTTGGGGAGTTTGGGCGGTGCAGAAGATGGATATGTCATCTGCATATAATAAAGATGTTGTATGCACACTGTCCGGTATGTCTGCTATGTATATTGTGAATAGAAGGGGGCTAAGAGGGGATCCTTGTGGGACTCCTTGGTTGATCTTGCGGGGAGAAGCTTGGGTTGACCCTATCAGCACTGTGTAGAGACGGTTAGAGAGGAATCAATTACTTGTCATCCTGACAAGTCAGACCATCTGTTTATTTGTAAACATTCAGGTTTGTTACACGTCCTCCAATTAACGTTCTGTAGCAATAGGGCGTCATTTAAATAACAATGGCAATTTAACTTGCGTTTTATTTTCTGTTTAATGTGCATGAACCCATAGGGTCATAGACACACGACAATTTATTTTAAAATAAAAATGTTTAATTATAATATTGTTTAAGCTTACGTAATATTTTATTCAATTATTTAATTGTAATCCGAGACAGGTTTGTTTGTTTTTTTTACCATTTTAAGGAAACATTGAGGGAGCAAAGCGTCCAAATGCTTTATTGACTTGAAGGCGATTTTTTGGCTAAGTTTTAAAGGTCAAAAATAAAGAGATTGATGTCCGTTTATTCTTATAAAATAAAGTTATTAGGTCGTGTGTTCTTCCGAGAATGGATGTTGAGTTGAAATGGATATTTCGTACGATTGGGCTGAATGAATATGTGAGGATTATGTCTGAGAAGGAAAGTACGATGTTTTTTATTATGGTATGGTGATAGCAAGTCTATTTTCTGAGTCGCGATGTGAGAATTAAATAGTTCGCGCGTACAATGCTCTCAGCGACGCGGAAAGGTATTCGCAACCGGCCGCACGCTCCAATCGTTCTTCATTTTTTGATCGCCCTACTTCCGAAAACACTCTTTCAACAATGGTATTCAGACCTAGAATCGGCTAGAGGGTTACATTTCAAATAATGTTTCCAAGTGGAATTCGGCTTCATTTCAATAGGTTCCAATTTAGGGGAAGGGAATATGTCACGTGGTGAGATGGAAGCGGAGGGTTACAAGCCCTGTTTGACTGAGATTTGGAAAGAGAGTGGACCACGATATTATATTCCACTAGGTCGCTTGCACATATACTGGTCCCAGGGACGCGGGGGGTGTTTGCACTCACCGCACGGGAAGTAGCTCAAAAGTTTAGGAAGCTGCCAAAGTTCGGCTTTATTTCACTGAAATAAACAATTACAGAACATAAGTATACAAAGAAAATAATACATGTAATGAACACACTATCACATAAACATACACAAATATGGCACATGTGCATTTCACAGACCAAGAATTAATATAAGTAGCATAATGTTGGTTTCAGTAACCTATGAGTCCAGTTAGTAGAGGAACCTCAAGATCTTCATCTCTATACATTATGCACACCATCGCGCATTACGACACACTATCTTTTTTAATTTTATTTAATATTCAAATCTAAATGAAAAAACACAGGTTAATTATGAACTTAATTAATTATAACTTAATAAATTATAACAATCTACCTCTCTACAAAAAGTAAAATGCTAAAATATAATGAAATAATAGATCAAGCGTCTAATACAAGTATTTAAAGGCTCTAGCAGTTTTCAATATAACGTTCAACAGGCTTTCTATATCGAGTAGATCAACGAAGAATAGTTTCAGGGGGAGGGGTGTCAAGGTGAGCAGCTGGGTGAGGAATATGTATCGTTTTCGATAGAACAGTCAAGTTTTCTATATCGAGTAGATCGACGAGGGATATTTTCAGGGAAGGCTTCAGGGAAAACAACTGAGGGAGGAACATTATGTCATGATGAATTAGGATCTCTTTCAGTTTCGACATTTATAGGAGCATCAAGAAACGGAAAGGGGGTATTCTGTATCGGAATTAAGATTAAGAATATCTTTGATCTCGTCTAATTGGCTCTCTCCAGCTGAGAAAAAATCGCGGATAGCCACGATATCTTCTAGGACGTCTGGAAATCTGACGTGTGCATATTTATGATTGGCTTTGATTACTTCTACTTCGCGTATTAAGGGATCGTCCTTATTCCGTACATGTCATTTTATCAGGTGAAGCAAGCCATCTAGATATACTCATTCCCGTCGTGGTCCTTCAGACAAATGAAAAAAACTGTTACTGAGGAGTTGCATTCGTTGAATTACGTATCAATGAAGGCAAAAATTATTTTATTTCATCAGACATGAAATTACCTCGATCTGAATGAACGTACCCTGGTAATCCGTGACGAGAAAACAACGTAGTAGACACTGTATAATAGTTGATGCAGAAATATCCTTACAAGGAAAAGCAAAGCGAAAACGGGAGTATTCGTCTACCAGAATTAATAAATACTTATTGCGAGAAGAAGGGGGCAGTGGCCCTTTAACGTTCTGGCTGATTCGATTAAAATGGCGCATTGCACGGATAAGCTCTGAGCGATAATATTGAGGTTTTAACCTTTGACACATTTCGCACTCTGACACCACTCGTTTAACGTTCTCTACACGTTTTAAACTTGCCAGCATCAAATGCCGCATACAAAGGGCATACAAGATTTGCTCAAATTGGTGTCTCTTCGATTCTGAAATACAATACCTTAGGAACTTTTTCAACTTTAATTTCGTCCTAGACCACATATTTGATAGATTAGCCTCTAATTTCTTATAAAAAATAAAATATCACCGAATCCAACCAACTACAGTCCCTAAACAAAATTATTCATGAAGCTTCCATATCTTCAACATTTGACCACTAAATTCAATAAAAAATTACTCTCGATTCTTAATAAGTACTTTCTTCAATGCCAGTTATTTCCTATTAATTATAATATTCTTTCTATCAATTCTTTCTTTCGACACAAGGAATCACTCCCATTATGCTGGCGATCCTCCATTATTTATAAATTTACGTGTGCGACCTGCCAAAGTCGCTATGTAGGCCAAACTAGTCTACAATTAAAATGTAGGATTGCTAAGCATATGGGAGTGTCATATAAAAGTAACATTCCTGTCTCTAAACCTAAACACTCTTCAATAAGAGAACACTCTCAAAATCTTAACCACCCACTCGACCCTGATTCTTTTAGTTTATTATCTTCCGTTTCCTCTTCTCTGTATTTAAAGATTCTAGAATCACTTTTCATTAAACAAGTAAACCCAGAACTTAATGATTATTCCTCCTCCCTCAAATTGTTCACTATATAGTCAAATAAAGAAACATACAACCAACCAAATCCCCTCCCCATCGTTTCCTACATAGCTTTAATCCTGGCTGAGCCCGATCATAGTAATCAGTCGATATTATCAGCTCCAACAAAAGTAAGTTAGTTAGTGTCAAAAAGTTCTCAGTTTCATTTTTATTCTCTGTGTTTAGTTTAAATATTTGTCCTTGTATCTAAATGATCTTATATATAAAAGTTTTCCCTTAGTATCATGTTTTTCATTCTTAAATTTTTGCTTCACTATTGCTTTATTAAGTTTTAAACTTTCGTTTCATAGTTTACTCGCATTTATCGATCGTTTGAATTACCTTTACTCCCTGTTGTAACGGTCTACACTCCTACAAGTGGAAATATTTAATTATATATATATATATATATATATATATATATATATATATATATATATATATATATATATATATATATATATTTATATATGTATGTATATTATTTCAAGAAGGGTTAGTAACCATAACTTAAATCGTGTGATTGGTACGCGCGATCTCTCGAGCGTCTTCAAATAAAATCACATGAGGCTTATTCATTCACTTTGCTCAGCTCATCGGAATCAAGTCTGTAATATTAGAATTTTAATTTTTAGCTAAATATGTCTCCAAAGAATCTCGTTTTAATGCGTGATTCTTCTCTCATTTACAGACACTTGTAACTCCGTTGTAATCTATTTATGTATCCAATTTAATCCATACAATCTATTTATACCAATATTTATACATATTAATCTATTTAATATTTATCCCATCTATTTAATATTGACCCAATCCATTTAACTATAAAATCTATTTGCTCATATAATTTATTTATCAATCCATATCAATATTTATCATGCATTTATAATATTTACTCATATAACATTCAACTATAATCTAATTAATATTTGTCAATCTAATTATCAATCATCATATGTGTTCTAAAATTCTCATTAACTCATGCAAAGTTAATTCACCCGCGTAAAATTCAAACCAATCATAAACTGTATAATTTCACTTTTTAATCATAACTGTTCATTCCATAATATATATTTTTCGTATCCCTTTGATTTAATACACGTATTCCCTCGACGTTGCCAATTTAGGCCTAAGGAAATTTCATCTGCAAATTCAGACTTCCCGTTAGCAATTAACTTCATTCCCCTTGTATAACAAAAATATAAGTTTGGGGGTTTATTGTGACCTGAGCTATCTAGTGTATTGGCGCAATAACCACCTAACAACCTATACTGTATTCAACTGTTTTTTATCTATATTTTTCACTATCATCTATTTGTATTTCAACTTATATTGAACTGTTTGCTTTTCTTTTTGTTTTCCTTTCGGATTCTTGGTTATTTGATTTTACTTACCTTTCATTTTTTATTGTTCGCCCTACACTTACAATTTTTTCGGGCATTACTTTAAAAACAAATTTCTTTTATTCCTATTGAGTTTGATTCATGTTAATTATTTATATTTGTTGTTTAATTAAGCTTTAAATTCTAAATTTTCCTTTATTGGTTAAACTCGTATTCATCAATCGCTTTATCCCTTGCATTCTTTGGTAATTAGTGTGATTTATTTTAGTTAATAAATCAGCCTAAATAGCTATTTGAAAAACCATTACCATAAATTTGTTGAATTTAAATGGAATAGTCGTCTGCTAATATTTACCCTAATGACTGGTGTGAAATAAATTTAGAAAACTTCTGAACTAGGTTTGTGAGAAAAACAGAAAATAAACAAAATAAATATATTTACAAAATCAACGAATGCACAATGAGAGAATTGAATTAGGAACTAACTAGTGAGCGTTTATTACAAATATTGATGAATGATATAATTAAATTGAGAATTGCTAAGTAATGAAAAGTAGAATAAATGTGAGGTATGTAAAGTAACTAAGATGTGGTAACTATGTGGTAATTACGATGACTAAAATATGGTAACTATGATGTGGTAAAGTATGATGCGGTAAAGTAAATATAATAAAGTAACTATGATGGACTGTGAATTGAGATCTGCAATAAGAAAAGTAACGATAATTAGGACCTACTCTCGCATGGCAGTTTGCAGAGAATAAGTGTATGGGGATTTATTAATGACCTTGATTCGAAGTAAATTAGAGCACGTATTGGTAAAAGTAAGTGTTGCCGAAAAAAATATCTTAGTCACTGATTTTTGAATGGCAATTATATTTTACAAAATATTTTAGATTTTGGATCGATTATTTATAATGGATAATTTCACATTGAATTTAAAAAAGTATGCTAATGCAATATTGATGAATTTAATATTTTATAGGAATACCGAATCCCAGAGGGCATTACTATAACACTCCCCCATTAAGAAAATTACCCCCTTCTTTTTTATTTAATACCCGCTGTCCGTGTAACATCGAGGCCTTCTGACGACGCGACTGGATCGTCTGACAGTGCCATTGGTTAGGCTGCGGGGGCACAGATTCGCTGTGGCAGTGCCAGTAGCGTTGGACGAGGCACCGACACGAGAGAAGGTTAATCGAGCGAAGGTGGTCCGCTTGTTGGTTCCTTCCGAGATGGCGTCAAGCGGGATGTGGGAGTCTTGAGTCCCGTTGTCCGCTGAGGAAGAGACTTGCTACTGACTGACTACTTCTGCCGACGAGGGTTCCTGCAACAAAAGAGGAGGAGGCAGC